>CM028129.1:1017710000-1018285000 GCA_016271365.2 Neoceratodus forsteri | reverse complement strand
AGTTGTTATCTAGTCTTAATATCCTAGTCCAAAAAAATGGTAATTCAGGACTCTGTATAATTACTATCAATTCTGAATATTTGGGATTAGTTCAATGGATAGATGCAATCTGCTTCAGGCAATCAGGGTAGCTACACTAGATACTATATATATAACTATACTCCCAGTGCCCCACAATTATATAGACTCAGTTAAAGCTATTCTGATTTTGTGCATGTGTGGAAACCTATTTGTAGTAATTATATAGTGTACAGTCTACATTAATTTCTAACCTGCATGTCACTCACCTCTCTCTGGTCTCTTTAATTGTGGAATTTTTCTAAGAAAGGATAATCCACATGTAGAGTACTGTAGTCTCTCATTTCTGAGCTGGCCTGACCTAAAGTGGGATATATTTCTAAATAAAATGTAAGCTGTACATGTGTACCTGCTTTCCACCCCCAATGATTATCAATGACACACAGGGCCTTCCTTTCAGTTGGAAGTGGTCAGCCAAGTTACTTCACAGGAACCATTCACTTTTTGGACAATGATTGCAGGCATACTAAGAAATATGGTTCAGTAATATCAATGTGCTTACCAATAGGGGGTGACTTTAGAAAACTTCTCTATGCATTGAGCTACAGGAAGTGTCCCACACTTGCACAGAACGAAGTGTCACTTGGCATAGTTCTTTGCCTGATAAGGCAGCCACTTCACCTCATGAAAACTACATGTAGTTGTACTTTGTCAGCAGAGTGCCACTAAGCAGCTTTAAGTGCAGTTCTTTTTGATTTTTTTAAATTAAAATGCAAAATACCTACTCCCACCCTTACAGGCCATGTGTCTCAGCTCTTCTTCCAACGTCTGAGTATTAAATTACCACCACCCTCCCACTATTGGTAGCACCCACCTCCCTCCTCCTCCCAATGTTCCAGCAAGGTTTTTGTAGTGAATTATCATGTTAAATAACTCGGCCTCCCACCACAGTTACATCTGGCACACCCTCATCACTCACCCCCATTCCTGTCACCGCAAATCCTGTCAAAAACAATATATGAGAGAACCCCCACCCCAATACCATCTCACCACATGTCTCTCCTCCTACACTCACCCCAAGGAAAAATTTACAATTTATTTACATTTTTTTTTGCTAGGAAAAGTGTAAGCTGAGATAACTTGCTTCTAGGTGTGTCCTGGGGTGTGGGTTACATGGATCTGTTTTATAGGATATTTTTTAATCTGACTAACCTGTAAAACACAAAACTATTTGCATCATGGCGACCAGGCTCTCTGCTCATCAATGGCTCACTCAGTGAATGAATCAATGATGATGACCCCTACTAGTAATAGCTAATTGGTCATTGTTGTCTGCCAATCAGCTGTTGCTACTTGGGTATATGTTCACTGATTCTTTCATTGAGTGAGCCGGTGATAAACACAGAAGCTGGTCTACACACAGTAAATATTTTTCTGTTTTGATTAAACTTAAATCCTACCTTTTGTGTGAGTGGGGGGAAGGAGAGCAGGCTGGTGGTAGAGGGTGATGGGTAGAGGTGTGCGAAGTGGCCAAAATCAGCTATATGAAGCAATTTGCGTATTAAGGTAGAATCCGCAAAGTAATCCACAACACAAAGTGGAGTACTCCATCTTATAATTAGGAGTGTGAAGTCCACTGGAAACAATGACTTTGTGTTACTCTGCCTTTGCACAACCACTTCTACACCAATTTTAATGCAAAGTACATTGAAATCAATGTATTTTGCATCACTCCACCTTGTTGGTGAGCTCCAAGGCGAATTTTGCAGTGATTTATGGGATTGCAGGTCACACGGGCTCTAGATTGTTCTGCACAGCCTCAGTTCTGTGTAATGTGTATGTAGTGGTATCTGGAGACAGTTTGCTCTCAGAGTTCTGAGATTCAGACACTCTAAAAAACATTCAAAAAGCTTTTTTGAGCCATTTTTTTGCTCAAAATTTAGTACATCAATTGCAGGAAACCCTCCTGTGCTCATATCATTGAGTGTTTATTGTTTGTGTGTGGATTTTGAATGTTAACTTAGAACATTCAGTCTGTGTACTGACAGACACTTGAAGTGTGCTTGGGGGAAGGGCATATCTGTGGTGGAGGTGGATTAACTGGGAGAAAGGCAGTCTTTCTGTTTTGGTTATATTTTTCTTGTATAACTGTGTTCATGAAAACAGAGTAATATTTTCAGTAATTTTTGACATTTTTTTGATGATTGTTGTGGAGCAGTGCATAATTTTAGTTTGTTTAAAAGATTTGGTTATATTGCTGAAGTTTTCAATTTGTTGCACTTTACCTGTAGTGTGTGCATGTGTGAGTGTGAGTGTGTGTGCGATGCATGCCATCAAATCAGATGCATTTTATTGTGCCACACAGTAATTGCAGCACTGTGAACCTGCTATCTGTCTGCGTTATTTTGTACTGCTTTGTGATATCTTGGTAGTGGACTGTTACTGCACTGCCCCCCCCCCCCAAACTGGCAAAAGGTATTCTTTTCCAGATTTGGATTTATGACTTGTGAGCACTGGTTAAGGTGTGTTGTGCTTTTGCATCTGCATCTCTTGAGTTTGCAATGCAATCTTAATCTGTCTGTGCGTTTGCATCTGTTTAGTGCCCAATCTCCATCTGCAAGCCACAGTTGTTTTTTGGCTTCTCATCCACCGGCCCAGACTGAAAGTTCATAAATCTAAATTTGTTTAGAATTTTCTTGGTGATCCCCAAAAATGCCTGCAAAGAGATGTGTAAGCAAAGCTGTTTCTGGCCATGGCACTGCTGGCAGTGGCAAGATTGGCTGTGGGTGTGGTAGTACGCAGATGCGCATAGCTGATGTTAATAAAGGGATTTCTTCATCAATGTTTTTTTCAGTGAAATCTGTTGCTTCACTGATAGTTGGAGAAGATGATGTTGTTCTGGCTGGTGGTGTTAATGCAGTTGCTGCTGGCCTAAGTGGTGCTGCCCCAAGTTCCACTTCTGACCAGTTAACCATTTTAGAGGGGCCCCCTAATGAAGGCCTAATTGCTGAAACACAGGGGTCATTTGTGTGGCTTGTTTTGCCATCAATAAAAGTTCACTAGCAGTGAACATTTTTTCTTAGCATTTATTTGTCTGAAGTGCTGGCTTTCTGGTTTTAAGTAGGAATATAATGAGGGCAAGGGCACCACTTCTGTACTTTATTTTATTTCAGCTGTTTTTGGGTGTGGTTCTTACCATTTTTGGGAGGTAAACAAGGTTATGTGAAAGAAAGATGGAACACACACTTAACATTATGCACATAACAGTGCACAACGGGGGGGGGGGACTAACAACAAACAAAATGGACAGTGACCTGTATCAGATGACCCAAAGGTATGCAAGAAATGCGAGAAGTCAGTAAGGAGGGCTGGGGGTATACTGGGATGCACTGGGAGCTATCACATTAAAATGAAGTCCAAAAATGGAAGTTCTTATCCCTATGCACATATATTTGGTAAGACCTCATCTTAGGTACAACGTGCAGTGATGAAAGCATAGCTCTGCAAGGATATACACAGGACAGAGGCTGCACAAAGGCGGGCAACTAAAATGTTGAAGGATATGCACCAGAATGAAGCCTGATGAAGAGACACTAAAGGACATTACATATAAACACAAGGAAGGAGAGGGGGAGAATGATAGAAACTATCAAGTACCGCAAAGGGAATCAACAATGTACAAGAGGGTAGCATCATTCAGAAAAAGAGATGTGCACAAAGAAGGGCCCAACATTTGAAGACAGAGGGGAGATGGATTAGGGGAAACATCAGGAACTATTGTTTTACACATAGGGTGGTGGGCACAAGGACAAACTAAAACTAATGATCAACATTCTGATGGGACAGCAGCAGCTAAGGCATCTCCATAATTTGTAGCTGGTGCCCCTCAATTAGTTCCAAATGCTGCTCAACCTTGTCAAGATGGTGGTTAACAGCCTCCAACTCACTCCACATCAGGCCCACATCTGTCCTGTGTGGCAGGTAGTTGGACAGGGTTGCTACCATCACCTGCTGCAGGTTGTGGTGGTGGAGTAGCCAGTTGATCCATGACCCTCCCCCACTTTACACCACCATGCACAGGTGGATGCCGTGCTGCCCGTCTTCCCCAGCAGGGCCAGCAGGTGCATTACTGACCTGTTCTACAACCTTGGCCTGCCACTGTACATGGTGGTGGTTGTACAGGTGGGTGCGCTGACCACCTGTGCCAAGGTGAGCTCCTTTGGGGCCACATCACACCTCCACACCACACAGATTACATTTCACTACACTGCTGTCCCCAGGCAGTGTAGTAAAGAACTCCCATAATAATGAGGTATGGGGAGGACCAGGCACATGCGGCGAGGGGGGGGGGCAGGTGTTGTTGGAGCCAGGGGCTGTGGCTGCACAATTGGGGCAAGGGGTGACCTAGTCTGTGTAAGCCATGTGATGTGTGTGGGCTGCCTGTAAATTCTCACTCCACTTTTAAAGTGAAGTAAGGTGGAATGAGCAACACAAAGTCATTATCAGCATTATTACAAGGTGAAGTGGCAAAGTAGCGTTTTTCAATTGACACTTTGTGTAGCCTAAAAATAACGCAAACTGGGCTATTTCACATCTACTTTGAGGGCGGAATTTAACTTCATTGCATCTCTAGTGATGGGATGCCCAACCATGGAGGAGTAGCACTGCTCATAGAAAAACAGGATTTGTCAGCAGAAAATGATCGCTTGGTAACACACAGCCTGCTGAAGTACTCCCTACCTATTCTATCTTCACAGACACTATCTGTTCCCAGTCCACCCTCCACCCCTTTGCCTCCTTTATAATATACCCCTGTGTTTGTCCCATGCATATCTGAAGCCCCCACCACCACTGTTCTATCCTCCACAACTTCAGTTTGCAGTTTCTTCCAGGCATCTACCACCCTTTCAGTGAAGAAATATTTACTCACGTATTTTCTGAATTCCTACCCCCCCAGCTTCATCACATGCTTCTGGCCCTGCTGCTCATCCTCATTTAAAAGAGACTCCCCACATGAACCCTGTTTACCCAATTAGGAGCTTGTAGTTCTCAATAACGTCACCTTTCTCTCTGCACTTGTCCAGGCTAAACATGTTCAGATCCCTCAGTCTCTCCTCATAGAGATTCCCATATAAACCTTTGACCATTTTAGGTTCACTTCTC
The DNA here is from genome assembly GCA_016271365.2 of Neoceratodus forsteri. Classification (NCBI taxonomy): domain Eukaryota; kingdom Metazoa; phylum Chordata; order Ceratodontiformes; family Ceratodontidae; genus Neoceratodus; species Neoceratodus forsteri. Next base: position 1,018,279,819 of record CM028129.1, on the reverse strand, counting down.
TGAACAGCAGACACCCTGTCTATGTCCTTTCTGATGTGCAATTTCCATGACCGGACACAGTACTCTAGGTGGGGGTGTACCAGGGAGTGACGTAGTGGTAGCACCACCTCCCTCTTCCTATAGGAGATTCACCTCCGTAGGCACCCCAGCATACCACTAACTTTTCCTATGGCTTTGTCACACTTCACTATCACCTTGAGGTCCTCTTATATAATAACCCTAAGCACCTGTCCTAACTAGTGACTGTCAGTACCTCCGTCCCATTCTATACTTAGCCCCGGGGTTCCTATGTCCTAGGTGCAAGATTTTGTACTTTTTGGCATTGAACTCCAAATGCTATGTCTTTGACCACTTCTCAGATTTCCCAAGATCCCTACATATTTTCTCCACCCCCTCCTAAGTGTCTGCCCTATGGCAAATGTTGGTGTTATCTGCAAAAAAGGCATCCCCTCCCCTCCAGTTCTTCTGCATTTTCCCCTATGAAGACATCAAAGAGGACTGGTCCCAGTACTGATCCCTGTGGTACCCCGCTGTTAATGACTACAATCTGTCTCCTATCTTTTAACCAATATCTAGCCCAATTTACCACTTTGGACCCCATGCCTAGGCAAATCAACTTCCTAATCAGCATCATGTCTGGCACAGTGTTGAAGGCCTTGCTGAAGTTCAATCGGCCACATTCACTGCTCTCCTGTGATCTATGTTTCCAAGTACCAAGTCAAAGAAATCTATTAGATTTGTTAGGCATGACCTTCCCCTTTTGACTCCTTGCTTTCTGTGGTCCTGCAGCCCGGCGGATTCTAAATGCTTCACCAGTCTTTATTTGAGTAGGGTTTCCATTCATTTTCCACCACTGATGTTAAACTGACCAGCCTATAGTTGCTAGCCTCCTCCCTGTGGTCTCACTTAAGAAGAGGGACCATGCCAATCCTTCTCCAATTATCTGAAACCATGTCTGTTTCTAGTGAACTGTTGAACAAGGCTGTCAGTGGGATAACTAGCACCTCCATGAGTTCTTTAATTTACCTGGGGTTTGTCCCATGGCCTTATCCACCTTCAGGGCTGCAAGTCCTTCCATGAATCTTTCTTCTGAGAATGGACTTGTGTCTACCCCCTCACCCCCACTGAATTATTTCTTCTCTCTTGTAATCTGTCCCCTCCTTCCTCTACTGTGAAGACTGAGCAGAAGTACTTGCTTAAGATGTCAGCTTTTTCTTGGTCTCCTCATGCATTGTCTCCCCCTCATGTCCTGATTCTCACTATCCCTCCCCTTGCCTTTCTGTTCTCACTTATGTACCTGAAAAAAGCCTTACCCATTTAGTCACCCATCTAGCAATCCTTTTCTTTGCCTGTTCCTTTGCTTCCTTAAGCACCTTTCCCCTTCCTTCTGTCTTGCTTGGTACACCTCCCTGTCCTTCTCTCTCTCTCTCTCTCTCTGTCTCTCTCTGTGTTTCTTTCTACCTCTTGAATACCAGCTTTTTATCCCCTACCACTACCATCCCTGTTGGTGGACCTCCTCATGGGTACTACCTAAGCCTGTATCAGGCTCCTCCCTTTGCTACATCTGAACTACCATTTATTTCACTAGCTTAGGTCTTTTTAATTGCACATCAAAACCACTCATTGTACATTTGTTTAGCTCTGTTTACCTTGCATGTACACTTGTAATATGTTTAATTGTACTCTGTACTTTACTGTGTGCCAATTATTAATACTCTGTTTGCTTTTTTTTCCAATTGTTTAACCGGGTGAGACACACTAAGCTGAAAGCTTGTTTACAGGTGCAACCTGGGAGCACAGGGAAGTTAAGTGACTTGCTCAGGGTTACACAGTATGCAAGTGGGGGTTGTGGGATTCAAACCCAGGTCTCCAGATTTACAGCTCAGAGCCTTAAACCACAGCACTATACTGCTTTTATTATTGTATTTCTCATTCTCTTTCCACTGTGTTGTACCTGGAAACAAGCCTTGGCTCAGTGTGCTTTTCCCAGTTACCAATTTTCAAATAAATAAAAATGAATACATTTTCTTTTACCTCTCTTGCCACTTTCTTGGAGCGCCATGTTCTCCTTGTCTTTCTGCTTTTCCTTATCTCTTTTGTGCAAAGGTTTGTCACCCTAATTATACTCTCCCTTAATCTTCTCCACGGTGCCTCTACTCCTCCCAGGCAATTCCCACCTTCAAGGCAATTTCAGTGGCAGTATCCCATTTCTTTAAATTCCACTGCCTAAAGTGCAGAACCCTCATCCTTTAGCAGTAGACCTCTGATCCTGTACATATTTTGTACCACACTCTGTTGTGATCACTGGTACCTAGGGGACTACCCACTGTGATGTCTGCAATGCTATCCCTGTTAGTAAGCACAAGATCCTACACTACCCCATCCCTAGCAGATTCTTTGACTAGCTGCCTGAGAAAAGCTCCTTGTAGGGAGTCATGTATGGCCCTGCTCATTGCCCAAGCAGCAGCTGGAAAGTTCCATACCACATCTGCCAGACTGAAGTCTCAACAAACAGCACCTACTTCTTACTTTCCATTCTAGCGATGGCTTCCCCTCATGGCCTATTCATCTTGTCCCCTTGTGCTGGAGGTCAGTACACTACCCCAGTATGGATAGCAATCCCAAGTCTGTCTACAGGATGACCCACAACATTTCCAGCCTCTACTCCTTTTGCCATCCCTGTGCCTCCATTGCATTAATTCCCTCTTTCACAAATAATACCAGCCCTCCTCTCCTCCTCAGTGCCCTGTCTTTCCTTAACAGGGAGTTGCCTGGTATGGCCATGTCCCAGTGAAGGTGCTCCATGCACCATGATTCCCTTATGGCCATTAAGTCCAGGTTAGCCTCCGTCATTATAGCCTCCAAGACTAGAGTTTTGTTTCCAAGGCTCCTTGCATTAGCACACAGGCCTCTCCACACCTTGTTTTTCCACCTGATGCCCTGAATTTCCCTCCCTTTCATTTGTATGTTGTTACCCAAACCCCCTCTGACTCACCTCTATTTATTTTGTATTCCCAATCACCTTCTACCCACTGTCCTCCCCAACTTGAGTTTTATCCCCCTTTTCTTTTATCTTGTCCCTGTCTCCGCTTTTCTTTGCTTCTGCCTTAGGGGGTTTCAGCTCACAGGCTCTATCTCACTGACATTTTATCATCTGGGGGCAATTGTTGCTTCCCTTGTTTTCTCCATCTCCCACCAGCTGGTTTAAATGCTCATCAAAGTAGCATCTAATCCTCCCACCAAGGACTGCTGTCCCCTTCCTAGAAGGATGCAGGCCTTATAGAGCTCCATACCTTCCCAGATTGGTCCCCAGTCCCTGATGAAGCCAGAACCCTAATCCAAAAAAAATTCCCTCAACCAGTTGTTAAAGGTCCTGGCGTGGAGTACCCTTGCCTTTCACCAGCACTTTACAGTTAACACCTCAGAAAACGCCACGTAGCATGATACCTGCTTGAGGTACCTTCCCAGCTCCCTGATGTTGCCCTGTACTACTCCTACCCTCTCCCTTGCTAAGTCATCTGTCACAAGATAGACAATGATGTCCAGCTCCCTCTGAGCTCCTGCTGTGGTAGTGATCCTCCAGGATTCATTTTTCATCCCTTCAAGTTGATGCACCACTCAGGCATTTCACCTACCTATCCTTCCCCAGCTCTTAATTTTATACCCTTCACTATAGGCTCTCCCACCAGCAGCTGCTTCCTCTTGCACTGTGGGCCTTTTCCACCTTCTTTGAGGTCTCCATTTCTGAGGACCTCCCCTCCTCTCCTCCCACTGTGACTGGAATCTCCTCTCAGTTGCCCTGTCCTGCTAATATTGCAAAAGTGTTTGGTGGTGGAAATATGTATTTGACTGGGTCCAGTGGGGTGGTGGTGGTGATGATGATGAATGATGATGAGAAATTTCTGGATGCCAGTGAGTCAGGTGTGAGATTATTTAACATAACACTACAAAAACCTAAAAAGGACTCTGGAGGGGGAGGAGGGAGGTATGTGTTACTGAGAGCTGGTGTTAATTTTTAATACCCAGGTGAGGTGAGGGGTGGGGAATGTCCTGCATGAGTGGGGAGTGTGGAGTTTATTTTTTTATTATTTATTTTTTTAAGAAAAAAACTCCTCATCCCAATATTGAGGTGAAGTTGGGAAAATTCACCCTACTTCACATAGTGTGAAACTTCCAACTTTGACACATCTTTGCTGATGAATTTAAAATTTGCAACACCCCCTACTTAGCAATGGTGGTAGCTTGCTTCTTTATAAGCAAATAATGATTATGTTCTAATGAGAAATCATATTCAAGACAGTCAGGTTGAGCCGCATTAGCAGATGTAATCAGTAATCAATATTTATTTAAATTTCTGTGTGTTGGTTGAGTTCCATCACCCCAGCCTCCATTGGAGAGTGAGAGGACCAGTGGTCTGGTGTTACATGAGGGAATTAGAAACTGACTATAGGCCCTTTGCAGAGTCTTCATTTACTACATTTAACCTTACTGGTCTCATGAACAGGAGCCCCATGAGTGACGTCTTGATTATGGAATGCATGCATTTCTTCTAGTATCTGAAAGAACTGTTTGCACTTCTTTATCCCCCTTCCTCTGAGCTGAAGCATCTGCTGTATCTTACTCTTCAGTATCTAAAATACCTGAAGACTCCTAGCTGGTGGTTCAGCAATTCCAATCCAGCCTCCTCAAGGGAGAACAGGTCCATGCAGTCTTACCACATGTGTACATGCAGCTGGCAACCATGCTGGAGACTGCTGCTGTGCACAGATGCAAACTGCCACCCTAAACTTCACTGCCCCCCCCCCCACAAGTTCAGAATCCCACATGATCAAATATATACTTCTCTTTATCTGGCACCAGCATGCCTATACTCACTGTTTCATTATCATTTTCAAAAATATAGTTATCAGGTTATTCACTTTACATTCTGAAGTTCTGAACAAAGTTCTCTTTCTTATAACCCCTCAATGCTAGTTGCCAGCTTTAGTTAGCTCTTCTTTCTTTCTGGGACTAAATCAGTATAAAAGAAACTGGGTGAGTCAAAATGCAATTGTGAAAGAGTTCTGCTGTCTCTCTCTGACTCTGGGCCAGCTTTCTCCTCTCCTCCATAATTTAAGCAAAATCTAATCTGTGCCTGCATGTGCAGCTGATACAGAGTCTGTCTCCACTCCCCACCCCTGGTCCTAGGGCTCCATTCTGAGCACAAGTACTGTAAAAGAAGGAATCCCAGTTTACTCTGGTAGTGCAACAACAACTATATAATGGGGAACCCACAGGTCCTGGGGGTTTCACATGCATTAACTGTAATATCAGATACCCATCACTGCATGGTAAACAGTACTACATGGAAGAAGACTGAAATAGGTTCAGTAGCCAAAGGCGGGGATATTAGCAATCCAACTAATTGCTGTCTGATTGCACTGTTAGCCATCTTCTCAAAACTTTTGTAAAACATAGTCCATCTTCAGTTTTATGCCTATGGGGATTGATAGTATCTTCCACCTCTATTTTAGTTAGTCTTTAGGACAGGCTATTCCATGAGCACTGCACCCACTGACTTTGTGAGTTTAGTTTCTGCAGATCAGCATGTGAAAAGGTACATGGGGAAGGTGTTCATAAACCTGTCCAAAACCTTAGACTTATTGAATGACAAACTTTTGTTAACAAGACTGAAACACTTATATTTGCTTATTGACACTTATTGGTGGTTGGAATCATGCTTAACTGGATGATCTGAAATGGTTGCTGTGGCGGGCCTATCATCTGGTTCTCTGTCTTAAGAAAGGGCTGTACCTTAAGGATCATCTTGAGCCCTCTCTTGTTTTTTTTTGTTTTTGTTTTGTTTGTTTTTTAAACTCACGTTCAGATAATATTAGAAAAGGTCATGTAAGGATCTCACCACAGCTTTTTTAAGAGCCAGTGGGAAACAGTCCTCCTGTAAGGAACCCTTATCAATGCTAGCAAACATAGTGGCTAGCTGGGGCAGGCAGTATAGCCTAGAGTTTAGAGTAATGAGCTGTGAATGAGCTTGGTACATCCAGCAGACCTGGGTTTGATTCCCAAAACCTCCCAAACATCACCTGCATATTGTGTGACTCTGAGCAAGTCATTTAACTCCCCCAGTGCTCACAGGTTGCCCCTGAAAACCATACCATATTAGAAGAGCAAAGTGATAATAGTGTGGGTCAAAACTGTGCTGAAACAATAGCTAAATTCAATACAGCTACAGGGATAGAATAGCGCAGGTCATGTCAGCGCTATCTCTGTCACTGTATTGCTGTCCGGGAGAGGAATGGAAAAGGATGAAACCTTTGTTGGGAGGGGTTCCACTGAATAGCTGCTGTGGCTCAGAGGACAGTCATAGGTAGGGAGGACGGAAGCACATTGATGGCCCAGTGTTGCATTCCTGGGATGTCTGCATTTTTGGTTGTTGTCCCCCCTTCTCATTTTTTTCCTTCCCTTGGTCAACAATCCCCCCAAGGTTTATTTGTTTCCCCGAGTTGCCTCCCCCCAGAGATAGTTATTTTAGGTAGGGGGTTTTGGGGGCATAGCCCCCTGTAACGGGGGTGCAGATTATGGAGACCCCCTCCACAAAAACTGAAATGACTATGTGTTTTGTTTTGTCATGGTAGTGGTCACTGTGTTCATGGACTGCTACCATTTGCACTATATTTGCAGTCACTGTTTTGTGGTGGGTGTTGTTGTTGACACCATTGTTTTGGTGTAGCTGTTTTGTGCGGTGCTGTTGTTGATTTTGCTATACTGACCTAGTGCCCTGAAAACAAGCACTTGCACCTAATGAGCCTTACCTGGTTACCACAGAATAAAAAAAAGGAAAAAATTGGACCCAGGGTCACCTGGCAGTTGACCGTCAACCAAGTGGGACCTGGATCCAATTGACAGTAGGTGGGCTGCAGCAAAATTACCTCTTGTATACAAACTAGCCAAAAATCTCTTCAGACCACCAGAGTGCCCTTGCACCTTTACACTTCACTACAGCTGGTACCTGACTGGCCACCTGTCAATATCACAGTTTGAATGAAGGACACTGTCCAGGAAGAAAGAACCACACTCATACTCTTCTTCAGACAAAACTCTTCCAAACTGCAGACAGACAGGGTTTAATAACCTGTCTACAGTGTGAAAGAGTTGAGTAGGCCTTTTATCTCCTGAGATAATAACCTGCGACAGCGACTTTGCCTTTTTCAGTGTTATTGCCCTCTGATAGTCCCTATAATGGAACCTCAGAGCCAACCTGCCGTTAATCAAGCAACCTCTTCCAAGAACACTCTAACCTCTGTCCTGTTGTCTTCAACCACCTCAATTCATAGTAATACCATGCCAAGCTTCAGTGGAATGTCAGTGGGTGGGCATAGATCACTGTGATGGAGTCAAACACAACTGTAATGGCCAAATTACAGCCATCAATGACTGCCTCTATGCCTCCAACGTATGCTGCCTTCATTCACAAGATGTCAGAAACACCAAATATTTTCCCAGTAACAAAGTATGTTTAGCATGGTACTGGATCATCTCCACAGGGGGGAAGGTATCCCTGGGACTCTAGCTAGAAAACTAACAGAATGGTGATCTGAATACCCAACTGGATCCACTCTGACATCAAAGATGTTCAGCCCCAGAGAAAGATAAGGTCTAAAGTGTGGCCATGCTCATGGGTGGTGGTGGAAACAACCTGTGTGAGGCCCAGTGACTCCATTACCTGGAGGAATTGCTAAGCAAACTGTGAGGCTTCATCATTGACACATACTTTGAATGCTCTAGCAAAATTAAGCTGGGAACGTTCAATGACTGGTCAACAATGAATTGTTCAAATTCCTGTAGGAACTCCTGTTCCTGCCCTGGAGGGTGATGGATCAGGAGAATCCTACACCTCACACCCACATCAACATTCACTGCCACACATTCAAACTACCCCATCTCCTTCAGGAAGTAATGTGTTAGCTTTAATTAGGATCTAAAACAGATGCCCCCCCCACCACCACCACCACCACTGTGTTTCCACTGCATGTGCTGGATCACTGCAATCCCATCTAGGACTACGGTCTCTAGGACTGGCCCAGAGTCATCACCTAGTCAGGTCTCAGTGAAACATATCAGGCCCCAAAGGAATCTGCAATGAAATCTAACACCATGACCATTTCATTCCTCAGTGACCTGGTGTTGCACAGCACACTACAAAGGGGAGGAGTCAGAGTAGTCTGCCCATCTTCTATCTTCACTCAATTCCTATGGGGCTCCCTGAGGATCAGGACATGGCAGAAAAGACCTGCTCCCATGACCTTCCTATGCTCATGGTGCCTGCACAGCCTGAAACTCCAGGTCCTGTCCTCCCCAGCTATTATCCCCAAAACCTGCTTCCACCAAGTTACCCACCTTCTTAATATCCCAGTCTCCACCAGCAATCCACAACTGCCTTTGGAGGAACAAGGGGCTGAAAAGTATAGCGCAAATGGAGCAGTTCCAGAGAGTAGGAGCATGCTAGGGCCAAAAGTAACTATTGTCTGTTTTGTCTAGATAAAACAAGGCTGGGTTTAATGGGAAAACCAGCTGCTGCTGCTGCTGAAGCTGCCTCCTAGAGCAAGTGTCAAATCTTGAGATTGTGACGTACAGAAGATTTTATTTTTAAACATATTCTTTATTTCCCAGTTTGCAGTGTACATACATAGTTACATACAGTACATCCACATCAGGGGCCTGATTCAAGAAGGATGACGCAGGGCTTGTGCCCAGCCCTGTATCATCAGCAGAGTTTGGCGCAGCTGTACCATAGCTCTTTGGTGCAACACAGCCCAATTCTAAAAGGGCTGGTGCAGCTCCAACGGTTTCCTCATATTACAGTAGCTTGTGCCACTGCTTTGGTGCAAGCCACGTAATATGGGTCCACCAATGGCACACAGGTAGAACTGGGGGAGCTGGTGACATGTGGCTGGGGGGTTGTGGCAAACACTGATACAGAATTGCACTTGCCTCATGGTTTGACGCAAGTCACCCCTTGCATCAAACCCTCTACCACAAGTCCCCTGTGCTGATCCAAATCCCTTCGTGAACTGGGCCCCAGGTCTTTAACTCCCCATTTGCCTCTTGCATATGTTTACTTGTCTTGAATCACTCTTACCAGATCCATGCCAACTCCCTGCTGCTCAATAGCAGGTGTCCTTGGTGGGGCCCAAACTACCAACTAACATAGGCTGTCAGGAGTATCCATATTCAAAGTTTGCCTGAAGAGACATTGGGATGTTTCACAGCATTAGGGGGTTGGGTCATCAGTACTGTCATCCACTGCCTCCTGTGGTTTTCCCTTTCTTTGATCTGGCCCTTTCACCTCCTGTGCTGAAAACCTATGGTAGTCCATGTTACATGGTCACTCATCCCTGCTTCCTGTCTGCAGGAGGTGGTCCCTCTGTTTTTATTTATTTAATTTTTTTGGTGATGCCTCTGCATCATGTTCCTGATCCCTCTGGCCCAGGGCATAGGAGCCAGGCCTTTCTCTCACATAGTGGTACATTAGTGCACCACCAGCTGGTACCACTGCGTCGAGTCTCACCAACGACTCTGACTTTATTAACCAAGATCATCAACTCCTATCATTTGTTTTTTTGATCTATGCCAAGGATTACAAGTACAAAAGACCAGATACATTGTCAGGAAAAAGAGCTGATAAAATGTATTGAGAGTGTGCAAAGAAGGGAATGCCAGCAAAGAGGATATATTTAACAATGAATTGAAAATATAAGCTGCAGTCCTGAATAAAGACAATGTTTCACTCAAGAGGAAAATAAATGTGGTCTTAATCAAGACAGAGGAAACACTGAATACTTACTATAATTGGGTTACATTTTCCTATGAACAATGTATTAATGCAAATACAGCTGTATACCAGACAGTGATTACTATATCCTCTTCCAAACTTAAGCTCATTCACCATGATAACAAAGAAGTGATATCTTTAAACTGTATGGCTTCTTGGATAATGATTGAAATATCTGTTTTCATTGATTTTGTATCTTACTCTGCTTGTATGTTCTGAATTGTTTTCAGAAAAATAAAATAAAATATTTCATGTAAAAAAAGGAAAAGAAAAATGATCAGCCTTTTAACAATCTTCATTTTCTGCAGGGTGTTTGCAGAGTGTGATCACATTTATCCAACAATTGTAGATTTAATAAGGGTCTTCTATATCTCTATTTATAAACTACAATTCTAAAAGCATTTGTAAACCCTAAAAGATCTTTAAAGTGTATAAGTTCCAGGTTTCATGATGCCAGCTCTTTATCAGCTCTGAGGGTTTGTCAACAGCAACTCTCAAATAAGTAAGTATTATCCAAACAAACTGCTAAAGTACTCACAGCAGGAAGGTGCTCTCTAACAACTCAGATCTAATGTTTCTCACCTGTGCATGGTGCTTTACCAATGGTGTCATAGCTGTTCTGCAGTTAAACACAGGATGCTTAACTACTCAAGGGGAGCTTTTGAAAGGCATGCATCTGTTTTCCAGATGTGAATACGGGATTCCTCCAGAACAGTTAGACCACAAAAAGTTGATCTAACTTTCTGGATGGAATCCTGTGGCTGCATTCAACAAATGGACATGAGTCCTGCAATTGAGGCAGGAATTGCATTAACCATAATAGCACTCTCCCTGTCAGCTCTCCCCAAGTCACCTACTCCACCTCCATGTTGCCTCCCAAACTTCACCTCTGTGCATCATTGGTATGGAGCACTTCGTGGAGGGTGCATTAAAGGGTTGCAGATTCCAGAGCAGGAGCGAGGAGTAGCTAAGCCTTGAGGTCTGCCATAGGTGACATATCCCAGCTCAAACTAAAATAAATTATTTAAGTGCTCCCTCTATTACCCCTCATACCTATGTACTTCCCAAAACATTATCAAAAGCCCACCACTCTCAAAAGAACTACCCACACTACAATCAAACACAAATCTAAATAAACTCCAATCTCTCAACTCCAGCCACTCAAATTACCACATGCGTACCCCAAGACGATCCAACAAATAATTAATTCATCACAACAGATTAAAATAATAAAATATATAATAAATAAATATGGTGCACGTCTGAAAAGTCCAGAGATAAAGGTCCATGAATTACAGTTGAAGAGTGTTCTTTAACAAATGTCCATAGGACAGCAATGCTGCTCCCCTCCCCAGCTCTTACCTTTGAAGAAGAAGTTAAACAGATAGCCTTCCAACCCAGCACAATACTTCTGAGCTTGGGAAGAGTCTAAAATAAGAAAATTCCATCAGGTTGTGCAGTGAAGGAATGAAGTAATTGGCAGGAGAGTATCAAGTACTCAAAAGGCACATGCCGCCTACTTGCCTTCTGCAGCTGAACCTATCCCAAGCTTCTCAGGTGATACCTTCTTAGCTCGGTATAGGGTGCACTCCCCTGGCATCCCTACACCCACTCTATGAGGCCATGATCATCAGATCTCCCATCTCAGCATATGGGAAATGACTAAGCAAATTGCAAAATCCACACAGTCAGTAAAATTTCACCAAGGGTAGCTGAGACTACTGCTCTTCAGCATGGACACTTTTCTTACAGGATCTGTACAGATACCACTCTGCTATCTCACAGAGTCCAGCTTCACTTTCCTACTCCATAGAAATCCAGTCCACCCCAGACATGTCAGAGCACAGCAGTCAGGGAACACTCCAATACCTGTTGGGCATATCCCACCTGATCCTCCCCAGGTCAGTAGAACAATCAAAATGCCAACAGCACCACTTCAGTTCCCTCAGCCTGACTCCCAAGCAGATACTGTACATGACCCTAATGAAATTTACAAAGAGCAGCACAAAGCATCTTTCAAGGTCACAAATTAGGAACAGTAAGGCTGTATGAAATTGGTAGCACCCTATGCCATTTATTTAGCAACCAGCTAAAGTGTTAATTCAAGACTAAAAATGCTACACAAAAAGTTACTTAAAAACATTAAAAAGCAGGATGGTAGATTATCTTCACAGGATTCTGATTTAGGTCAGCATCCTTCTTGTGATTTCATTCATGGCATGTCACTTCAATTGGAAAAATGATTGACCTGGCATAAGGTAAAAATGATATGATCTGTGGAAGTCACAGATCCTTGACCATGCTATCTGCATATTAAAAACAATAAAATGGAATTATATGGAATATTCTTTGCAAACAAACTTTGTTATTGCATCAGTTTAGGGTAACAATGCCAAAAAAGTGCAGAAATGTGGCATTAGGATTTCCAGTCCCTTACTTTCCATCCACAACCTTCAAGCATCTGTAACACCTTGGTCCCCTGGGGTTACTAGAATCCCATAAGTGTCAGTGTTAGGTAGTGAAGGCAGCTGGTGAATAACTAGTTAAATGGTTTTCACCTGCTCCCTCTCTGTTTACTTGGTCTCAGATGGGAAGACAGAGGTGATGTCATTTAGAACTCTAGCAGCAGCATAAGCCACGGTAGCTACAGTGAAGCCCACCAGGATGAAGCGCAGCACTGCAGAATTCTGCAGTAGAGTTACTGCAGCAAACAATGCAATTTCAATGGGAGTTAATCCCTTTTGTCATGCAGCAAACCTGTGACACTGCACTTCATCCTAGTGGGCTTCACTGTAGCTGTGAGTGGGGAGCTTTAGAATTTTCAGTTAGTTCTGTGAGTGGAGTTCAGAGTGAGCAGTTGGAGGAGTGAAGAGCTGCAGTGTGGGCTCTGAGGAGAGCCTATTTTTCTCATCCTAGTGCTGGGAACCATCTGCCTGCCAGTTGAAGTGGTGGAAACAGTCTAGCAGGAGTTCCTGATTTTTCTCATCCCCTGTGAGATGAGGAGGACTGCAGAATGGATCCAGGACATGGAAACTGCCTGTTTGTGTACAACTGTGAGTAATCTGACTTGGGTATCCCAGGAGGAATATGCCTGTGTTTTCTTTTGGGGTGTACTTTGACAAAGGGAAATATGCACCAAGTTCTGTTCTAGTTTGAGACTGTTCTCATTCTTTCTTAAAGTTGGCTGACAATCATGGAGTCTCCAGAGAGACTTGACACATTGTTCAGGACTTTAGTTTACACTCAAAAGTAGTGTGCTTCAGGTGCTGAATGTGAAAGTCATTCCAACGTGCACTGTTCTACTGTTTTACTAAAAGCTTGAGGTGTAACTCTCAAAGAATGGCTGAGTATGGTTGTAGAAGCAAAAGGTGGGCAACCCCCCCATCTGGAGTGACCAGTTCAGCACTACAGGTTCCTTAAGGGTGCCTGCTTATTCAGGACATGGTGACCAATGCCTGAAGAGAAAGTTTACCCCCTGGTGTAGGTTGTGCTAATTTTGAGCACCAGTGTGCTCCGTTGTGGCCAGTTACCACATTGAACCATTTAAATTCTATGCCATATGAGAACTGTGTCCTCCGTTGTGGCCATTGCCACTAGAAGAAAATGTGTGTTTCAGCTGAAGCTTTGCCGCTGCAGAGCATTCAAGGTCCTATGCAATATGGGATGTTTAGAGTTTCTGTCTACTACAGATGTTGTTGTTCTGCATTGCCTTGTGCAACAAAGTGTAAACCCTTGCGGGTCTACCTTTGCTTTAGTGTACCAACTTGGAATAAAGCCACACTCTAGAACCCAACCAGGTTTGGACATTCATGTTACTGCTTCCTGTGTGGAATTACCAGGTACCCCCTCCAGAAGTTCAGACCTAGCATAGCCATAGGCAAAAGTTCTCTCTTCAGGACCTTGGTATAATCATCATTTGTGTGTAATTTGCTTTTGTACACCCTTTTGTACTCCCTTTTCTCATCTCTAGAAGTAGCGAGCCTGGTATATATTCCCAAAGCTAGGGATGGTACTAAAAAGTGTCCAAAGTAGTTTGAGTGCCCAGTTGAGGGTTCCAAGGGGCAGCTTACTATGCAAAGTAGCAGGGGGTGGTTACCAAAAATTGGGGCTCATCCAGGATGTTGCTTAATTTGAGGAGAGAACTAGAGAATTTTTGCTGAGGGTATGGCTGGTGTTTGTCTGTCTGGTAGCATGGTAGCCCAAAACAGGAAAGGAAGCATGCCTGCTAGTACAGAGAGAACAGAGTGTTGCTGTGTGTTTTTTCAACTTGTAATGGAGAGTAAAGTCTGAAAGTGTATGTCATTGTCTTTGCATCCAGAACATTTATAGAACTTTTTAACTTGCAATTTTCAAATGCCAAAAGTAGTGTGGACTTTAGGAAACAGTGAAAGAGATGTGCCATGATAGAAGCTCACGTGCTTTCATGTGCTTTGTGTGCAAATTGGGAGAGTTGCTAGAGAATTTGCCAAAGTCTGTGTAGAAAATGGTCAAAACGGCACTCTTGCCACATAACTTGCAGCTGAGAAAAAAAAATACAGTTTCCAGTTTAAATTTGCTCCTGCTCGATGATCGCCATGAAGGAAGAGCGAGAAAGAGAGAGAAAGAGGCTCATTTTCATGGCGTTGAGTGATTGGTGCCACTGCGGGACTGCCCCATAGCCAGCTTCTGTGTGCAGCCGAGTGTTTGAGGAGGAGAAAGCGAGTGGAGTGCGAGCTGGTCAGACCAGGATCAACAATCGAGGGGCTTGTGAACGTTCTAATCTGTAGAAAACAGTCTTTTGCTGTGTAAATTCGGGCTCAACCCGTTGTCCAACTGACTGGAAAGTGAGCATGATGTTCATGGCTATGATTGGTGGGACCATCAGCCCATTTCACCCCAGAGGCCTTTCAAGATCGGCACCAGGCTGAAAAGTTCCATCGCAGAAAGCCAGCTACTGATTTCAGTGAGTAAAACCCAGCTAACTGAGCATCAAACTGTGTGTGATTTTTTTCAAGCCAGCTGAATCTGTGTGCAAGCAGTGTGATTGTTTTACAAAGAAGGACTGTGTGTTGAAACACAAAGGCAACAAACAAAATTTTGAGCATAGACTGTGAGCATTCATAATGGGTTCTGCAACAGTAAATGTTTCTAAGCAAGAGAGAGACTGTGAGTTGTATATTAGGCTGCAGCAAACAGGCAATCCTGTGTAATAGAAATACTGTAGCTTGCAAGTGACTTTCATCATATGTAAATAGTCTTTGATTTGATGCTGATCGCAAAGTCAAGTTAAAATCATATGAATGTGCTGAGAGATACAAGCAGCGCAATTGATTACAGTTTTGAGCAGAATCAGTAGCCAGAAAAGATTGGAAACACCATTTTGAGTTAGAAACAGATTTGATGCATGAGGAAAGCTACTGCCACCATTACAGGGCAGGGCTAGCAAATGTAAAAACAGCAGCAGGGAGCCATTTTATGAGACTGTAAAGGGACTAGTGAACAAATCAGTAACAACAAATTTTTATGTGTTTGCTTTCAGACATGGCTTCGGGAAATCCCCGCTATCTGGATCATGCCTGAGCTATGATCACAGAGGAGGTTGCAGCACTAAGCGAAATAGAGAGAACTTTCTATGGTGAAGGGTTGCCTCCAGATGTAGCAATCCCTAGCTATCTAGTGAGATTGTGCATTATGTGCCTCAAGGCTGGAAGGGATGTGTTTCTGATACCCCAATGTTCGGATTGCCTTGTGAAGTATGATTTGAGCAGGGGTGCAGCACCAGAGAGGGCATCACAAATCTGTTTGGCTCCCATGCAGACCACAGTAGGAAACTCTGCATGTAGCAGCATGCAGCACCAGGTTGAACCAGTTGGAGGAAACCCCATGGAGTGTGGCATAAAGGGAGAGAGCAGGATGGATCTACTGCAAGGGCAGGAACAAAGAAGGGGTTTCACACCTGTGTCCCAGGTGTACAATGCAATGGAAGGATCTGTAGACCCATGGAAGGAGGGTCCAAGTCCTAGCCCATAGGAAAGGATGAACTGCAAAAGACACTGAACTGGGAGGTGTCTACCTCCATGCCCCGTGAGGAGTGCACTGTCTCGGGAATGAGGACATCTGCTCACTCCTGGGCTCAGATTGTGAGTGAGGAAGAGGAGGATGAAGATCTGTATCTTCATGTTGAGGATCCCATGAGTCACCGTAAGCTTTTGTCTCAGAGGCACCAGAGAGCGAAGAAGACAACTCCAGTAACCTGCCCACAGAGATGGTCAGGGACAAGTTCTTTCATTCTTTAAGTATGTGGCACTGGCTCAACCAGGAATGGCTGCCCCCAAGCTGGGCCATGGGCCGCACACTTGTGAAGAGTAGCAAGGAGGAGAGATCGATACATAGGAGGGCTGACACCATCTATGGGACGTCCTTTCCTACCTTTCCTCATAGAGTCTGGGTGGAAATTGAACAGAACAGGCAATCCTGGTTGTTGAAAGACCCAAGCAAGGATTTGTACTCTTGTGCAGCAGATTATGTCAGGGACAGCAGCATAAATAATCTACTTAAATTCTGGAAATTGGGCAGAACTCTGTTTATGGACACTGTGTGAATTGTGGACAAGGCAGGGAATGAGACATTCTACAATATCAACTTTGAACACCCAGATGGTGTCATAGTTCTTGCACCTCACCCTAAGTGGTACTACCCTTAATGGTGCCACTCCCTGTGAATATGCCCAGCATGCCTAGAAGGAAGTGAGCAGTGGCAGCCCGGTGTCTATCATCCAGCAGCAGCAGCAGCAGTATCTAAGGAGGAAGATGCTGCTCTACTGGTATTGCAGGATTCTTTAGGTGCATCTAGATTCATCAGCCCAGCAGTGTTTTCCCATTTTCATTACCTGGTCTTTCAGATGACATCAATCCAACTGTTTTCCTGCACCATCATTTAGTTTACACATGACATCAACCCAGCTGTTTTCCTGTTTCGTCGCCTGGCTTTCCAGAGGACATCAATCCGGCTGTATCCGAAGATGCCACCTGGTCTAAAGGGAGTAGGTCCTCATCTCCTTATTCCCTCCTGCCCATGATCTCTCCTTATAGTGTCCTACCCATAACCTTTTCTTACAGATCTCTCCTGCCTATAAACTTCTCTTTAGTCCCTCCTGCCCATAACTTCTCCTCACATATCTGTCCTACCTGTAACTTCTCATTATGCCCTCCAGCACATAGCGTCTCCTTACTGTCTCCTGCCCATAACTTCTCCATTCATAGCTCTCATGACACAACTTCTCCTTACACCCTCTTGCTCATCACTTCTCTTTACACCCTCCTACCCATAACTTATACTTACATATCTCTCAGGCCCATAACGTCTCCATACACCCTCCAGCCATAACTTCTCCTTACTCTTTCTTGCCTGTAACTTCTCTCATGCCATAACCTCTCCTTACACCCTTTTGCCCACAACTCCTCCTTACACCCTCCTGCCCATAACTTCTCCTTACACCCTCATGCCCATACCTTCGCATTACTTATCTCTCCTGCCCATAAATTCTCCTTATGCCTTCCAGTCCATAATTTCTCCTTACATATCTCTCCTGCCATAAGTTTCCCTTACGCCCTCTTGCCCATAATTTCTCCATTTGACCTCCTGCCCATAACATCTTCTTACTCTCTCCTGTCCACACATATCTCCTTACTCCTTCCTATCCATAAACTTCTCCTTTCTCTCTCTCTCCTGCCAATAACTTCTCCTTATGCCCTCCTGCCTATAACATCTCCTTATCCCATCCTGCCCATAACTTCTCCTTACATATCTCTGTTGCCCATAACTTCTCCTTATGACCTCTTGCCCATGACTTCTCCTTACATATCTCTCCTGTCTATAACTTCTCCTTACACCCTCTAGCCCATAACTTCTCCTTACTCTCTCTGTCCATAAACTTCTTCTTATTCCCTCCTGCCCATAACTTTTCCTTTCTCCCTCTTGCGCATAACTTATCCTTAGACCCTCCTGCCCATAATTTCACCTTATGCCCACCTCACTAAAGCTTCTCCTTTTGTCCTCTTATGCATGACTTTTTCTTTTGCATTCATTCCCATAACTTCTTCTTATTCCCCCTGCCTGTAACTTCTCCTTTCACCCTCTTGTCCATAACTTCTTCTTATGCCCTCCTGCTGATAATCTGACTTTAATCGCTCCTGCCCATAAATTCTCCTTACTCCCTCCTGCACACAACATCTCTTTTTGCCCTCTTGCCCATAACTTTTCCTTTCTCCCTCTTGCCCATAACTTCTCCTTATGCCCACCTGACCATAACTTTTCCTTTTTCCCTCTTTCCCATAACTTCTTATGCATTCCTGCCCATAACTTCTCCTTACTCCCTCCTGCCGATAACTTCTCTTTTCACCCTCTTGACCATAATGTCTCCTTACTCCCTCCTGCCCATAATTTCACATTACTCCCTCCTCCTCATAGCTTATCCTTACTCCATCCTGCTGATAATCTTAGTCCCTCCTGCCTATAGCTTCTCCCTACACCCTCCTGCCCATACCTTCTCTTTACACCCTCCTGCCCATAACTTCTCCTTACTCCCTCCTGTCCATAATTTCTCCTTACTCCCTCAAAGGACAGGAGGGGGTAAGGAGAAATTATGTGCAGGAGGACTAAGGCATTATGGCCAGGAGGGAGTAAGGAGACTTTATGAGCAGGAGTGCTTAAGGAGACATTATGGGCAGGAGGGGGTAAGGAGAGGTAATGAGCAGGAGAGATATTTAAGAAGAAGTTTTGGGCAGGAGGGTATAATTAGAAATTATGGGCAAGAGGCAGTAAGGAGACATTTTAGGCTGGAGGGAGTAAGTAGAAGTTATGGGCATGATGGCATAAGGAGAAGTTACGGGCAAGAGAGTGAAAGGAGAAATTATGGGCAGGAGTGATGAGGAGAAGTTTATGGGCAGTAGAGCATATGGAGAAGTTATTTTATTTTTTTATTTATTTATTTATATTTAAACATTTGATAACTGGGAAAATCACACTGAGCTGAGGCTCGTTTCCAGGCACGACTCAGGGGTGAGAGGGAGGTAGTTACAAACAGTACACATACATAGATGAGATACATGAGAATGTTACATACAATCACATAATTTTGTACAAAGGAGTTATTTACATTCAGTTGCATATACACAGTTATTTACAATCAGTTACATGAATACAATAATATACAGTACAGAGGTTTTGAAGTTTAAACCATGTTCATTTGGCTAAAGGCAGACTAGTTGCAGTTACAAGTGGGGAAGGGGAGTTGATGAAGTTGAGATTTAATGGAGTTTTGTGAGGGTGGGTTTCTGAGGGGCTGGGGAAGCTGGCTCCATAGGTAGGGCAAAGAGTAGGAGAAGGCGGCTTTGCCAGCTGATGAGGATGGTTTGGGAAGGGAGAAGGAGTAGGAGTCCCTAGACCACAGAGAGTAAGGAGAAAAGGCTGCATGGGTTAGTTTCTCAGCCAGGTAAAGGGGCAGTAGGTTGAACCAAAATTTAGAAATAAAAGAAATGGAGTGGCAAAAATGGTGATGGGAGAGGGGCGCCAACCCAAGGGAGGAAAGGAGCATGCAGTGGTGTGTTCTGAAAGGGGAATTTGTTGCAAGATGGCAAAAAGCATGGAATAAGGAATCCAGCCTGGACAGCAAGGTGGAGGGGGCAGTGCTGTATACCATGTCCATGTAATCAAAGATGGGAGTGATCATTTTTGTTAGCAGTGTGCATCAAACAAGTAGTGGGAGGTAGTCCCAGTTTCTGTAAAGAAGACCAAGCTTCAGGCAGAGCTTTGACATGATGGCATCTATGTGGGTTGAGTAGTTTAGCAAGAAGTCTAGCCATACTGCTAGGTATTTATAGGAAGAGATGGTGTTTAGTGTGTTTCCATCCAGGGTGGTGATTACAGGGGGGATGAGCATTCTTGCCAGTTTTTGTGCTGACCTGAAGGTCATAGAAACAATTTTGGAGGTATTTATTTTGAGATTGTTTGCACGAAACCAAGACTGAATGTTGCTGCAGTCATGTTGTAGTAGAGAGTGGATGTCACTTAGAACAGGGCTGAATGCAAAAAGTATAGTGTCGTCTGCATATATATGTATATGGGACCTTGTGCACACTCAGACTGTGGGGAGATCATTGATAAAAAGGGAGAATAAAATTGCACCTAGGAGTGACCCTTGGGGAGCAACTGTGAGGATGGGGGAAAGGGGGAAGACATGGAATTCACAATCCTGACTGACTGTTGCCTATTTTTGAGGTAGGTTTCGAACCACTCTATTGCGGGGGGGGGGGCAAGTCTGGCTCCCATGAGTTTGTCAAGAAGCAAGGAGTGGGAGGCAGAGTCGAAGGCCTTAGCCAAATCGACAAAAATAGCAGCAGTTAGTTGGCCTTGGTCAGAAGCAGACTGGATATAGCCAGTGATACGAAGAAGGGAAGATATTGTTGAGTGGTGCTTCATGAATCCAGATTGGTATGGGGAGAGGCAATTTGTGGACCTGAGAAAGTCAGTCCAGTCTTGACAAGAGACTCTTGCAGCTTGGCATGAGAGGGGAGGAGGGAGATGTGACAGTAGTTTCCGGGGACTGAGGGGTCACCACCCTTGTGGAAAGGGATGACACAGTCTGATTTCCATGCTAGGGGGACCTTACCAGACTTGAAGGACAAATTTAGTAGGTATGTGAGAGGAACTGCTATAGCTGGTGCTGAAAGCGCAGAAGCTTGGGTGGATGCCATCTGGGCTGGATTTGGTGATGTTTAAAAAGCAGAGGGTGTTTAGTACTTCTTCAGGTGATATGGGAGTAAGGATGAAAGTGTTTGGGACAGGGCATTGGGGGAGCGAGCAGTAACCTGGAGGTGGGGGAAAGGACTGGTCAGGAAGGGTACATGTGATGAAAAAGTTGTTTAGGGGTTCTGCTACTTTGGGGTCAGAGATGCTGTGATCATTTAGCTTGAGAATGGGGTGGAGATCTGAGGGGGGTTCAATAAGGGAGTTAACTACCTTTCAGAAGGAGGAAGTTAGGGGGTATTTAGATGGGACTTAAAATAATCTGCCTTGGCTACCATATCACTTTAGTGCAGGCATTTCTTGCTATTTTGTAAGCCTGTCTGGTTTGGGGGGTCAGTGTAGATTTACAGAGGGACCAGACCCTATCACAAGCTTTGCAGAGGGCAGTTAGGGTGCTGTAGATCCATGGGTGGTGGCGCGTCATGACCCTAGCTTTAACCAGGGGAGTATGAGAATCCCTGACCTGTTTAAACATCTGCAGGAAACAGGACTGGGCTGAATCAATATTGGGCTCAATGTAGACAGGGTCCCAGTCTACAAGTTGTAGGTCATGAAGGAGTGAGCTAGTGTTCAATGAGTTTAGTGGGTGGGTATTAATATATTTTTGGGCAGATTTGGGGAGCTGAAGTTTTCTGGTATAGTGAGTAATGCAGTGATCACTTAGGGTAGCATCCATTACACCAGTGGTGGATATTCTGTGTAGATTGGAGGTGAGGAACCAGTCTGTTAGAGAATGATTATATGAGTGTTGGTTGTAGTGAGTGGGCTCTGCAATTATTTGTGTAAGGTTGAGATACTCAGTTTTGGATGTGGCTACTTTTGTGCACGGGGAATGTGGCTACTTTTGTGCAGGGGGAAAGCCAATGCAGGTTGTAATCTCCTAGAAGGAGTAGTTCACCAGATGCTGTGAGGGGAGGAAGGGAGGACACACAGGAGATAAGGGCATCCTGGGCTAGGCATGGGGAAGTGTAGATCATGCCAGTGTAGACAGGCAGTGAAGAAGGGAGGTTCAGTTGGGAGAGTAACAATTCATCTGAGTAAGGGCAGGATTCTTTCTTGATAATTGAGCACTGGAGCGGCAGCTTGACATAAATTGCTACTCCTCCACCCCTTTTGACATGGTCCTGGTGGAGGTGGGCATAATCAGGGATGAGCAGGGACAAGTCAGGGGTTTTGGCAGAAAGACAAGTTTCTGTGAGGCAGAGGATGTCAAAAGTGTTTTGTGTTACCCAGCAGCAAAGTTGATCTCCTTTAGGTAGGAGACTCCTTGTATTCATAAGCAGGCTTTTGCCCATGTTGGAGGCCTGGGTATAGTTCAACATCCCCTGCTAAGAGTCAGGTGAGAAAGAAAATAGAAAAGGAGGCTGGTAGGTAGTTTGCACCCCCTGGTGAGTAGGGGGGATCTGAGTGTGGTACGAGAGCACCACAAGAGGGCTGTTGGTGATGTCCACAGAGGGGCAATGATGCCGGATGATATTTTGAGGAAAAAGGGAAGGGGTGAGGGGTAGTGAGATGGGGGGCAAATGTAGGCTGGTTGGAGAGGTTAAGGGGGGCTGTGGTGGAAATCGGTATGGCTGGGTATATGTAGTTAGCATGGGTGGGGAGGAGAGGATGAGATAAGGCATGACAAGATGGAGAGAAGTAAGAGAGGGGTGTCTCCGTTCATGCTGGGAATAACGTTTAGGCAGTGATGCACTTGTGTGAGGTACACTTGGAATGTGGGGGGAGGTTTCTAAAAGTTTTAGCACTAGCCCTGATGATGCACTAGGTAGCAGTATAAGCAAGTCTTATACACTTGGAGTGAGGGGGCTGCTCAAGGTATTAGCACTAGCTCTGCTGGAGCAGTAGATGGCAGTATAGGCAAGATCAAGATGGGCTGGCAGTATAGCCTAGAGGTTAGAGGAATGAGGTGTGAATGAGCTTGATACATCCAGTAAACCAGACCTGAATTTGACTCTCACAACCTCCACTTGCACACTGTGTGATGATGAGCAAGTCACTTTACCGCCCAGTGCTCCCAGGTCACCCCTGAAAACAGGCATTTGTGCCTAGTGGGCCTTACCCAGTTACCAAAGACTAAAAAAAAAAAAAGAAAGGGGTGGAGAGGCTGAAAGAGTCATTAGTATATTCCCTGCTTCTAGACTTGTTGGCCAATGTAGCCTAATGGTTAGGGCACCAAACTGTGGGTGAACCAGGAAAAGAAGCCATCAAGGGACTTGACTCCCACAGCCTACACAGCCTAGGTACTCAGGTGATTTAAATAGTATGTTAAATACTGGGAAGGCAGGGGTAATATTTAAGTATACAAAATGGTGGGTGGAGGAGGAGGTTCAAGGAACCAAAGCTCTCTTTTGAAAGGGGAGCAAAAGGTGGTTGATTGGTTCTGACTTATGATTTAAAAATAGCACCCTCTCCGGGTGGGAGGGTGGTTGGGACAGGTTAGGTGGGTAGAGACTTGCATGTGTAGACTTGCAAGATAGTGCCTGACACTGCAGCTAGAGTTCCCACCTGTGAGCACTGGTGGTCATTTGGGGGTGGGGCAACTCTGCTCTCACCACCCTGAGGGCTCCTGTGGACTCCTGGTTACTGAGGACTTCTGGGGGAAGAAGGGAGAGGATGGTCAAGAAAAGGAAGGCTGGGGGGGGAGTAATCAGGGAGTGAAATGAGAGAGAGAGTGAGGTGGGGGGGGCTTAGAGGGAATGGGACAGACCTGAAGTAAAAGAGGCACTTACAAACATGGAAGATCACATAATACAGTACATTGCAGTCAGATACATAGCTGGGTAAACTAAGCACAGTACAGTACAGTACAGACTGAACAAAACAAAATAACGTGCAGTTATAAACCTAAGTTCAGCCAGAGAGCTAAGCTGAAATACATCAACAGAGCACAGAACAGTCTCAGTTACAAAATGAACAGTTCCCAACAAAACACACTGCACAAAGAAACTATGCATTCACATGGGATATTATAGCAATTAAGGTGCCAGTTGTAACATAGTGAAGCAGTATAGGATGCCTTAGCCCACAGAATCAATCAGTACAGTTTGGCAGAGAAATATCCCTTTGAAAGACTTGCATGCGTAGCTTTGAAAGATGTCTCCTGATGTTGCAGCTAGAGTTCCCACCTGTGAGCTCTGGTGGACATCCGAGGGTGGGGCAGCTCTGCTCACACCACCCTGAGGACTCCTGTGGACTACTGGTTACTGAAGACTTCTGGAGGAGGAAGAAGGGAGAGGATGGTCAAGATAAAAAAAGCTGGGGGGGGAGTAAACGGAATGAAATGAAAGAGCAAGGAGGCAGGTATGTCAGTTATGGGCAGGAGGGTGTATGGAGAAGATGTGGGCAAGAAGGCATAAGATGTTTATGAACAGGAGAGAGTAAGGCGAAGTTATGGGTAGGAAGGCATAAAGAAAAGTTATGGGCAGGAGGACATAAGGAGAAGTTATGGGCAGTAGATATGTAAGAAGAAGTTGTCAGGAAGGAGTAAGGAAAAGTTTATGGGCAGGAGGGAATAAGGAAAAGATATGGGTAGGGGGGCGTAAGGAAAAGTTATGGGCAGGAGGGAGTAAGGTAATGTTATGGGCAGGAGAGATATGTAAGAAGAAGTTATGGGCAGGAGGGCGTAAGGAGAAGTTACAGGCAGGATGGAGTAAGAAGAAGTTTATGGACAGGAGAAAGTAAGGAGAAGTTATGGGCAGGAGGGCATAAGGAGCAGTTAAGAGCAAGAGGGCACAAGGAGAAGCTATGGGCAGGATGAAGTAAGTTGAAGTTATGAGCAGGAGGGAGTAAGGAGGGTAGCCTATGACAATGGCGACCGTGACTGTGCGCTTTCAAAAAGGGTGACTCAATCATGGTGCCTATGTACGGGGCTACCAGGCAGGGAGGGCAACTTTGGCCACGAATATAGTGACAAGATGTCACTATATGTCACTAAGTACGGGAGGGAGTGAGTATGTCATGTGATGGGCTTAAGGGGAGGGAGGGTTTGTGGGGTGTAGTGCGGTGGATGGCTGCTGAGCTGGCCGTGTGGTGTGGTGAGTTGGTGGCAGGCTAGGGATGGGAGGGTACTGGGTTCTGTCCTAGGTGCGGTCATTTTTTTGCAATGTCTGGGATTTTGTTTTGTTTTGTTTTGCACTCCCCCGACATGCACCCCCCTGGGTAGACAATCCTTAAGTAGGTGGGTGCGGGGGCAGCCCTCTGCATAAATAAAAAAAATGAGTCTCAGCACCCTTTGCTGTGTGCGGTAGTGTATCACGAAGTGATTTTGGTGATGTACACTACCATATGATGATAGCCATTATGACATGGAACCGTTAGAAGAAGTTATAGGCAAGAAGGAGTAAGAAGAAGTTATGGGTAGATGAGAGATGTAAGAAGAAGTTGTGGTCAGGAAGGAGTAAGGGAATGTTTATGGGCAGGAGAGAGTAAGGAGAAGTTATGGGCTGGAGGGTGTAAGGAGAAGTTATGGTGTCCTGCAACCACCAAACAGTGTGGTTTAACATGTGTACAGGGTTTCAGTCAAGCCACACAAAGGTGAGGGTCTTGGATTTCAGGAGGGCGGACTTTGCTAGGATAGGGATGGTATGCTGCCCGAACAATGAAACGTCTACAGCAAAGACCATTACAGTGACAGAAATTAACAGGTCACTGTAATGGTCCCCATGGCACTGCATCTCCCAGTCTTTCACCCCCTTCCCAAGACCCCAAGACAACTCCAACTCGGAGTTGGTTATCTAAATACCCGAGGGGATGTGGGGGTGGAAGAAAACACACTGGCATATTGACAGCACAATGCCGACAGTTGGCATTGTGTTTGTCGATGTCAGGGCTGTCGGCGACTTTGGTGTTGCTGCGGCATGGGTAAACCGATAGGGATAGGTATCTAGGTGATCTATAGGCCTCCAGCTCAAGGGAAGGAGGTGGATAGGGGGCTAGTGGATGAAATGCAGGAGATGGCAACAAAAAGGGAGGTACTACTGCTGAGGGATTTTAATATGCCCGATGTAGACTGGACCATTCCGGCAGCTGCCTCAGCCTGGAGCCAAGACATCTTGGACTCCCTGCATGGAGCAGGCCTCAGGCAGCCAGTGCTAGAACCCTCCAGGAACTGGGTGATTCTGGACCTAGTACTGACCAGTGGAGACAGAATCATGGATGTTCAGGTGGAAGGTAACCTGGAGTTCAGTGACCACCAAACAGTGTGGTTTAACATGGGTACAGGGTCACAGTCAAGCCACACCAAGGCAAGGGTCTTGGATTTCAGGAGGGCGCACTATTCTAGGATGAGGATAGGTATTGAAGAAGCCCTGGTGAGGAGGGAGGAGGGGGTGTGTGAGGAGCAGAGGGAACACCTAAAAGGAGCTATAGTGGAAGTGACAAAACAGTGCATTAGGCTGAGGCACAAAGGCGCAGCAAGAGCGATATTCAGTCGCAGGCATGCAAATGAGGCCATTATGTATGCGAGGTGCAAATGGGGCCATTTGCATGTCATTGTGGCCCCATTTACATGCGGTGCACCGATCCCCGGCAACTTGCACCTGGCATCCTGCCAGGATGCAACCATCGGGGACCAACGCCCCCTGCCCCTCAGCAGGCAATACGCCCCAACACCTGATCACAGGCATAGTAAAGAAATATCCCTGGTGGTCCAGTGGACCCGCTTCCCTGTCCAATCGTGGACATATGAATAAGGTGATATCCCTGGTGGTCCAGCGGTACCCTCTTCCCACCCACCCACTGAGCCCTGCCACCCTGCACCCCCCAGTCTGCGGAGGGCGGCAGCTCCCCATCTGCAAGCTGCCCAGCCACCCACCGACTGACAGCATACAGTACGGCTGTATGCCTTTTGTCACTGCAGGGCCAATGGGTGTGCAGACTATATTGACAGTCCCTTAAATGTGAATGGATAATTCACATTTCAGGACTGTGTAGTACGGTATGGTCTGCATGCCCATTGGCCCAAGCATTGGACCAATAGGCATACAGCCATACTGTACACTGTCAGTTGGTGGGCTTCCAGGCAGCTTGCAGGTAGAGTGCTGCCGCCCCCCACTGACTGGGGGGTGCAGGGTGGCAGGGCTCAGTGTGCGGGTGGGGAGGGGGATACCGCTGGACCACCAGGGATATTACTTTATTCATATGCCCATGATTGAGCGGGGGAGTGGGTCCACTGGACCACCAGGGTTATTATATTTAAAAGCCCGTGATCGGACAAGGGGGGGCATGACACCCGGACTGTGTCACAGGAGGTCGGGTGGCCACCTACAACAGGCGGCTGCCATGTTGCACCCAGCTATATGGCAGCCCACCTGTGGGTGGCCCCAACATGTTCCTGTTTTTTGACAGGCACATCTTTGCACCCCCCGTGCCGTGCAAGGTGGGCTTGTGCATGCATATGTGTCGCACATCCCAGACTGAATATCGGGTTGTGCCACATATGCATGGGCATGCCCCCCACACTTGCGCTGCATACATTACTGGTGCACCCCGGCGCATCAGGGGTTGCACAGAGCAACCTACACCTTTGAATATTGTGCTGGAGTGCATCAGTTCATTGCGTATGGCACACCACTGTTGTGCCATGTGCAACCCCTTTGAATATCCCACCCTAGGTGTATATATGAGACATGCATGGACAATAAATAGACCACATTTTCCATTGAGAATGCATTTTCCATATGTTGCCCATTCACAAATAATATATATGGCTTATATGTTCCTACTATTTCATACATTTTAAATATATATAAAAAGGGGCCACAGTCTTGTATATTTAAAATGCATTTTTGGCCATATATGGAAAATATATATTTTTTTTCCATATGGGGAAGGAGAGTGGCAAAATGATCCTATTTGGTTCACATTCCAAAAGATTTACTTTTATGAATGAACTTGGATTATGATACAGGGAGGGAGCCACAGAGCCAGCCAGACATCATAAAAGAGCCCAGGCTCAAGGATGATGACCTAAGCCTCCACTGTTTTATCCCTCCCTGCCCGGACCCTCGCCTCTGTAATTATGTAATAATAAATACTGATTTCTATAATCTGTTGAGAGTTGGTGCTGCACTGCTGTGCTGGATTGTCTTCCTATCTTTTTCTGTCATCCCCTTGCACAAGTTTTGTGTCTTTTCCTACACTGCTACACATACTGTAGTACAATATTTTGTAATGTTGAACATGAACCTTAACTGGCATTTCCCATAAACTGATATGGGTATGGGTAGTTTTTCTTCTTTATCACAACAGTCTAAGTGGGTTAATGTATATGCAGCGTTCAAAAAACAGATTTATTTAATTTGTACTTCAAATAAAAAGTAAAGTTAGCAAGCATCTCAATCCCCTGGCACTCCATCCTGTCATATTTGTTCTCTACTGCATCTGGCAGGAGGAGGTCAAAAGTCAAGAGGAAATCAGTTGTTTTGGACTTCCCATGTCATGCCAATTCCAGCAATTACTCTAATTTATTATTTATAATGTTTTTTTATATTACAGTGCAATTTTTAATGTTTACTGACATCAAAGTATTGACTGAGTGAGAGGGAGGTAACTGAAACATAGTACTGTATTCAGCATGAGAAACGTATACCTGAGTGAAAGTTAAGTACAGCATAGCAGAGTGCTTAGAGAATGCCTTTTAAATAGACTTCTGTTAAATGGGACAGCCATTTAATTTGGACAAAAGGTTGTAGTGTCTTACTGTACTAAACAATCTCTACTGAGTGCATATTCTCTCTTCACCCCCACCCACCACTACTATTTAAAGAAATATAATGATGGTAAGGAAATATATCTCCAGGGCAGTCTCTAAAATAAATGTAGTTCCTACGTTATCCCAGAGGCTGGGAAATGGGTCGGGGGTACCTCACTTGCAGTCTGCAGGCTCTGCCTTGCCTAATCTGTAGCTGCTGCTGCTTACATTCAATTTGTGTGTGTAACAAAAGGTGGAAAACAGTCTTCTCGTGTGAGGGTAAGAGTGGTTCATTGTGTGAAGACTGCAGCAGGGTGAAGGGGAGCACAGTCCTATCACTGGGCCACCATACCCTTTGGCTCGGCTCGTGATTTGGCTCTAAGAGTCAAGCCAGGCCCTTGGCTCAGCTCTGGCTCGGCTCTTCCTCAGAAAATCAAGGCTTGCCCACCTGTATGGTCAGCCTCACCTCAGTGGTGGGTACAGTAAGATTATGGCAGCACTGCTTAAGGAAAGGCTTGTGGAACACTTGGAATCCAACAGGGCCCAGGATCTGAGGCAGCATGAATTCACAGCAGGAAGGTCACACCAAACAAATCTGATAGATTTTTTTGACTCGGTGATGAAGGAGAGGGATCGGGGGAGCAGTAGCTGTCACCTGCCTTGATTTTCAGCAAGGCCTTCGACTGACCCACATAAAAGACCGGTGAGCAAGTTGGGTAGCATGGGTGTAGGCCACAAGGTGGTAAACTGGGTTAAAAACTGGACTGGGGACAGGAAGCAGAGAGTGGTGGTAAATGGGATCCAATCCGGGGGATCAATGGGGTACCTCAAGGGTCAGTGCTGGTACCAGTCCTTTTTAATGTCTTTATTAATAACATTGTGAAAGGGCTGTAGGGAAAGGTTTGCCTTTTTGCAGATGACACAAAGATCTGCAACAGGGTGGACACTCCAGATGGGGTGAAGAAAATGAGGAGGGGCATAGGAAAGCTAGAAAAATGGTCTAAAGTGTGGCAACTGAGGTTCAATGAGAAGAAGTGAAAAATCATGCACCTGGGTTGCAGAAACCCTGAAGAAAGCTACAGGATGGGGGGGGGGGAGTTGCTGGCGGTCACCAGCGACAGAAGGGAACTGGGGGCTATCATCACAGATGACCTAAAGGTGGCCAAGCAGAGTAAAAAGACTGTAGGGAGAGACAGTGGCATGTTGGGGTGCAGAGGAAGGAGTATCACTAGCGTAAGGAGGGAAGTGGTGATACCAATATACAAAACACTGGTGAGGCCTTGTCTGGAATATTGTGTACAGTTCTGGATGCCACATCTTCATAAGGACATAGACAGGGTAGAGTCAAGTTCAGTGAAGGGTGACAAAAATGGTACAAGGCTCACACCAGAAGACACATGAGGAGAGACTGAAAGACCTTAATATGTATACACAGAAAGAGAGAAGGGAATGGGGAGACGTGATTGAAACTTTCAAGTATCTTCAGGTCATAAACACAGTGCAAGTGGGCAACATCTTTCAGTACAGAAGTACTAGAATGAGGGGGCATAATATGAGATTGGAAGGGGGTAGGATAAGGAGAGATACATAGAAACATAGAGGTTGACGGCAGATAAGGACCACTAGGCCCATCCAGTCTGCTCACTTCTTTTTCTACCTTATAAATGTGGCATCGGCCTTTGCTCTGTCAGTGTACTATCTTTTCACAATCATCTGTATTGCTCACTTATGCCTATCCCATGCCTGTTTGAAGCCCTGCACTGTATTCATAGCCACCAGCGCCTGAGGTAGGCCATTCCATGCATCCACCACTCATTCTGTGAAAAACAATTTCCTCACATTCCCCCTTAATCGGCCTCCCTCTAATCTCATGCTATGTCCTCTTGTCCTGCTATTTTTCTTATATTTAAACATGTTAGACTCTTTCACCTTGTTAATGCCCTTAAGGTGTTTGAATGTTTCAAACATATCACCTCTCTCCCTCCCTCCTTTGCTCAAGGGTATACATATTGAGCTCCGTTAATCTGTCCTCATATGTCTTCTGATGCAGTCCCTGCACCATTTTGATTGCCCTTCCCTGGACTGCCTCAATTTGGTTAATGTCCTTGTGAAGGTGTGGCCTCCAGTACTGCATGCAGTACTCCAGATGGGGCCTAACCAGTGTCTTGTAAAGAGGGATTATTACATCCCTCTTACGACTCGTGATACCCCTACTAATACACCCTAACATTCCCCTAGCCTTACCTACTGCTGTAGAGGTCTGCTTGATGATTTCAGGTCATCGGTGATGATGATGCCCAAGTCTCTTTCTTCCTTTGTGACTGCCAGCAACTCCTCCCAGCCTATAGGTGGCTTCAGGTTTTCTTCCCTATGTGCATGATCTTGCACTTCTTTGCATTAAATCCCAGTTGCCACTCTTCTGACCATTTTGCTAGTTTATCCAGATCTCTTCTTATTCTGCCCACCCCATCTGGATCATCTACTCTGTTGCAGATCTTGGTGTCATCTGCAAACAGACAAGCCTTACCCTCTAGTCCATCTGCAATGTCACTAATGAAGATATTGAAGAGGACTGGCCCCAGGACTGATCCCTGAGGTACCCCACTTGTGACTTCCATCTCTTCTGACTGTATACCATTTACCACCACTCTCTGTTTTCTGCCCGTCAACCAGTTTGCCACCCAGTTGACCAACTTCTGATCCGCCCCGACCCTACCCAGCTTATTTATCAATCTTCTATGTGGAACAGTGTCGAAAGCTTTGCTGAAGTCAAGGTAGGCGACGTCAACTGCTCCCCCTTGGTCCACCATTCTGGTTACCCAGTCAAAGAAATCTATGAGATTAGTTTGACAGGACCTTCCTTCTCTAAACCCATGCTGTATTGGATCCTGTGCCCCTATGGATTCCAGGTGTTGCACTATCCTTTCCTTAAGGAGTGCCTCCATAATCTTGCCCACTAATGAGGTAAGACTGACTGGTCTGTAGTTGCCTGCCTCCTCCCTTCTACCACTCTTGTGGAGCGGGATCACATGAGCCCTTCTCCAGTCTTCTGGGACCTCTCCTGTGCTCAGAGACTCACTAAACAGTTCTGCTAATGGCTCTGCTAGTTCCACCCTTAGCTCCTTAAGTACCCTGGGATGTATGCCATCAGGTCCCATTGCCTTGTCCACCCTGAGCTTAGCGAGCTCTTGTAGGACCCTTTCTTTTGTGAAGGGAGTAGTGCTCACCTCCCTCCCCTGTGTCCATGGTGCTGAGCTGTGGGCCCTGCCCTACCTTCTCTTCAGTAAATACAGAGCAAAGTATCTATTTAGGATAAATGCTTTTACGGGTCCTCTCCTCACATGCCCCTTTTCTCCTTTGAGCTTAGCAATACCCCCTCTGGACTTTCTCCTTTCACTAATGTATCTATAGAAAGTCTTGTCACCTTCTTTTACTGTTCGTGCTAGTGTTTCCTCAGTTTGGGACTTTGCCTGCCTTACTGCCATCCCCGCTTCCTTTAGGGCAGTTTGGTATGCCTCCCTATCTTCATCCCATTCATATGTGTTCCCTTATATTTCCTGAAGGCCAGCCTTTTGGCTCTGACCTTTTCTGCTACTGTATTTGAGAACCAAAGTGGTTTCCTTCTTCTTTTGCACTTCCTTTTCTGTCTAACACAATGGGATGTTGCTTCAAGTATTGCATCCTTAATGCTTGCCCACTTTGCCTGTACCCCCTCACCTGTGTTTCTTTTTGCCAGGGCTAGCTTAACTCTGTTGGCCATCTTATCAAAGTCAGCACCTCTGAAGTCCCATATTTTTGCCTTGGAATGGGATGATTTAGATGTAGTGGCCAATTTGAACCATACCATGTGATGGTCACTGGCCCCCAGGTGACCTTCTACCTGGAGATCTGTGATCCCGTCTCTGTTAGTCAGTACTTGATCTAGGATAGCCATGTCTCTAGTGGGTTGTTGTACCAGTTGTTTGAGGCCTTCCCTCTGCAGGAAATCCACCATGTGTCTAGTTCTGGCAGATGTTCCTGCTGGTATTGACCAATCTGTATCTGGTATGTTGAAGTTTCCCATTTTCAGAACCTCCCCTTTAGCTGTCATGTTTTGTATGTCTTCTAACAGTAATGTGTCTATGTTCTCCCCCTGGTCTGGGGGACTGTAGAGCACCCTAGTTCTTATGGCTGTCCCATTTCCTGTTTCAAGGGTGACCCACAGTTCTTCTGGCTCCTTATGTGTATTCTGAATTTCTGTACTTGATTTTTTCATTGACATACAGGGCCACTCCCCCCCCCCTTTTTGCACCTCAGTCTCTTCTGAACAGTACATATACAGGTACTGAAGTCTGCCAAGTGTGGTTACTGGTAAACCACATCTCACTAATTGCTACTACATCCAGTTTAGCCTCTGACATTATTGCCTGCAGGTCTGGGATCTTATTTCCTAGGCTGTGAGCATTTGTGTACATGATTTTCCATTGGCCAGATTTCGGTGTGTTAGTTGTTGGGTGAGGTTTGGCATTTCCCCTGTGCATCATATGGGGAGACAGACCTTTTTTCTTACCTGGTGATGCAAATGCACTGCAAACATGCTGAATCTCTGTTTGACCACTAGCTGGGGGGGAGGGGTGTTCTTCCTGTTCAACGTATGGGTTGCTGCACCCCTCTCCCCATTTTCTAGTTTAAATATTCTGCAAAAATGTCAGACTTCTGCCCAAATGCTCTGACTCCCTCCTTAGTCAGATGCAGTCCATCAAATTTAAAGAACTTTCGCTCACAGAACTGTTGCCAGTTCCCTACAAATCTATGTCCTTTTTCCTGGCACCAGCCCTGGAGCCACATGTTTAGCTCCCCTATCTCCCCTTCTCTGACCTTCTGTCCATCTTCCCCCCTCTCCCAGACTGGCAGGATCTCAGAGAAGGAGATGTCAGACGAAATGGATGATAGTTTGTCACCCAGCCTGGTCAGGTGTTCCTTGGTCTCCACAACTGACTGGCTGGCGAGATCATTAGTCCCTGTGTGTACCAGGCCATCAATGTTTTCTCCTGCTTTGTGAGCAATTTTAGAAATGCAGTCAGTGTCACTCCACGCTGATGTACCTGGGAGACATTTGACCATTACCCCTGGCTGGAGATGGGTATCAACTCCCCGAATCATGGAGTCTCCTATGATCAGAAGTTGTTTGGATTTCCTTTTTGCTTTTTTTGTTTTGGTTCCTGATTCAGGAGAGTTTTGTTGTGCTAGCTCCTGTGCTGCAGTGTCCTGCTCTGCAGTGTCCTCTGCCCCTTTGTTTGATTTCAGAGATAGAGGCAGATACCTGTTTGCAATCTTTATATGTTTTTTGAAGGTAATATGTTGGAGAGCACAAAGTGATGGGGGACCCAATTTGCCCCTCCTAACCACCTGCCAACCTCCTGGATCAACTACCCTCTGCAGTCGAGGTTCTTCTGTTGGATGATGGGGAAATGGCGGGTGGTTCTTATTATGTATTTCCTCTTGAATATGAAATTTGAGGCACACAATCTCTGCCCATGTTGCCCGGAGCTGAGCCCTAAGATCTCCAATGGCCTAGCATGTAGGACAGTGTCCTAAACCCTGTAAGACTGTCCTTCTGATTCCAGATAAGTTGCTGGGTTTATAACCTGGTCAGATTAATCAGAAGGAAGAAAATGCAAGTAATGGTTTGATTTTGTGTTTTGTTTTCATATAACTTGTTATAACAAGTTAAATTACTAGTGCCCCTGTAAATGAGCTAACCTTGTGGATGCCCCACTGATCCACCCCTTCCTGCTTTGCCACAGGAAATGTCACAACTGTGGTACCCTATAAAAGGAGTGTAGTGTGGGGTGTTTTGGGATGGGGGTGGGTGGTTGGGCCCTTCCCCTGCCGAAAAAGAAGAACCACGGATGAAAGAACAAGGAGGTAAGAGCAGAAACAATCAGTCAACAACAAATGCAGTAACCCTGAAAGCTTTTCCTAATGTTAGATAAATCTGTAAAGCACCACCTGTAATAATTTCAGAGAAGATATACCCTGTAAGAAATACTTTGCTACAGAGAAAAATAAAGCAGTAACAGAAGATATACCTTGCAAAAGACAATTTTAATCAGAAGATTACAGCAGTAATCTGTTAGCACACACCTGTAGGCACACCTTGTAATAAAGCAGAAGAAGGTCTACCAGCAACAACAATTTGAATCAGAGAAAAATAAAGCAATGAAATGTTAACAACAAACAGTGGCAATCCCTGTGAGTACAAAATAAAAACAACAACACACAGTAAATCTGCTTAGCCAAAAGAAGTCTTAATCCATTTCCCTTGCTCTGATAAGGTTCTCTGCTCTGTCCTTTCAAGCAATCTTAGAAGGAAAGAGCTCGGGTGAAGCTAGGTGCCTTGGCCAGCAAACCAAGTCTTCTACCTCCAAAATATCAACTAACCTGACCTTTTAACCCTTCTTTCTGTTGGAAATTACTGACAGTTTGCCAGCTCCACTCCCCAGATACACACCTAATCTTCGGGAAGAGCTGTGGGAGGAAAGCAATTAGCTCCTTCAATGTGAGAAGGAGACTGAAACATCTCTGAGACAACAAACCTTTCCAACAAAAAAAGAATAAAATAAAACAGTGTCAAACAGTAATTTTGCTTAGCCCAATGATAAAAAAGTCACAAAAATGTAAGCACCACCTGTAATGATTTCAGAGAAGATATGCCCTGTAAGAAACACTTTGCTACAGAGAAAAATAAAGCAGTAACAGAAGATATACCTTGCAAAAGACAATTTGAATCAGAAGATTACAGCAGTAATCTGTTAGCACACACCTGTAGGCACACCTTGTAATAATGCAGAAGGTATACCACCAACAACAATTTGAATCAGAGAAAAATAAAGCAATGAAATGTTAACAACAAACAGTAGCAATCCCTGTAAGTACAAAATAAAAATAACACACAGTAAATCTGCTTAGCCAAAATAAGTCTTAATCCGTTTCCCTTGCTCTGATACGGTTCTCTGCTCTGTCCTTTCAAGCAATCTTAGAAGGAAAGAGCTCAGGAGAAGAGATGTGAGGAAGTTTTTCTTCACAGTAAGGGTGGTGGATGTATGGAATAGCATGCCCAGGAGGTACTGGGAGCAAGCACAGTGGGGGGATTTAAACATGCATGGGATAGATCCAAGGGAACCCTAGAGGTGGGAAGGAGAGGCTAAAGTCAATGACCAAGTAGGGTCAGTGGCCACTAATAAAGGTAGGGTATATGGGCCGACTGGATGGGCCTAGCAGTCCTTACCTTTCACCAATTATTATGTTACTATGTAGGAGGGTGTAAATGAGAAGTTACGGCAGGAGAGATATGTAAGGAGAAGTTATGGGCAGGAGGGCATAAGGAGAAGTTATGGGCAAGTGGGCATAAGGAGTAGTTATGGTAGGGGAGATAAGTAAGGAGAAGTTATGGGCAAGAGAGCATAAGGAGCAGTTATGGCAGGGGGAGATAAGTAAGGAGACATTATATGCAGGCGAGAGTAAGAAGAAATTATGGACTGGAGGGCATAAGGACAAGTTATGGGCAGGAGAGATATTTAGTATAAGTTTTGGGCAGGAGGGAGTAAAGAAAAGTTATGGGCAGGAGAGATATATAAGACGTTATAGGCAGGAGAGAATAAGGAGATGTTATGGGCAGGAGGGAGTGAAGAGGTTATCGGGTGGCAGGCATAAGGAGAATTTATGGGCAGGAAGGAGTAAGGAGAGGTTTATGTGCAGTAGATAGTAAGGAGAAGTTATAGGCAGGAAAACATAAGGAGAAGTTATGGGCAAGAGGGCATTAGGAGAAGTTATGGCAGGAGAGATATAGTATGTAAGGAGAAGTTATGGGCAGGAGGGCATAAGAAGAATTTATGTGTAAAAGGGCATAAGGAGAAGTTATGGTAGGACAGATATGTAAGGATAAGTTATGGGCACGAGACAGTAATGAGAAGTTATGGGCTGGAGGGAATAAGGATAAGTTACAGGCTGGACAGATATGTAAGGATATGTTATGGGCAAGTGGGAGTAAGGAGAAGTTATGGGGAGAGATATGTAAGAAGAAGTAATGGGCAGAAGGGGTATGAAGATATTATGGGAAGGAGAGATTAAGGTGATTATATGCAGGAGGACATAAGGAGAAGTTATGGACAGAAGGAAGTAAGGAGATGTTATGGGCAGGAGGGAGTAAGGAAAAGTTTATGGGCAGGAGAGAGTAAGGAGAAGTTATGGGCAGGAGGGCTTTAGGAGAAGTTATTGTCAAGGGGGCATAAGTTTTAACCTGGGCATTTTACCATATTTGTATGCCAACATTTTAGCATAGCCTTTTTGTTACCCCTCCTCATGAACCCAGTAGGTGAAAATGTTCAAATCCCACCAAAATGTGATTCTGCACCACCAAAATGTCATTCTGTGCCACTTGTGTGAAAACATATTTTGGCCAGGATTATAACAATGACAGCTGTCATGTTCATGAGGTGGTGTGAAAAAAGGGCTATGTTGAATATCTGGGGTCAAAATATTTAAAATTACTAAAGTTATGAGAGAGCATAGACACATTTAAATATATGCTCATAACTTTGTCATTTTTACATATTTTTACCCTAGATTTTCAACATAGCCTTCTTCTGACCCTTACTCATGAACAATGGCAGTGAAAACATTCAAATCCACCCTGAAAGGTGATTTTGTCAAACAACTGTGAAATTGCCTTTTGTGCCTGACTGGCATAATTCCACCACCATTGATCATGAGATGGGCTTCCAAAAATGCCATGTTGAAAATTTTGGGTGAAAATATGCAAAAATGACAACGTTATGCATCAAAGTTCCAAACGCCATTGAAATACAGTATAATGAGCCACACTTACGTTACTTTCTTATATTTCAGTCACAGGTTCCAGCAACAAGATATGTCTTTAATCAAAGTGGATCTACAACATGGGACCTGTTTAGGTGAGTGACGGTGTGTGGGGTGTATCGGTAGTGTCGGGTGGTGAGTGTTGAGTGGGAGGTTGGAGTGGTGGGGTCAGATCACCAAGGGTCTCTCCTTTTTTACACCTTTTAAAAAAACATCGAGGGATGATTTTCAATATTACAGCTAACATTAGCCACATTAATGTGGGGACAGTGATAGATGGCTAGGGGTGCCACTAGACACCAAGGAAACAACTTATGTAAGGAGCCAGCAATTTGAGGGTGCTGGGCCTCTAGATACCACAAAAACATAAAATGCATGTGGACAGCAATCGGGGGGTTGGAGGCACCATTACACACCAAGACAACATTATATAAATAAGGGGATGGAGATCAGTAGGTAGGTAGGGGTGCCACTAAACAATAAGGAAACATAAAAGGAAGGCAATAAGAGGGTGGAGTGCCACTAGGGACCAGGTAAACATAACATATGGAAGGAGATGGTGACTTGAGGGTGGGTTTGCCACTAAATACCAGGGAAAAATTACATGCATAAGGGGATGGGGATGGAAGAGTGGGGAGCACCACTAGACACCACGGAAATGGCTGCTCACTGCTCTCAGAGCAGCTAGCAGCACAAGTTCCAGCTGAGACTGCAGAATTCAAGAAAGTCCTGCTATTCTCATACAGAGAACGCAGGTCAATGACTACTCTTGATAAGCTGGGTACCCAGGATATTTGTATGCCCAGAAAAGGTATTTCTGGCCATGAATTGAAGAAGCAAACACCAAATTTTAGCTAAATGAATCCTGCTTACCTAGGGTCTGGTGTTTGTTTTTTAAAATGACGGCATTTTTATATCATTTCCATGCTTATTAGTTCAAGGAGAAAAGAAACAAGATGGTGGGACAAGACTCATGGCAAAAAAAAAAATTCTTCATGCTGTGAGAAGCAAGTGATGAGAAACCAAAAACAGTCTTGTCACATGGAATTTTTGTGTAATATCAGAACGTTATCCCAAGAATCCTACTGAGCATGCTCGGAGCAGAAAAACAAGAAACTTTAAAGCCTTATAACTGTGGAACCATTTAATATTTTTTAAGAAACCTTTCCAAGGCATTACCTTAGGACATCACAACTGTACCCTGAATGTTTGGGGAAAAAATTCCATTCCATGTAGGCTGTAGGTGAGAGCAACTGCACCCCTATAATATAAAGCTTACCATTCTTGCCAATATAATAGAGTCACACTGTCTCAGTAAAGATATCTTTTAAAAAATCCAGATAAAAAAAAACCTGAGACAGCATAAACACCTGGGTTATTAAAACTTTTTTTTTTGTTCACATGATAACTAGCCATGCATGAGAGAAAAGCAACAGCTACACATTGTATATAGACATTTCTTGCAAAATCTGACCCTTTGGGGCATTGTGTGGAAGAGGTTCAGCTGAGGGGGTCATGAAAAGATATTACTGAAAGCTGGCTTGTGCCAGTGCCTCTAAACTTGCTATCTGATCATATTTGTTTTGTATATGGGAAATTTGAGGTGAGGGTAGTGGAGGGTGGGTGACCCCAGAGAGGGATGTTGGTGGCCATGAGATTAGCTCTACCCTCCTGAGGTAGAGGGGCAGGATTTTTATGGGGTTGCTGAGTACAAATAATAGCATTACAAATAACAAATACCTCAGTATTTAGCCATTTAATATAAATGCTTGGCCAACATTTTTATGTTTGTACTATTTAAAGGAGCACTGTCAGTTTGCCCCTCGTTTTATGCTCAGTTGCAACTAGTGGTTCTCTATGCACAAAACTGTAAAGCTGTTAGTGCAGAATGAAGCTGAATGAAACTGATAGTTAATAGCTTACCATATTTCAAAGATTATGCTATATTTACTTAAGTGGTGGTCCCACTGAAAGTGCCCTCCCCACTGGAAGCCAATCCTGAGCCGAGAATGCTTATGTACTGGGAGTGCTTTACCAACATGCACATTTTAGCATCCACATGTCAAAAAATCTAAAATCCATCATGGTGTGTAAATCTGAAGTGCTCCTGGTTGTCCTAAAGCAAAACTGAGGACTTGTTCAGGCTCCAAAGACATTTTAAAGTCGGTGCCCAGATCCTGCACATGCACAGTAGCGGCATATGTGCATGCGCTGAGATATTTTCCCTGTCCACTACTGCTATGAGCTGGCATAAGTGTTCTTTGCCATCCTCTGGGGGTTGCCAATGTGCAGCCAGTGTTGCACAACTGAGAGCCCACTTGTCCCCTGACAGCCCTTGTCAACCACCCCCAACCCCCACACGCCCAAAGGCCCCACTGTAGTCTTGAACATGCCCAATGTGAACAATCACCCCCCCAACTCTGTCTTGATAGTGCCATGGCACAAGCCCGTATGGGATTTCTGAACACCCTCCCAAACCCCAATGCCCAAATCCTGCACCCACCTCAAGTCTCATCCCAGCACTACTGTTAAACACCCATCTAATGTTATATCTTGGTAATCCAGTGGCCCCTCCTGCCCACCCGACAGTGTGAGTCTACTCCTGCAGCACTAATACTGAGCCAGTGACAGGCATTCACCCACCTCTCACCACCATGGTTACACTGACTGAGCTGTCTACAGAGTGCATACAGTTAGTATATGTGCTCTGCGAATGACAGCTGCTGTCATTTACAGAGCGCGTATATGAACTGTACTTGCTCCATAGATAGCTCAGTCGGCGGCTGGCTCTAGTGGTGAGAGGTTGACTGTCCCAGTCACCAGCTAGATATTGGGGAGTGCAGCATGGGCTTGCACTTTTGGATGGATGGGTGTGGGGACCACTAGATCACCAGGGATATATGGGGTATTTAGATGTATGTTTTCACAGTCGTGCCGGGATGGGATTTGGGGGTGGAGTGTGGGGTGCGGGATTTGTGCATCAAGGCTGGGGAGGGTGTTCAGATAGCCCATACAGGTTCATACAGTGGCACTATCTGGATCGGGTTGGGGGCAATAGCCCACACTGTGCATGTTGATGACTACTGTGGGGGCTTTGGCATGGGGGCACCACAGCTCACTTCTATGGGCACATCTGCCGCCCACCCATCCCGCGGCTTGTGGCATTCCAGGGGGCTGCACCCTTCCTTGGACCAATGCCACAAGCTGCAGGATGCAAGCTCTTGGATCCTGTCCAATACTGAATCAGGCACAGGGTCCAGGACGCAGGGGCCATTGCCGCAGGCTGCCATTGTCGCAACTTGAGGCAACCTTTTGTGAATCTGGCTCAAGCATTCTGAAACATCTTCCACTAGCTCTCTTCTCATTGAATAATTTCATTTGAGACAGAAGAAAAAATATATAATGTTACAAAAATCACAAAAAAGGAAATCGGTATGATATGAGGAAACAATGGACATCATGAATATGATCAACAACATGAATATGATAATCTTACTCTTCTAGAAAAAAATATTCCTTTGATCCCACTGCTTTAATGCAACCACTGATATGCATTTTAAAATATCAATTATTAATAAAGAATAGTCTAAAGCAACCAAAAAGGATTACTTCATTTTTTCACACTTCAAGACCTTCTATATGGTGTCTTCTTTCTAGAGGAAAGCAGATTTATCTGTCTAAGATGTCCCAGTCACAGAATTATGGACTAAAGAGGTTTATTATCAGTCTCTTCAAGAGGCTGCCTGTGATGGGGTAAGAATGATATTTAAGCAGATAAATCCATCTGTGTCTAGCTGTTGGAAATTAGCCCAGGTAGGGCTTTGATGACTGATGCTATAATAACAGATGTCAGACATAGATATTAATATTTATGATCCACAATCAATGTTTGACAGAGGAAACTCTTTAAAGCAGTTTAACCCTTTTTGTACACCTCCAGGAAAATTATACAGGGTAGTTACTTTCATTGTGTCTTGTCTGCTGTAGAGAAAGGAGCAAAGGCACTTAGATTATTTTGTTATTCTCAATATCTTCCTAAAATGAATTAAGAGGCAGGTTTGGTAGAGACACATAGCTCCCAGGGACCAGCAGGAGGTCATACATATTACCAGGGACAACTTGCCATAAGAATGTATTCTTTTACTTATTTTAGACTCAGTATAAATTCTGAATTGTAAGCTTCTTCCAATTTACATGTCTGACCATATGTTATTGGGCTGCATGCCTTCTTCATCATCTTAGAACATCTTAAGTAAAGGATATTGGAAGCATAACAAATTAATATTGGACAATATGGTATTAAGAATTAAACTGCAGAGTCTCCTTTTAGCACGGAATTCAGTTGTATGTTTTTATGATATTGCTATTGCATGGTAGGAAGACACAAAGTCAGATATAAAAGCACTACATAAAAATTTCTCACATTCCTTGGAACAGGCAGAATATCAGAAATATTTAGATCTGAGAATGTAACTGTATTATCTTTTATCACAGTAATTTACTATCCATGGCCCACATAAAACATAACTTTCAAAAATTAAATACACCAGTGCTGCTATTGTATAGTGATTCACCTAATATGCATTATCATTTTGCATTAATATGACACCAGTGAAAATAAAAACAAAGTGAATATTTCCTGTTATACAGTACCTTGTCCTCTGCCTCTTGGAAAGCATGCCTCACTTGAAGTACTAGACTGTCGTACATCCTGTGCACAGCAGGGAATGACAAGTATTTTCTACTTGGCATTAAATATAATGTACATAAGTATTTTACTGTATATGCCTCTGGAAACCCAAATCTTCTACAGTGGAGTATGGCTGTAAGTCAAGTACAATAATTTTTGTTATTGTATGATTATCACTGTTATTGGATGTTATTGGATGGCCTTGTGGATATTTAGACTTTTTAAAACCTCTTGTAACTTTAACTACTCTTTTTAAGATATGAAGTTAATCTTAGCTGGGGGTTTACCCACATGCCCAGACTGGTAAAACAGGAAAATTATCTTGTGGCAAAGTGGACTTTCTGATTTCGGCTGGTGATTGCTGTCTCTTACTGTTTTAGCAGAATGCTCCTGTTCACTGAGAGGCCTGCTAGATTTTCACGGACCCATGTTAGAATGCTTGTTTAAACTGTTCTATATATGAAACCAGTTAATGATTGAGTGAATTCACATAAGAGGTTACATTATTATTATGGTTCCAAGATTACCTTTATTTTCCCCAGTGCACACATATTGCTTGGTAAACATCCTTGGAGTTTATATAAAAATGATTTACTAGACGTTACTAGGAAACAGACCCCACTAGTCAAACACAGGGATAAAAAAGTAAAAAAAAAAAAAGTAATCTGTCCATAGCTCAAAAGGGAACAACATTTATTTATTTATTTATTTAATTAATTATTTGAAATGTTGGTGACCAGGAGAGGCACACTGGGCTGAAGCTCATTTCAAGGTGTGACCCAGGGAAAGGGGAAAGGGGAAAGGGGAACAGTGCAATTATAAAACAATAATTATAATATAACTAAAGCATATAGGTAATAAAAACATAAGGTGCATGAAATTACAATGCAGCAAGTAGTAAGAAATGAAATAATACACAGGTTTTTACATGAATAAGTGGCATAGGCATAGAC
The DNA here is from genome assembly GCA_016271365.2 of Neoceratodus forsteri. Classification (NCBI taxonomy): domain Eukaryota; kingdom Metazoa; phylum Chordata; order Ceratodontiformes; family Ceratodontidae; genus Neoceratodus; species Neoceratodus forsteri. The sequence continues at coordinate 1,018,237,010 of CM028129.1, read as the reverse complement.
AATAAGAGTAGGGCAGATAAGTAAAAAAGGAGGGAGAGTTCCTCTGAAAAGAAGGGAATGACAATTGCTGTGAGCAAAATAGAAAACTGACTGGTAAAGAGACAGTAAAGCATGTAAAGAGGCAAGTTACTTTAAGTAGGGGTAGACAGAGCTTTGCCCTGACTACAGGGAGGTGAACGGACAGAAGCAAGGGGGGATTGGGATAATGGAGAGAAATTATTTCTGGATCACAGCCAGACACAAAGTCACCTGCAGATTTAACCATCTTCAGGCGAAAAAGAAATCCCTGCACTAAACTACAGTAGTTAGAATGACCAAAGCCAGTTATTATCTAACCCTGCCGTGAGGTACTGGTGATGCATGATTATTTTGCTGATTTATTAGCTGACCTTGTTTGTATTATTGAGACCTGGCTGGGGGATGATGCCAGCCCTGTGTTGGAAGCATATATCCTACCTGGTTATTCTTAGATGCATTGTCTGAGATGGGATCACAGGAGGGCAGGGGGGGGCCATTTGCTTTAATCTTCATTTGGGCTCACAGCGTACTCCACTGGAACTTTTAGATCCATTACCCCAGTTGTTAATTGTACAATCATCCTTATATACTGTCCACTTGGACATGGGGGAGATTTTATGCAGGAGTTAGTGGATTTTGTTGTCAAGCACGCATTGAGTGCCTCCAGACTTTTGGTGCTGGGCAACTTCAGTGCATGGGTCAACAGTGAGACCTCACCTCTTAGTCAGCAGCTCCTCCAGTTGTTGAATTAACTGGGGCTAACATAGGCTGTTACCTCTGGTACACATCTGCAGGGTCACACTTTGAACCTGATCTTCTCATTGGATCTTGACATAAGTGCAGCCAAGGTTGATCCAGTCTTTTGGTCAGATCATCGTGCTGTGTCATTCCTCTGCAGTGTCCCCTGTTTTGTTACTCACCATGTGGAGATTATCCAGTACCACCCAAAATTTAATTTAATTTGGAGTCTTGCAGGGTCCTGGAAGAAGTAGATGTCTCAGGCATGATGCTCGCTTGTCTGCAGGGTTCTGAGAATGCCATTTAGCACTATGGTGGTGTTTTTATGTCTGCCTTGGACTTCTTAGCACCTTATCGTGTTTGCCCTTCACATTCCGATACAGTTTTTCTTGGGATTGTGATCAGCTGTGCCACCTGAAAACTAAACAATGGAGGTTGGAGCTTTGTTTGCATAGATCCCAACCCTTAGAGGATGACAATTGGTGTTGAAAACTCACTGTGGTGAGTATCAATGAGCAATCGCACTGAAAAAGACAGAGTTCCCATCACAGATGATTGTTGCAGGTAGAAAGCAACAGGCTCAGCTCTTTTGTAGCATGGATAGGTTATCAGATCCATTCTGTCTGTGGTCTGCTCAAGATTTTTCTGCTGAAAAATGCAAAGAATTTGGATAATTCTTTGCAAACAAGGTGTCCTCAATCAGATTGGGTATCTGCTCAAGTGGTCTGTCATGGGTGGGTGATGGTCGGGGCCTGTGTGGCATTCTTGATCTGACTCATGGGGAGAGTTTTTGCCTGTTTTGGAGGAAGAGGTACTCAGGGTGATTGCAGGTTTTGTCCCACCAGATGGTTGCTGGATCCTGGTCTTATATCGTTACTTTAAGAGTGTTGTGAAGTTTTAGGTCCAATTATTTCCCAGATTGTCAGGTGTTGCTTGAGGGAAGGTGCCTTCCCATCTGCCCTTCAACAGGCAGTGGTGAGGCCCATTCTTTAAAACCCTTCTTTAGATCCTGATGTGATGGTGAATTACAAACCAGTCCCTAATCTTCCTTTTCTGGGGATGATTATTGAGAAGTTGGCAGCTGAACAACTTGATGAATGCATTGAGCAGTTTTAATATCTATAAACCCCTCCAGTGGGGTTTTTGGTCATGACACAGCATGGAGACTGCCGTCATCAGCGTGGTGAATGATCTCCTCAAGGAGCGGGATCAGAGACTTTGTACCATATTGGTCCTTTTAGATCTATCATCTGCATTCAACACTGTCGACTATGGCATGCTTTTGGATCACCTAAGGGACTATGTGGGACTCAGTGCTGAGTTGGTTTGAGTCCTACATAACCGGGAGGATGAAATGGGTAGCCCTGGGAAGTTTTCATTCCACGGTCTTGGCACTCTCCTCTTGAGTTCCTTAAGGCTTGATATGGTGTTGCATTTCACTGCTATGCAGATGGTACTTAGCTTTACCTGTCTGGCACTTCTGGTGGGTACGATGTGGTTTTTGTGCAGGAGAGGTGCTTGTTTGAAACAAATGACTGGATGACCTCAGACTGGATATGTCTTAACCCAGGTAAGACAGAGGTCATGATTGTCAAGCTAAGTAAGGAGGTCCCATGGATGACAAGTGGACCAACTTTATATCTTTTGCTGGGTGGTCTTCCACTCAGAGCTGTAGATCAGTTAAGAATCTTAGAGTCATCCTGGACTACAAGTTGACACTTGATCAACAGGTGTTGGCTGTGATCCAGGTTGTCTTTTAACATCTTTGTAGCATATCCAGGATTAAAGGGAATCTATCCCCTGCTGACATAGTGACAATAGTTCATGCTTTGTGACTTCTAGGCTTGACTGTTGCAATGTGTTATATCTAGGGTTATCTGGAGGTTTGTTGTGATGCCTGCACCTAGTCAGAATACTGCAGGTTGGCTGTTTGTGGGATCCTCTTATAGGGGACCACATTATACTGGTTCTGTGTGCACTGCACTGGCTACCTATGTGGTGGTGCACAACCTTCAAGATATGCTTGATAACATTCAACGCCCTGCACAGTTTGGGACCAGACTACTTAAAAAATCCTAGTTCCCTACTGGCCAGCTCACTCACTCTGTTCTTCATATGTGGGTCTGCTGTTCACCCCTGTCTCTAGGTTGTGACAGTCAGAGGACAGAGTATTTTGTGTTATGACACCTACATTGTGGAATGCCTTACCACAACATATTACATATGCTCACATGGTAGGACCTTTAATTCCAATCTAAAAATTTACGTTTTTGCTGAAGCCCTTTCCCTGAATTTTTAAATTATTGTTGATATTTATTATTTAGTTTTGCTGCCTGTTACTATGTTAGCTGTTTTGAGGTTTTATTGTATTTATTGGAAGCACCCTGAGCCTTTGAGAAAGGGCACTATATAAATAAAATTGCATTGCCTTGCTTACTGGAGAACATCACATCTGAAGTGGCCACATTTTGGAAAATAGCTAAATCCCTACGGGGTGTCTCAACTGCTACCTCCTATCCCAAACACATATCTGCTGCTGGCAAAATGATCACTGAGAAACAAACTATACTGGTGGAAATAAATGCTAATTTTGTTTCAGCAGGGTTAACTTTCGATAACTTTCCAGCAGCAGCCTATCCCCTCCTTAATCTGGCTCCCATGAGGAACCACAGCCAACATGGCTACTTCATTTTCCTTCCAACAGGTCACCTACAAGCAGGTCAAACAGCTCCGTTGCAGCAACCCCTTCTTTCTAACAATAGAATACCCTCAATTTCCAGCCCCTATCACCCACCTGTTCAACCTTTCTCTCTCTTGTAATGAACTTCCTGGATTATAGAAAGCTGCATATTATATTTGCAGCCTTTGACATGGTCAAAGATATCTAAATATTTGTAATGTTTCAAAAGAGATTCTCTCTGGTGGCCCTAAAGTGGTACTGCAGGAAGGCAGGAATTTCTCTACAAATATCACAGGTATTTCAGGAAATATCTGTCCATGGCAATGCCTACAACTGTATGCCATTATTAAAATCAGGAGATGTCAGTAACCTCAAGAATGACACACCCCTCTCTATCCTCTCCAGTCTAGATAAATTGCTCAAAGCACTAGTTAATATGCAACAGTGGGACTATCTTGGCCAATTAAATATCATTACTGTACTGCAATCTGGTGTCAGACCAATGCACAGCACCACATCTGCCCTAGTAAGGTCACTAATGATTGGTTCTGTGCCACTGATTGCAAACTCCATACTAGAGCTATCTTCCTCTACCTCAGTAGGGCATTTGACGCTGTTGACCACCTCACTTTCATGCAAAAGCTTTACAAAATAGGTGTAAGTGCATCCTCCTGTTACACGAGGTCCCTGCACCATAATTGGTACCCTCAGAGGTACACCGTAGACAGCTAACACTTAAGCATATGTTATACTAACATATAGGGCTAAGGGCATCTACCGTACAAGAGTAGATGTCAGGATATGAATGCATATTGTTGTAATACACTTTGCTTGCTAATACATATATTCTTCTATGTATTCTCTGTGTATTTCTTACTTGTAAGATGCCAAGGCACCTGTGTCCTTGGAGTAATTATGATATGTAAGTTGGCATTGCCACCTTTTGGTGATTTGTGGTATTACACTGAGTTATGTAAGACTCTGTATAAGAACTCTTTTGTTCACAAACTGATGACTATACAAAATTGTATAACGTTATCTTGGACCGTGGAGCCACCTCTAATATAGCCAATAGGGCTCATCTCTGTAACTAGAAATGTTTCTATCTTACAGTAACCATAGTAATTATCATAAGTATATAATGTGATACACTAGTCTTGTACCTTAGAGATCCCAAGAGACACAAAGAAACCTAGAGGTATAGGGAACGCTTAGCACTGGCTCCCGGCTCGTATTGGTAAAAACTGCTTAGGGCAACTGTGATTTTATCCTTTGGTAGTAATAAACAAGTTTATTACTCTAATGCAATGTGTCTGTGATAACTTGCATTCCCAATACTGCCAAGAACCTGAAAGTGAGGTTTAGACCTCCTGACACTCCTTACACTGGTTGTCCAATTACATAATTGGACTACAGCAACAGGTTAAAGTTGAAGGCCTCTTCTCCTCATGCGCCCCCTCTCCTTTGGGGCAAGGGTCTGTTCTGGGTCAATATTCCTTTATCATTTACATTAATGACCAGGGTGTGAACATCAGTGGTGCCAACCTGCAAATTTATGTGTGTAACCCCCCAGCCACTTTTTTACTAGTTGGCACACCCCGCATTAAAATCCGGAACACTGGTACCCACTTACTGGCATACCTTTTACTTTACAAAAGTTCGGTACCATCTGTGGTGTTAGGATGTATACCTGGTTCATTTTCTAGTGGAAAAGAGGGGTGGGAGTACAGAAACAAAACAACATGAACCTTGTGTAAACATTACAACCCAGGTCCTAGGTGGAAGCAGCTAGGCAAATGCTAGATCTAACTTGTTGAGGGGGCTCCAGTAAATCCAACAACCAGAAGCAATAATCGGAATGTCCAGAACAGTAACTGGGGATTGTGCAGTATGGCTTTATTCAACAGATGGAAACATAAAGCAGAAGTGGACCCCCAAGGTTCAGTCTAGGCAGGACAGTCATGTACATTTCACAAACTCTCCTTGCATGCAGTACAGTTCATGAGCATACAAAAGAACATTTTCTTCCCAATTTCCCAATGGTGCATTTAGTGGACAACTGGCCATGCACCTGAACTTTTTCCTCCCATAAGTGTCATTTAGTGAACCTAAGCCACACACTCAGAACTCTTCTATGAACATAGGTGTAATTAAGTGAAACTCTGCCACACACCTAAACAGCAGCGTGGCCCTTGCTCAGGTATAACTGGTGCACATTATGAACCAGGAAGCCTTGCCTTGTAAGCACTTAGATGGCATTCCTCCCACCCTAGGCCCCAAATGACAGTCTCTGCCATTCTTCAGTGTTATACCATTGAAACCCCCATTTCCCACTGAAATGCTAGTGGTACCACACTTTAAATGTGTCACTCACTGGAGTGGCCAAAGAATAAACTGCACTCTCCTGGGTAAACAGTTAAACAGAGCATTTACTTTCTTGGGTGAACTAGGGGCACTGACAGCTATGATCCAGCCTTATCTACAGGCACACACACCCCAGACTATGATTCCCTTAAAGTATGTGGAGATCTTGTCTCCTAGAACAGTACTCACAACTGGTTGTCCTGTCCACTGAGCATGGAACAACAAAAAGAAGGCATTCTCCTGAGCAGCAGATCAAACAGTCTTTCAAAGATTCCTTTCCAAGGCAGCTTAACACACACAGAAACTTCAGGGAATTGCCCCTTGAGTCCACTGAGAACAAGCAGTTCCTTCCACTTCACTGGGAATAGAAATCAGGAAATCCTGCTGTGGCACTGGTCTCCACCTCTTCACTGGAAGCTGGAAATTACATTCCACTAGAGTGAGAAATGCAGGGCCCTCACCTAAGAGCCCAACTGGCAGTCCTTCTGCTACTCTCACCTCCTCACTCAACAACTGACAACTACAGATGGAACATTCTAAGCTCCCCATAGCAGCTGTCCACGCAGTGTGACTTTTGCTGCTGCAAGAGTTCCAAACAACCTAATCATTCCTCCCTCAGGCTAGCTGAGTAAACAATGATGTCACTATGTAAGAAGCACCAAATGAGCTCCCTACCAGCTACCTGCTACTTTCCTAACAATAATACTGATAGGATTCTAGTAACCCCAGGGTACTGGGTGGTTACATGTGGATAATACTGCTGTTTATATTTTGAGACCTAACACTGACACTATATTCTGATCTCCAAATTGCCTTTTATGCATTTCAGCTCAGCCTTTTCCAATCTTAACTATTACTTAAAGCCAATACAAATATAGGAACATTACTCTCTTCTAACAGTTACCTCCTATCCTGTGATCCTACTATCTTCAGCACTGCCCTACTGGGAGACATACTGGAGGGGTTGGATAGCTACAGTACAAGTACCTTGTGCAATGGCTTGACAGAAAATTGCCCTTCATTATCCATATTCAGATTTTATGTAAGAAGCTGCATGCCAGACTAGGACTCCACTAAATAAACAAACATTTTTCTGCTAATGCCTGGAAACATTTGGTTCAAGCTACATTTCTCCCATTTACTGGCTATGTAGATCTGACCTACAGTCACTGCTCCTGTACTTGCCTATCAAAATGAATGTACTCTACCACATGGTACTCCGATTCATAACCACTTTAGCTCCTAGAACCCACTGTTACTCCTTGTATTTCTCAGTTGGTTGGACCTCACTCACAAGAAGACAGTTGAAAAATCTCTTTATGAGGTCATACGATGTGTTGCTACATGACCTGCCACCCTATATCATTGATCTCTTCCACAGAACTTACAGTCCCTATGCCAAGAAAATATGTAATCGCATTCTCCTGGATATTCCTAAATGCATCACACTGTTTGGGAAATCTGCACTTAACTGTATGATTCCCACTGTATGGAACAAACTGCAAGCATTGCTCAAGTCAGAGGTCCTGGTTGGTTGTAATCCTTCAAAGCTCTAATTGATGACCTTTGAACCAATGTCTGTACTTGTGGCTAATCTATGTCTAACATACTCGCTGCCTTACTATGATGTACTGCTGCCTTTATGCTTAGCTCACCAAGTATATTCCTCAATTTTATATTTATTCTGTGTATGCTTTTAGCTTTTCTTATACTATATAAACATATTTAACTTTCTTGTCTATTGGATTTGTTCCTGACTATAAATTTGTAACTCTGTATTGTATTATTGCATTATTGTATCTTATTGTATCTTGTGCAATGTCTTGTATCGTGTTGTCCTTCTGCTGTACCATATGTATTTCCGTTGAATTGCCTTGTTTATGTTGTCCTACACAGGACTGTCTTGTAAATCAGCTTTGCTCAGTGAAGCTTTTTGCAGGTAAAATAAATAAATGCATATAAATATAATACAATACAGTACAATTCCAAACGCTAGAGGTGGACTGTCTGTTTCTTGTAATGAACTCAGTAGGGTTCGAATGACTGGGTTTAACTGGAGGAGCTGGTTCCATCAGGATAAACAATTACAGAATTATAGAATTCTCTGCCTCGGCACCATTATCATCATCACTATTGTTGGACTTTGTTTCACTTTGTGTGGCTTGTGCCTTGGAAATGTTTCCTTTTCCTTTTGATAGTTTAGCAGTACTGTCCTCCATATCATCCTCATTGACACTGTCAGAAATATGCAAAGTCAGACTCACAGTGTCCCTGTTATCATTAGCACCATGACCATGGTCATCATCACTAGATTCACTCCAAATACCACTGTTACTTGGAGACTGATTTATTCAAAAAGCTTGTGTTGCAAATGGAGCAACTTCACTGCTAGCTGTACCTGTAACTGCTATAACATTTTTGTATTATACGAATAGTCTTTGTTTCACAATTTTCTCAGAAGACTTACTGTTAGAAGCATTGGAGTATAAGTAGTCTTTCTTTCTCTGCTTCTGCACTACTGAGACCTTCTACCATAGGCTAACATATCCCAGTTGTCAAGGTTTCGTCTTTTGAAAGTTTGGTGGTGATAGCTGGATAGTAGTAGCACTATTTAGAGCAACTCCTTTATCACATTATGGTACTTGAGTTTTTTTTTATTTTGCAGTTAATATTTTTCACCCCTGGCTCCAAGTAGCCCTCTGGTTGCCAGATGCTCAGACCTAGCTCCCCGATTTTCACCAGGACTTAACAGTTGCACAAAGACAGTGTAGCTTGGACAGTTGTTGAGTGGCTGGAAGTCAGTGACCACCCAGGAGTCCATTTTCCCATTTTTCCTCCCTTGCTGAAGGTGAAGTGGGTGTGCAATGCCACCAAGATGCCCTCATGTATGCTACTACATGCAGGCTGTCAGTGACTGCCACTCCACCCACTTCCCTATCCTGACAGTTCCTGGCATCCATACTACTGGCAGATGCCACCCTTCCTTCCCAGGACAGGAGAGCAGTTCTCTTGGCACTCTTTCTTGTCCCACTCCAGCCAACCCCAAGTGATCCAGGTCTGTTCCCAAACTAAGGATGCTTGTGTGGTGGCAGGTGAGGCACAATCACCTTAACACTTCGTGCCACTGGGCTAGCCTTGGTGAGTGAGATTTCATTTTTGATGTGCTACTCCTTTCTGGACTACTGAATGTTTATGTTTATTACTACCTTGTTTGTTACCGACTTTTGTTTTGCTATGTTTTTGAGTACTCGTATTGTCAGTCTTTCTTGAATAACTTGCTCAGGGTCACAGTCACACACGTAATATGCAAGTGGTGGGAGGCTGTCAGATTTTAATTCTCACACAGGTCTGCTATATAATATTCTGGTTCACACTGGTACTCTAACCACTAAGCTGGAAGAGCTGGTGTCACCTTCCTCCAATGCTAGAGTTCAAATTTAAATTAATTTTAAACCCTCTTTGAGTCCTTCCAAAGCAAGATTTTTTTTTGTATTTGTCCACAACAGACAAACTGGTCAAAAGACTACAGGTGTGCCGCCAAAGCACAGGGAGGTACCTAAGAGACTTTTTGAGGGTCATACAGACAGTACACAAGTGTTGGGTGGCTTTTGGATTGTAATATACATACAAGTCTGCTGTACACTATTCTTGTTCACACTGGTGCTCTAACCACTAAGCAATGAAGGCTGGTGCTACCCTCTGCCAATGCTAGAGTTTAAACTTTAATCAGAGATCACCAAGTTGGCCTGACCATCCCTTTTAGAGTCCAAAGCAAGGATTATTATTTTTTTCAATCAGCCACCAAAGGCCCACTGAGCCAAAACTTAGATGTGTCCCACCACCAGGAGCACAGGAAGGAACATAAGGGACTTGTTCAGGGTCACAGAGACAGTATGCAAGTGGTGGAGGAGACTGTGTTTTTTTTTATTTCAGACAGAGGTCTGCTATATTATTCTGGTTCACATTCTGGTACTCTAGCCACTAAGCTGTAAGGGCTTTTGCCACCCACTGCCAATGCTACAGATCAAATTTAGATCAGGGGGAGCAAGTTGGCCTAACCCTCTGAGTCCTTAGCAAGGTTTTTATTTTTTTTTATGTTTCAATCAGCAACCAAAGAAAAGGCACACTGAGTCAAAGTTGAGTGTGTCCCACGGCCAGGAGTACAGTCAGGGAGGTGCTATGTATTAGGGACTTTTTCAGGGTCACTGAGACAGTATGCAAGTGGTATTGGATTTTATTTTCAAACACAACTCTGCTAAATATTTATTCTGGTTCACTCTAGCCAGTAAGTTATAGGGCTAGTGCCACTCATTGCTAAATCAGGGGTCATCAAGTTGACATAACCTATATCTTTTAGCCACAAAAGGAATACTGCGAGCACCATTCTAAATTGTCCATCCTCTCTGTCCTTAATAATTAATATCTATCTCTCTCTCTTCCCTACCCCACTGTTTCACTTGTCATTTCTCCTTTGCCTTAAGAAAATGCTGCAGCATTCAACTTTAAGGAACACTTAAATATCAGTCTGCTCTGCACTAAGTAACTGCAGCTGATGCTGCTAGTTATTAATTTGCTGACTTCTTGATTGGAGATTAATTGCTGCACCTGCAAACTATTACAGGCAGCCTGCCTGCCATGAATCAACAAGCTGCTCACTCTTTTTCTCCTCTCCACCACCCTTCATTTTCATTTCCTCAGGGAATTTCTTTTTTTTTAAATCTAATATAGTTTTGTAGCATTATCATTTCAACTGACCAAATATTTTTTTCAGCAAAAACAAGAATGAGTCAAGTGGACTCAAAAATAGAAATGCTTTCCAGTGGTACTTCCTGAGCTGTTGAATGTTCAATGTCTGCTATGTACTGCCACACCAGCCAGACTGCAAGTTGCTGCATTATTGGGAAGGAAGTGAACCATATGGGTTCTCTGTGCTAAAACCGATCAGCTCACCCACTTCACTATACTTTTCTTTCCCATGACCACCATATTACCCCCTTTGTCAGCAGGTTTTATAACCCACTCCATACTGTCACTTAATTCTTTTAAAGCAACTACTTTATTTTTATTTAAATTGAATTGTTTGGGAGCAGTGGTACTGGCCAATGTTTCCTGCAACAGAGAAGTGACAATTTTTTCATATCCAAGTATGGCAGTATAAACTCTACAGCATTCCCCACCACCAATCACACTGCTTGAGACATCTACTATCTCTGGGAGTCCCTCCTCTGCAGCTTTCAGACACAGTCAGTCCCTCTTCAACACAGCTCATACTGACTGTGTGATGCTCCATCTTCTTCCTTCCCTTCCACACGCCACTCCTCTAGATCACATCATGCCAAGACATCTGTTGCCAGGGACAACTTGCACAGTAATTGTGATCCAAACTGATCTGAATGGAAAAAAGCTGTCTGGAAGCATCTCGAGTATGAGTTGTGCTGCCAGTTATGGGGGGGGGAGGGTCAGATTTTCTCTGAACTAGTTTGTCCACCTCTAATTACATTAGCTCTTTGGGAAGCCATCAGTAGAATGGCGAGTAAGGGAGAGGTGCTGCTAGTTAGTGACTTCAGTCTGCCAGATGTGGACAGCAGCCTTCCAACTGCAGCTTCAGCAAGGGTTAAAACAATTCTCGATGCCCTACAACAGGTTTTTCTCAGGCAACCAGTCAAAGGACCAACTAGGGATGGTGCAGTGCTGGACTGGTGCTCATAAACAGGGATAGCACTGCACACAACAGTGGGCAGTTCCTGGGTACCTGTGATCACTGTACAGTGGGGTTTATCATTAAAACAGGAACAGATGCTAACCATTTGAGGAAGAGGGTCCTGGATTTTAGGAAAGTGGGCTGTAAAGAAATGGGAGACTGCCTCAGAGACTACCTCAAAAGGGGGATTGCCTGGTGGTGGCACTTTCTATGCACTGTGGTATGCATCCACATCTGCAAAATTATGGAAAAGGGGTGTTTTTTAAACTGCAGACGCAGATGCTTGCCTCTGTGTATTTTTTCATAGGGTATTTATTGGTCCCTTGTCATGGAATGTTGCTCCATGTTTATTAAACATAGGGGTGTGTCTGGAGTGGGGGGTGCAATTCTAACTGTCCCTTTGTCTCCCCGGTCTGTCTCCCTGCCTGACTCTGTCTCCCAATATGTACCCATCCTGCTCTGCTCCACAGACCTGCTCCGAGTCTTATTTCATTTATATCTGTGTGAGCAAATAACTTTTTATTTGAAGCAGAGTCCATACTATTGGTTTTACTTGGTCAGTATATTTTATGAAGTGGTTGTTGATATTTAAAGTATGTTGAGCAAGCAAACTGGTAGGTTTTCAGTACTTTGAAATTTAGAGACGCCGGAGGAGTTTGTGGAGTAAGAGGTGTTTCCCTTTAACTGATAAGCTGAGGTTAATATTGTAACTAAAACCTCATGAATGAAACTCATATTATTTGTCCCCCCAATTTCTGAATAGGAGCTCTTATTTTAGTTGAAAAGTCACAAATTGAGTTCTACCCTGTATGATTGGTTGAACTGGCTGCTCGAGGTTTGTTTGGTGTTTATGCCAGACACAAGTTGAATTACAGTGAGGGAGGTGACATAATTTAAAAACTCTCCTCCAAAATGTATTGCATTGCCCTTTTAGGGTTTTAAATTATCTGCACAGCCCTTGACTTGAGTACTGGGACAGACTCTCAAACAAATGTCACTTTTTGTGGAGAGTCCCATTGTGACGGTGACTCCTGGGAACCAGAGCAGGAACTAGCAGTCTGAGAATTGAGTTGCTGCTTTTGCCTTATACAAGGAAAACTGTCTGGTATGAGAACACTATATAGTAATGTTGGGATAGAGAAGCATGCTAGAAACTCCCGGAGAGGTAGGCGCACACTGCTCCCCACCGCTTGACAGGAATGGAATCAGTAATGTAAAACCAGTGAGAAAATAAAATGGGTTGCTGAGTTTTTAGGAGTTTTGTGAGAGAAACCACCCATGCAGCTAACATATGGTAATTACGAGACTAAGCCTCCCTGGGGAGAAACTGTGAACTGAGCTCTGTGCTGAGAGGGTACCGAATATTCTACACGTCGATGTGCTGTTAAGCGCTTTACCCGGGGCTTTACCAATTTCCAACAGGTATGCTAGCTTTGCCTAGCGGACCTGAGAAATAATGTTTAAAATGGATACCTACTTACTGCACTTAGAGAACGATTCATTTTGTACTTTTACATGTTCTTGTACTTCTTAGTGGTCAGAGCGGGGGTCAGAGAATGGGAAAGAAGGACAGTGGTAAACACCGGGGGTAAAAAGCTTCTGAACATTCGGTCACTCTGAACTACAAATTGTCAAGAGCACAGGTGTTACTTGCAGAAATAAGAATGGAAATGGTGGGCTATAGCCTGGGGCTATAGCAGTGTTACTCTGAATCCTCAAATTTTCTTTAGAACTCCCTGATTGAGGAGATTGTGGTGGGTGGGGTGGTGGGTGTCCAAAAAGCTCATTTTGGAATTGAAAGATTGCGAGGAAATAAAGTATTTATGCCTGGCATTTATGGCAGTAGAATTGACGAGCCTCGCAGAAAAGGTGAGCTAAAGACCTCCCGAAAGACCGTCTGAATTTTAATAGACTCCCGCTGAGAAGAGTAACTTATTAACCTGAGTACTTGTGTAGTGCAAGTAAGGTATAGAAAGGCTAAAGGCTTTGATAGAAGATGTGCATTTGCACTGCAGAAACTGTTGGAGGCAGTGTTCGGGAATACAAGGGGGTGAATATTCCACCCCCATGCTTTATCAAATGGAGATTTTCAAACAATTTTTCAGACTCCTAGAGGAAGGAGTCGGCTGGAAAAAAAAAGTTGTATTATTCTCCTTAGATAGGCTCCACTGTTTGAATGGATCCATCATGAAAATGTGATCTTTTTATTTAAATAGATCGTCTTATTATTGGTTTGTTCTGAGAATTGTGTCAGGGGACCTTTTGGGACCTTTTGAGGCCATTATACTCAAAGGCTTAATGTTAGATAGTTGAGGCACCTTAGGCCGGAAAAATGTTAGACTCTGGAGCATACACAAAGCATATACAGAGCCATTTAAATCCTTGAATTTAATGATAAATAATGGTCCTCTGAGTTATGAAAACTTTTATCTTAAGTTTCACAGTACAATTTTCTAGCTTTACATGTCTTGAAGGTAAAGAAAGTCTTAAACTCTAAGTGAGACTTTATAACATGGACTTGAGTCGCTGTGCCCGATTAAGTCTGTTTCTCTGCCCTCATCAAGGTTGTTCTGCACCTACAGGATTGCTCCCAGAAGTCTGTGGCTCTTTTAGCTGTGTGCAATAATTTGTTTTGCCCCCTGGACCCAGCATTGGGCTCCAGGTTATCGATTAGGGACCTGGGTTGACATAAGAATGACCGTGTGAAAGATGGCTGCTTTGCTTGGAACTGTTTTTTTTGCTGCCCTCCCCCAACCCCCCCAACCAGGTATATCTGTGCACTCCACTTGAAGATATCTCTGGGGTGCCGTGGTGGTGCCACACTCAAGGGCAGGAGTGGGAGATTAGCAAAAGAGGTGTAAATGGTATATGTCACAATGGAGTACTGCATAGGGTTCTGCATGAGACCAGGTGCTCCCACGGACCCCAACATACAATCTCTCCCATCATACCCTATGCCCCTCAGATCAGTGTAATTTTGAAAAACATTACTGTTTCATATGCTGAGGTTACAAGCTACAACTTAAAACCCCAGGTAAGGTACCCCCTCCCTGTCATCCTCATGAAAGAGCATGGTTACCAATCTGTGCATAGGTGGGTGGTAATGCACCACTCCCAGCTCATGCTTTCTGGCACAGAGCATGGACCTAGCTATGCTCCTATTTCCCTGCTGTGCAATAACTGCTCTTTTATTTCCCTGCAGGAGTGCATATATAGGGAACAAGGTCACTCCATGAGGTAGTGCTTCTGCCTCAGTACAGGGATCGTGCCGTCATTTAGGGTGCTTAGACTGTATTAACCACATTTGTACTAGTAGATGGTCATTTGGTCTGTTAAACACAAGAGAAGAGCCAGAGTGACCCAACAATAGTTAGCCTAACACCATTTTCTTTACCGGTGACTATGAGGGCCACAGACCTGGGACAAAGGGAATAGGTAAGCACAGGGTTACCCTTTCAAGCTCAGTGGTCCGTAAGTCCATAGAACAGTTAGAAATTAGTTGTTGGACTGAAATGTTTGCGTTGTGTTTATGTATTTACATAGCTATGAGTGTGCACCAGTGCAATGTAAATACATCTTCACTCCTTGTCAGCACTAAGATGCTGTTCACATCTGGACTGATAACCAGGTTTATTTAAATCACCTGAAAGCACTGTAAACAACTTCAAGGAAGTATGTATTCTAAACATGTACACAAGCGTTTACATACAGTTATTACTGTTTAACAACATTATGTGTACATGTGATGCAAACCCATTACCACCTGGATTACCAGGTTGGTTCCCATGGTTCGTTCCACACTTGAAGTGAAAAGGGGGGTTGGAGGCCATAACAGACTCCTTGTTTTTGTATTAAAGGGGTCCATTTTTTTCAGAAAAAAAACAAGGAAAGGGGTCATTTCTAAAATGTGCAGATGAGCATGGGTGCTACTTTTTAGGGAGGTCACCACCGGGGGTGGGGATTGCCAGGGAGGGGTGGAGGCACAGTGAGGAAAAATAAGGGAGGGTATAATTAAAGTAACCAATCTCTGCATGTAGGAAGTGAGTAAAAGCACAAGGAAGATGAGACTGTTACGGGTCGTTAAGGCAGCGGCAAAGGTAGTGAAGGAAAAAAGGTTGGCATTCAGAAGGTATAAAGTAACAGAGAGAGATGTAGATAGGAAGGTATACTTAGTAAAGCAGATGGAACCAGTCAAGGCCATGAGGGGAGCAAAGGTGCAAACAGATGAATGAATCACCAAAGGGATCACTAAGGGGAGATAAGACTTACTTCAGATGTATAAGTAAAACAAGGAAAGCAAGGGTAGGGATACTTAGGACAAGAAGGACAGAGGGGGAAGACTGCGTAGAACAGGACCATGATAGGCAGACATCCTACACTGGTACTTCTGCTCAGTTTTCGCAGTGAAGGGAGGGGGAAGGACTGACAACCAAAGAATAGAGATGGGCAAAGTTGGTAAAATTCTCTTCACACTGAAAATTGTTAATTTCGGCAACTTTGCTTTAAAGATAGCCACAATTTGTGTCATTATTCACCTAGCTAATTGGCCTAAATTTACATGGTAAATATACGCAAATGGCCAATTCACATGCAAATTAAGCAATTTGCATAGTTCATGCCACCAAATGGCCAATTTGCAGGCAAAAATTATGCAAATTACATACTACAGCCCCTCCCACCTCCCTAAAACATTAAATTCATGAGGATATACACCTCTCCCATCTCATGTTTTTATCCTTCTCCCTTCTCTCCCCTGCTGTGGTGAACAGCAGCAAAAAGACCAAGACAGTTATGTCATCAATAATGCACCTAGGGCATAGGAAGCCAGGTGTTAGAGGATCGGGAGTGCTACTGACAGTCACTAGACAGGAACAGTTATTATATCTTATGATATTAAAGAGCCAGAGCAGTGTGACAAAGTAGTGGGTATGGTTACTGGTATGCTGGGGTATATAGGTAGAAGTATCTTTAGCAGGAGGATAGAGGCAGTGCTGCCACTGTATCGCTCACTGGAGAGACCACTCCTGGAGATCTGTGTCCAGTTTTAGGGGCTGCACCTCAGAAATGGCATGGACAGGGTGGAGGCATTCCAGAGGTGGGTAACTCAAATGATATAGGAGTTGTAATTGAAGCCCTACAAGGAGAGACTGAGGGATCTCAACATGTACACCATGGAAGAGATTAAAGCAAGAGGGCACATGATAGAGACCTGCGATTACCTCACAGGGCTGAACAGGGTGCACCTAGAAGAGCATCAGGATCAAGGACCACGTGATAAAGCTGGGGGAGGGAGTTTAAGAGAGACGTGAGAAATATTTCTTCACTGAATGGGTGGTAAATGCCTGGAACATACTGCCAGCAGCAGTGGTGGAAACAAAAACAGTAGGGGGGGCTTCAAGCATGCATGAAATAGACATGTTGTGTATTGCAAAACAAGTAGAGAGGATGGAGGGTTGCCAGAGCTTAGTTAAGGTCTTTGGAGAAAGAATAGGTGTGGAACAATTGTGTTGACTATGTGACCAAGCAATTTTTTTCTTCTGACAAATTTTAAATTTTCTGTGTGGTAACTAATGTGATGACCAATAATTTAAAACATAGAAACAGAATTTGTCGGCAGAAAAGAAGTGCTTGGCTGTCCCAGTGGCATGGAGAGCTGAGGCTATGCTAAGTGCCTTTTCCTCCTGCCATGCCTATGACCCAGGTTTGGGAATGGACTCAGGTCATCAGAGGTCGGCTGGGGAGGGAGAGGATTGAGTGTCTGAGGGTCTGCTCTCCTCTGCTGGGGAAGGGGTGGCTTTTCATCCTGGCCTTGATTACCCCCAGGTGGGGACGTGAGAGTACAGCAGGTCAAAGAAGCAAAGTATGGGAGGGAAGTTCGGGAATACATTGGATGGGCACACCTCCCCATGCAAGTTCTATACTCTGCAAGAGGGATGGGACAGAAAAAGTGGAAAATGAATGCCAGGGGGTCTCCAAGGAGTCTGGTTCAGCTATTTCTGCACCTGCCCCGCCATCAGTGAGCAACTTGGTCTGCCCCGGAATTGACATACTGGGGGGGGGGAGATGGCACTCCCTTCTTGGCCCTGCAATGAGAGAGGAATTCATGGGGAGAATCACAGCCAGGCACACAGTGGTGGAGGTGGAGAGCTGGCCTGGAAGGGCTAGAAACTGGGCTGATGACTCTGCCTCCTGAATGTAGGAGGATAAAAACCTATATAGGAAAAAAAGGGAAGTGCTTGGACTGCCTAATCTGCCCAAGTGTACCCAACATAGTCTACATCCGCTGACCCTATCTGGTCTCCAATGGCCCTCTCTGGCTCTGTTCTAATACTCCCTTATGTTTATCAATTGCATGCCTGAAGCCTCCCACCTTTCAAGCCTCTGCCACTTCAGCTGGTAGTCTGTTCCAGGCATCTACCACACTTTGAGTGACAAAGTATTTCCTCCCATTTCTTTTGCCCCCCCCCCGTAGCTTAATCACATGCCCATTGGCTGTGGTACTCCCCACTTGCAGTCAGTTTACCTTTGAGAGGTAGCTGTAGATCTCAGTTATGTCACCTCTCTCTCTCTCTCTCTCTCTCCTCTTGGCAAGGGTGTATATGTTGACATCTTTTAGTCACTCTTCTAGAGTTCCGTTGCAAACCCTACACCATTTTAGTTGCCCTCCTCTGAACTGCCTCCACCCTGTCTATGTCTGCTCTGAGGTGTGGTCTCCAAAACTGGACACAGTACTTCAGGTGAGGGTGTACCAGGCAGCAATACAGTGGCAATACTACCTCCACTCTCCTACTAGAGATACCCCTCCCTATGCACCCAGCATACCACTAGTCCTGCCCATGGCTTTTTTTACACTGTGCTGCCACATTGAAGTCCTCTGATACACAGTAGTAACCCCAAGGTCCCATTCCTGTCTTATGACTTTCAGCACTCCCCCCCCACACCAACATTCAGTCACACTGGGGATGCTAGATGCCTTATTGTGGCCAGCTCCCTGTGTCTGATACAGTGCTAAACAGAGTAAAGCTGATCTGTAATAAGGCATACTACTTTGTACTTGGTACAGATAACCACACTCATCGTTATACCCTTTATGCACTCACTAACTGGCTACCTTTAGTCAGCAGACTAAAGCTACAGATTTGTTTGTTAGCCAAAAAATCACCCTTAGGCCTAACACCCCGTGCTTTAACAAATTGCTTCTGCACCATCTTCAGCCAATACAACATCTGAAATGCCCTTAAGCCTCCTTTCTGGCGTGCTCAGCATGATAAGCAGTCATTTGCTGTCATGACCACTAACTGGTCAGACAAATTGCCTGATATACTGTTGAATCTCCCCATGTTTAATCCATTTAAGAGATCTTTGCACTCTGGCTTTGCAGTCCAATGAAATTGTAACTGTTAAACAGTTTTATTTGGTTTTTCTCTGTACATAACCTGAGACTTTGTATACAACAATCTACATGGATTTTTTTTTTCAAAACTGTATGTAATTGTTCTGCCTAAAGTTCTTTGAGTCTGACTTGACTACCTTTCTTCTAGAACTGCTTGCTGTACTTGTAATGTTTTTTGTGACTATGTATTTGATGTGGAACCTTTGTAAATGATCACCTGTGCTCAAAGGTAATCTCCAAAGGTTTCAATACATAGCTAAATACATAAATAAAATATATCTAACACTGGAAGGTCTATGTCTCAGGTGAATGAGTTTGCACTGTTTGGCACTGAATGCCAACTACAATATCTCTGACCACATCTCAAGTATCCCTGGATCCCTACACATTTCTCCACCCCCTTCTGAGTGTCCACACTATCACAGATTTTGGTGTTGTCTGCTAAAAGGCATATAGTACCTTCCTCTCCAGTTCTTCAGCAATGTCCCCCTATGAAAACTTTGAAAAGGACGAGTGCCAGTATCAAACCCTATTGTACAACACTGGTCACTCTTTCATTGTTTGAATGAGTGCCATTAACCACCGCCATTTGTCTCCAATCCATTAACCAGTTTTGAACCTGTTCTGCCAATTTGAACACTACTTCTAAGCTGATCAACTTCCTAATTAGCCTCCTGTATGGCACAGTGTTGAAGTCCATGCTGAAATCCAGATTGGCAATGTCCATTGCCATTCCCTAGTCTATTTCCTGGTCATCCAGACAAAGAAATCTATCAGATTCATCTGGCATGACCTTCCACCCATGAATCCATGCTGCCTGTGATCCTGCAACATTTGGATTCTAGATGATTAGCCAATATTTCTTTCAATAGGGTTTCCTATCACCCTTTCACAGATTTTGGTGACATTGGGCTGGCAGTATAGCCTAGAGGTTAGAGTAATGAGCTGTGAACAAGCTTGGTACATCCAGCAGACCAGACCTTGGTTTGAGTTTCACAACCTCCACTTGCATACTGTGTGACTATGAGCAAGTCACTTAACCACCCAGTGATCCCAAGTTGCCCCTGAAAACAGGCACTTGTGCCTAGTAGGCCTTACTCAGTTACCAAAGACTAAAAGAAAAAAAATATAAAACAATCTGCAAAGAAAGCATACTTTCCCCTTCCATTCTTCTATAGTGTCCCCTATAAAGGCATTGAAAATGTTTGATCCCAGTGCTAAACCCTGTGGTACACCACTGGCCATTCTCCCATCCTTCCGGTAAGTGCCATTAACCATCACCCTCTGTCTCCTATCTGTTAACCAGTTTTGAACTCGATTTACCAATTTGGACCCTAAGCCTGTGGTCCTGTAACCCTTGAATTCTAGATGCTCAGCCAACCTTTCTTTCAGTATGGTTTCCAATAATTTTCCCACCACATAAGTTAGACTGACTGGTCTATAATTTCTAGCCTCTTTCTTGCTGCCACTGTTATGTAGAGGGACTATGTCAGCCCTTCTCCAGACCTCTGGAACCACACCTGCTGCCATACAGCTGTTGAGCTAGGCTGTTAGTAGGGCAGCTAGCACTACCCCAAGCTGTTTCATTACCCTTGGATATATCCTGTCTATTCCCATGGTCTTATACACCTTCAGGGCTGTTAATCCTTTCAGAAACCCTGCTTATAAAAATGGACTCATGTCTGCCTCCATCGCTCCTCCATTTTTGCTTTTACCAGGTGGTCTGTCCCCTCCTCCCTCTATTGTGAAGCTTAAACAGAAGAATCTGTTTAAAATGTCTGCTTTTTCTTGGTCCCCATCTTCAGTTTCTCGCTTCTACCCTTCTAACCCTTACTATCCCTTCCTTTGCTTTTCTCTTATGTCTTACATATTTGAAAAAGTCTTCTCCCCCTTAGCCACCCAGAAACAATTAAAACCACTCTTCACAATGGTATTTATTTAATGTATAAATTTAACCAGGAAAGGCATACTGAGCTGATAACTCATTTTCAGGTGCCTCCTGGGGGACGGGAGGTGGTGATAGCTAATCAAATAAAACTAATAGAAATAAGAAGTCAAATACAATATTATAGTAATAAGAGAAACATAGCCATAAATATTAGAGGCAAATAGTGAATGACTACTAGTAAAAAAAAAACACTCTATATGTAAGGAAGGAAAAAATAGTGGAAACATAAACAGGGAAAAACTGGTGAAGGGGAGAATGAAGAGTAAAGGATCATAAAAAGTTGCAGGTAACATAACAAAAGTCATAAAGAAGAGACTTTAGGGAGGAAGGAGAAGGGGCAGATTGAATTGAAAAGGGAAGGGGCGACTAAACTTTAGGAAATTGGTAAGAAAAATCAGATTGCCCAACAGTAGATGTTCTAGATGGAATAGAGGGAGAATGAGAAATGTTTATGTGGAGAGGGTAGGACAAAGAAGGAGAAGTGGATAGAAAGGATTTGAGATAAGAGGGAAGGGTGCTAAACCATAATTTGGATATAAAAGAGCCACAATGGGAAAGGCACCTAGCATCAATAGAGGAGAGAGAAAAAGATGAGTAAAGAGAGCAGTGGTGAGTACGAGGGGGACAATATATTTATTTATTTTATTTATTTAGTTTTTGTTGACCAGGTAAGTGCACTAGACAAATCCTGCCTATTTTCAGGCATGACCCGGGGGAGGGGGGATACAGATGAATGCCAACTGAGGTTGAACCAGATTAAGCTGTTGGTGGTATTTGTAGTGAATGAGGGAAATCTGTCCAGGACACCGGGGAAATTCCCCTACTCTGAGTAGGTGGAGCCTTTGCTGCTAGCTGCAAGATGGCCAGTTTGCATGATCCCCTGGAGGAGATGGACGCTGTTAGCTCAGGGGAGTCGGCCTCCTCCTCTGTGCTACCTTCTCAAGAGGCCCCAGATGCATGTCTTGCTGTAGCTGATGTTAGTAATCTGACTATTTTGGAATTTGACTCCGTCTTCAAAACGACCTCAAGAAGTTGTTTCCAGTCTACCTGATGTGCAAAGTGGCTCGCGCTCAGTTCCAGTCTTCAGGAGCAGCGCAGGCTAGTCCTGCAATTGCAGCTTTTAGATTCGGCACTCGAAGTTTCTGCATGAGGCATTGCCTCGGACGCCACTTCCTTGTTCTCCTTCTTAAGTGGTCGGCACTGGAAAGCCCCCAGTCAACGGCCTACCGATGGATTCAGCTTCTGTTCCTGCTGTGGAGAGTTCTCTTCAGCCCCCTGCTACTGCTGTTTCTCGGACTACTTCAAATGACCCACTTCGACTACCAACGTCAGAAAAGCCAGATTCTGAAATCCCTGCAGCTATTCCCTGCTCTGTAAGTGACTTTAGCGCTACAACTGCTTCCGTTTCGTTTTCGGAGAAACCCACAGTCTTTTTTTTCTCTCAGCTACACAGGAACCTGGCTGGTCCAAACGAGGGGGTTCCTTATTCCCCAAAAAAATTAAATCTGGCCAAAATACTGATTTAGACTGGTCACCAGAGTCAGCTTTATTGCATGCTGGCTGGGAAAGGGATATTGAAGGGACTTGGACTCTGATTCTCAGGACCCTGTCTACATTAATATGCTTCAAAATCTGATAAGAATAATGACATGAGCTCCAACAACCCCGGGTGTGACTCTTTCTTCTTCTACTGTTACTAGTGACACTATTGTTGTTTCTAAGTCTCTTTTCTACTGTACCTGAACCCACTACTGTTTTCTCAGGACCTACTTTTGCTACCTACTGTTGCTGCACCTAAAAGTTGAACATTTAAACTTACTGATTTATTTTCCTCCAAAGGCGAACCTGCACCTAGGAGGAATGCAGTACGTTTGCTTTATAAGGGTGGATTAGAACTCCCACCAGATCGTTTGTATGTAGCTAAAACCCTCCTTAAGGGTTCTATGAAGTTTTTTTCTTCTGAGATTTTTGCCCTGATTAATATAGGTAATTTCAATTTTGATGTTAGTTTTAAACAAATGTCTGGGCTTGATAGATTCTGGGCCCAATATGACAAACTTCAGACTACACCCATTTGGTCCCCCTTCCAGGCCATCCCTCTCACTAAACCTGCCATTCGTAACATTACTGTTGTTTTTAAAAATGAGGGAGTTCACATTGAAGACATTTTATTTTGGTTAAACAAACGCGTGAAGTCTTGAATAGGCCTACCCTAATCTAGACTCTGAACAGATTTGGGATGGCAGTTGGAAGGTCCGTGTTAAGCTTTTTCCACTAACACTGGCCCACAACATTTGCCTAATTTTTTCTTTCTAGGTAAAGACAAGGGCTTCATTTTTTACGCCGGACAACCCAAGTCCTGTTTTAAATGTGGGTCACGTACCCATTTAAATTCGGCTTGTGATACCCTTAAATGTAGCCACTGTTTTGAATACGGTCATATTGCAGCTAAATGTACTAATTCATTTAAGTGTAACTTATGTGATGGGACTGGCCACGCGTATGGCAGGTGTCCCTGGGCCTCTCATAACAGAGAAGATTGTCCTCTCATGATGGCATTATTACTATTGCTCAACAGTCACTTGCCCATAGTCTAGCTTCCTCTAATTCAGAGGTTACCCTCCGTAGTTGGAGATGTCTCTTCTGTTCCAGTTTCCCAACCTTCTTTTCCTGTTATACCTACCCTACTGCCATTGTGGTTTCCCCTGTTACTACACCCGTTATTCCAGATATGGATATGCCTCCCCTCGGGTCAAGGGGGAGATTTTAGTTTTACCACTGTTACCATAAACGGATTAGGAAGGGTTTAGCTGTTGCTACTGTAGTAAGGAACCCCTGCATGTAACTGGCAAACCTCTAACAAATTTGCAGTTTTAGCCACAGATTTTTCAGACAAAGACTTGGGGGGTGAGGATACTGATTCCTCCTCCCTTCTTTCTTTCCCGGATGGGGGTGATGGGGCTAATACGGATCCCATTGCAAAACGTACCAGGCAGCGACGAAGGGGTAAGTCACCACCTATTACTTAAATCCTGTCTTCCTTAAAGATCTGCTCTTTAAATGTGAACAGCATTAAAGGGAAGAGAAAATTAGGGGGGATATTTTTAACCCTTTCTGATTTACAGTGTGACATTATCTGCCTTGTTGACACTAGATTAAAGACCCATGGGGAATTATTCCAGGCCTCTAAGGCATGGACTGCAGGCCCTTCTTTTTGGTCTGTTGGACCTGATACTTGTGATGGGGTCGGGATATTGTTCTCCAGCTCTAATTTTACAGTCTCTAGACTAGTAGATGTTTCCACTGGTAGAGCTTTGTTATTAGATTTCTCATATAAATCTGAGAGATTTCGTATGATTGGGACCTACGCGCCTCAAACCAAGGCTCAGAGGGCTTCCCTTTTTCACCGGATTAAGCCCTACCTTTTTTCATCCAGATTACTCCTATGGGTCGGAGATTTCAATTGCGGCCTACATCAAACAGATCGAGGCCTAAAGACTTCCAAGTTATTTTGTGACTCTGTGGCTTTAAATAGTGTGGTCTCTATGGCCAAGCTTGTGGATGTTTATAGACATTTCCATAAAACAGGTGGGTCCACTTTTTTTAAAGGGTCCTTACATACTAGGATAGATTTTCTTTTTTTATCTAAGATTTTGATTTTACTTTCCTGTACAACTGTGGCTACTGAATTTTCGGATCACGTTGCCCTATGTGCCACTTTTTCCTGGGACTCTGCTCCTAGATGTAAGAAAGCCAGTTGGCGTCTTAATGATTCTCTACTTAATGACCCTCTTTTTCTTAAACTTTGGCACAAAGAGTTTACAGCTCGGTTGTCAGTAGTTGATTTTATGATACTGGGATGGACTGGTGGGAGGAATCTAAGCTAAGCTGGAAACAGTTTTTCAGAAGGTAGCGGCAAAAACAGAATACTAAATATTTGTCTTATCTGTCACTATGGCATCAGCTACAGCACCTATTCTCTTTAGCTAGCTCTACTACTCATGATTTTAGCTCTCAGATTAGTGAGGTCAGCTAAAATGAGGTTATCCCAGTATAATCGTGCTGACTCTTTGGGTCAGGAGGGCTTTTGGCACTCATCTTACTAAAGGTTGTTTAGACCCGTTTAAGGCCTGTAAAGATAGACTTGAAGCTAAATTAATTACCTCTCTATTGTCTCCGTCGGGGAGTTACTTAAGAAACCTGAGTTTGCTTCACTGTGTTGAAAATTATGTTTTCAACATGTTTGGCACTAAAGCTGACCTTGACAATGCGGATCATTTCTTCGCTTCACTGTCCTTACCTCAGCTTTCGGACTCTGATCGAAACAAGCTTTCTTCGGTCATTACTGAACCAGAGGTATTGGCGGCCATTACTAGTTTAAAATCACATTCTGTTCCAGGGTCTGATGGCCTAACCCCACATTTTTTCAAGACTTTCTCTGCTGATCTTGTTCCGGTTCTAACTATTATCTATAATGAGATGTTACAATCTGACGCCTTGGCTACTTCTATGAAAGACGCTTTACTGATTTTACTGTTTAAGAAAAAAGGGGATCCCTTTGACATTACAAATTGGAGACCAATCAGTCTGCTTAATGTGGATTATAAGATTCTTGCCAAAATTCTTTTATCTAGAATGATTACTTTGGCATCACACATGATTAGCCCAACTCAAACCTGTGGTATCCCAGGTAGGCATCTTTCTGACAATTTGATTTTATTGAGAGAATTGTTTACTCTGGGAAAACAAAATGCTGTAACAGGATGGATTATAAGTTTAGACCAGGAAAAAGCATTTGATACAGTCTCTCATGAGTTCTAATTTCTAGCCCTGAAGGCTTTTGGGTTCCCGGTATGCTTCCTTTCCTGGCTTCGTTTATTATATAGGAATGTTGTAATACGTCCTAATGTGAACGGCTGGATAGGCCGTCCTACTATTCTGGCCTGTGGGGTACGTCAGGGGTGCCCGTTAAGTCCCTTATTATATACCTTTTTTATTGATACTCTTTTGAGAGCCTTTTTTCTTTGCCCACAGATTATTGGGTTGCTCTATACTCCCTCCTCTTTACCACTTAAAATATTGGCTTATACGAGATGATTTAATTTTGGCTGTGGATTCTTCCTCGAAACAAGAGAGATATTGTTCAGGTTTTACAGACATTCTCTTCTGTTTCAGGTTCTAAGATTAATTTTACAAAAAGTATTTGTGTACCACTAGGGCATACTTCCCTCCCTAGTACGGGCCTTTATGCTGGTGTTTCTGTATCCACTAATGTTTTTTCGTATTTAGGTATTTTTTTTGGTTGTGATGATCCGCATATCTATAATTGGAATCTTGCCCTACAAAGGCAGATAATGTGATTAATGGTGGAAAAGCATTTAATTGGGAAGAAAAGCGGGTTGTGCTCCTTAAAACTCTGGTTATACCGATTTTCCTGCATCTTTGTTATGTGTTCCCCCCGCCCATTTCCCTATTTTCCAGATTAACGGGGAATTTTTTCAAAGGATTGTGGGGATCCAGGCTAAACCCCATTAAAAGAAATATTACTTACAGACCGCTCAAGGAAGGTGGACTTGGTATGATCCACCCCGTTGTTTTTTTTTTACAGCCTTTTTCTTCATTATAATTATGGGAAAGTGCTGAAACCAGGGACTGTTTTTTGGAAGGCCTATTTTTTAGCATGGTTCTCCCTCTGCCTTGATAACTGGCAAGCCCGTTATAAAGGGGTTATTTCCAAATCCCAACTGATCCCTACTTATGGGAAAGAGAGTTTTAAGATGGCCTTGACCTGGTGTCTTCATCCTCAGGACTTTTGTATCTTATCAAGACCCCAACTATATGAGCGACTTTGGAGGTTGGAGGCTCAGGAGGAGATTGTTTTTCCTTTCTGCCCCTCTGGACGTCTCCCCTGGGTACTCCACCAACTGCTAAATCAACGGCTGCCATCGTATTTATGGGATATGGTATGGTTATGCAACTATGATAGACTAGGAGTTAACAACAATCATAAGCATAAAGCCTTGTCTTTGAGATGTTGTCCTAGATCCTCTTGCCTCAATGTTTGTGAAACTCAGCAACATTTATTTTGTGAATGCCCATTTTCTTTGGAAGTCTGGTCTACCTATCTGCTAACTGGGCAGAACCCTTGTTGGCCTCTCTTTCTTATGAACATGTTATGTTTTGCACGAATGACCTGCTTAATAGAAAGTATCATGTTGACAGTTTATATATAATTTTGCTATTATTCGTTATTATTTATGGCAAGCCAGATGTTTGCTAGTGTTACACCAAAAACTATTTCCATTCATGAAGTATTTTGTAATATTCGGGCTGCTTTGTGTTCTGTAAAAGTCTGACTTCTTACTTTTTTCTGCTCATAAGCTGTATTGTTTTGGAAACATTGTGATACTTTCGTCTGTTAACTGATTTTTGCCTTGTTTGGATTGTTTCTGTTTATTGAGTTGTTTTGTTTTTTTGTAATGAAGCCCATTTTATTACCAATAAAATTCCCCTACTCTTTTTTTCGATAAGTGCCATGGGATCTTTAACAGCCACCTGAACTACCACCAATCCAGGCAGATGGGACCTCAGTTTAATGTCTCATCTGAAAGACGGCACCTCAGAAGTGCAGCACCCCTCCCATGCTGCACTACAGTGTCAGTACTGGGATATTAACCCAAGTGCCAGATGTGGGAACTGAACCTACAGCCCTCTGATCTCCCGGCCTTAGAGGCGAGTGTGCTACCTACTGAGCCACTGACACTGCCGAGCACAATGACAAAAAAAAAGGAAAAGGGAGTCCAGTCTGGCAAGGGTGGATTTATGTGCTTCACTGTAGAGTAAATCGTTGTAGTTGGGGGTCTCACATGATGCAGTTTAGCTAAATGCAGCTAGGCTTCTGTAGCTCGATCCTATGAATTACGTTATTTTTATTTTTAACCCTCTTAAAGTGGACTCCTTTCCAGTTCAGATGCAGGGTTCTGTGTTCCAAAGATGCTGGGATGCCTGAAAGTGAAAAATCGGGTAGCTTGGCCAAGAATAAATACAAGCTTTCAGTTTCTCCGCCGACTCTTGCTGATGGGCCTAGCAGTATGGCCGAGGTGCAAGTGGAGTGAGAGACTGAGATGGGCCTTGTGGTTTGGAAACTTAATAAAATTAAATCTTTTATAAGAGCCATTCGAGCATATATTGATAATCTGACAGTCACTCTCGTGACAGTGTGGATCTCTGTAGAAGCCTTGGGGCACCAGGTTGAACAGACAGAGACCCACATTGGACAGTTCGAGGATTGGGCCCATCCAGCCGAATGGAGACAGGGATTAGTTGAGAAGGAGATGCGTCAACTTTTGGAGCAGCTGGATGATCAGGCGATCCGGAGCCAACAGAGCAAAATTAGACTCTTTGGTCTGCCTGAAGGGTCTGAGGGCTGTGACATGATTTAATTTATACAAGATGCCCTGCCTTGGTGGTTTAACTGGCTGACCAATATGGTGGTGGAAATTGAGAGGGCACATTGTGTACCAGCTGGTCCTCCCCCAAAAGACTCTAGTGCTAGACCTCACCCTGTGGTAATAAAATTGCTCCGATTTCAGGATCGAGAGCATATTTTGAGGGGAGCATGGTCTATTAAAGAGATTCAGTGGCAGGGGCCACATTGACTTTTTGGCCGGATCTGCCTAAACAGGTTATTGATGTGTGGAAGGCTTTTGACACATTCAGAGATTTTGCTAAAGAACAGGGTGTTAAATGCTTTTTGGCACCCCCAGCCACACTGTGGATCTGTCTGCATAATAGGGTAGAATCCTTCACTTCACCTACGGAGACTCGACAATTCCTACCTGGTGTTTCTTGAACAGACCAGGGGGCCACGCCTCAGGGGACTCAGCCTTTCTTGACTCCTAAGCCACAATGTGTGCATCCAGTTTTGGCATCTCAGCCTGCAGCAGGGAAGAAAGAAGCCTGTGGTTCACCAATTTGTTCCTCGGTTCAGGATAAGGCCTCCATGGACTGAATGGTTGACATTTCCTCTGAACAGTGGTAAGAGGCAGTTTCCTCTCCTGACTAAGGAACTGCTGATTTGATTTGATTTTGCCTTATTATTGGTCTGTTATTTTGTTACTGTGCTGCTGGTGTCATTCTATAAGGTTGCTTTATTCTGGGTGGATTCTGTTTCTGTAAACATAGCAGCCATTAGAGTGTTATTTGTCACCTTTTTTCACCCTTTGTTGATTTGGGAGATTTCTCTATGGGGGGCTGTGGCTTGGCTGATTAGAAGCATTAGATTTCATGGGATGACCCCTGAGGGTCCCGTTGTTAGGGTGCTGTTTGGTGTCTTTTGGTCTCCCATTGTTATACCTTTGTTTTTAGTGTTTTTGTTGCTACTAAGTTTTTTTTTCCAATTTTGCTCTTCTGGCTGCTATGTGCTAGAGAGTGAGGTTGGGTGGGGGTAGGTGCAGATAAATGGGGCACCTTTTCTTGGAATTTCCATAGTTAACATCATGCAGTCTCTTGGGGTCATCCCCTGTTATTGACCTCTGTGTAGTTTTTCTTTGGTTTGCCCATTAGTAGGGGAGTTCTGGTTTTTTTTTTCTGTTTTTTGTGACCTTCAGTATTTTGGTATTGTCCGCATTCTGTACCCGATGACTACGCTGGACAGTTCTGCTGGGGGGGGTCAGGGGTTATTTCCCCAAGGGTATTTCTTTGACTGAGATGGGCGCAATGGCCTCACGCATATCCACATGCATGTTATGAGACTTTCACTTTGTGCTGCCTCATTTATGTCTTCTTCATACTTGTTACTAATTTGCATTGTTATGGATGTTATTTCTAGTAGTTTTATCAACTTATTGTTAATGTTTTGGTGTTTTTTCATCTTAAGCTGCTACTGGGGACAAGGTGGGGGGGGGGTCAGATGTCAGCCCAGAGATTTTGCTGCTGGGTGATCATGCTGTACAAGGTGACTTCTTGGAATGTGTGTGGGATGAATGAGCCTATCAAATGCAATAACGAGGTATTATATTAAAAAATTAAGGGAACAAATAGTGTTTTTTTAGAAAACCCATTTTCTTAGAAAAGAAGTAGACAGGTCTACTTCTGAATGGAAAGGGCAGGTATTTGAAGCATTGTAAACATCTAAAAGACTGGGGGTTATGATTTTGCTTACTAAGGACATTAACCGAGTCACTCAGTCAGTTGTTTGGGATCCTCAGGAATGGTGGGTCCTAGTGGTTGACACTTTAGATGGTTCCGACTATACTTTTGTTTCTTTCTATGGGCCCAATAGTGATGCCCCCCCCCCTTTCACAAACATTCTCAGATCCTTCATGATAAAGGCAAGGGGAAGCTTATATTGGGTGGGGATATGAATGAAGTTCTTGACCCTCTCTGTGATTATAGTGGTACTCCAGCTAGGCTTGATACTCTTGGTTCAAGGGATTTACATAGGCTTAAGGATGACCATGGGCTGTGGGATGTGTAGAGGTTAGCTCATCCAGTTGCTAGGTACTATACCTATTTCTCTTCCTTGCACCAGACTTACAGTAGGATAGATCTTATTTTGGTTACCCATGATTTAGTTCAAGGTACCCTTATAACTACTGTTGAGCCCATGGTCATTTCTGATCATTCTCCAACTACATTTACATTCCAGCAGGAGGGAGCAGGTACTGGGGATAGACATGGCACTGCAATGATAGTCTATTGAGTGATCCTCAATTCAGGAAGTGGATCCACCAGGAGGTTTCTGATTATCTTTCTACTAACAATATGGGGGATGCTGCAGTCCAGTGGGTGTGGGAAGGTCTTAAGGCTTCTCTGTGTGGTAGAATTATATCCTACACATCTGCTCGCAAGAATGAAATATACCCTAGGTTGCAAGCATTGGAAAAGCAATTGTTGGCTTTAGAACAAAAACATAAGGTGGGTCAGAGGGATACCTCCCTTATCCACTGTATCAGACACCTCAGATTTCAAATTAATTCTTTAAACACACACAACAAGCAGAATTTGGCCTTTATAGGATCAAACAGGCTTATTGGGAGGGAAGTGAATGAGCTGGTCATTTGTTAGCTTAGTGTTTTAAGCAGATGGAAGCCTCTCATGTAATTCCTTGGATTTGATGTGGGGATACCCGATTATGGATCCTGAGAGGATTAATTTAGCTTTTAGAGATTATTACTCCCGGCTGTATGCATCTAGAAGGCTGCAGGTGGCCTCTGTTAAAGATATCCAGGAGTTTTTGGAGTCCCTTATTCTTCCTTGTCTTACTGATAAGCAGAAGCAGGAGCTGGAAGGCTCCATTACATCCTTAGAGGTTCAGGATGCAGTTAAACAATTAAGTGACAGTAAAAGTCCAGGGCCTGATGAGTTTCCTGTTGAGTTTTACAAAGTGATTGGAGATCTGGTGTATCCTCTGCTTGCTGACACTTTGGCTGAGGCTTGGCAAACAGGGGAGCTCCCTCGACTGTGTACAACACTGTTATTACGGTCTTGGTTGAAAAAGACAAGGACCCTCATTAATGTTCTAGTTACTGCCCTATCTCTCTCCTCAGTGTAGATTATAAAGTCCTGGTGAATATCTTAGCTAATCAGCTGACTAAAGTGTTGTCGTGTTTGATAAATTCTGACAAGATGGGTTTTGTGTGGGGGGGGGGGCGAGATGGGTTGGACCGTATTCGCCTGTTAAGTGATTTAATATGGGCCTCTGCTTCATTGCCCGAGGCTACTACAGTGGTGGCTTTGGACATGGAGAAAGCTTTTGATTCAGTTGAGTGGCCATGTTTATTTGCAGTTTTGCATAAGTTTGGTTTTGGTCTTAGCCTTCTTCTTTGGATTTAGGTTATTTATTCTTCCCTGTGAGCAGGAGTTCTCACTAATGGCAGACTATCCCCTACTTTTCAGTTAGGAAATGGTATGTATCGGTGCTGTCCCCTGTCTCTGGCTCTTTTCTTGCTTGCCATCGAGCCTCTTGCCAAAAAATATATGAGTACCCTGATATTCATGGGTTACAGGTGGTCCGGACTACCTATAAAACCATGTTATTTGCTGACGATGTTCTTCTTACTTTGAAGAACTCTGTCTCTTCTCTACTCAGCCTTATTAAGTTGTTAGAATCTTGTTCTTCCCTGTCTGGTTTAAGGAATACTAGGAGTAAAACTGAAGTGCTTCTCATGAATCCTTCTGGTGCTGCTTATCTGGAGTCAGCCCGGGATTGAACTGGGAATCTCGCCCGACTAAATACTGTATTTGGGTATTATTATCTCTTCTAAATTGCAGGAGTGGCCCTCGCTGAACCTTACTCTACTCTGTAGTATGCTTATGGAGGATGTGGCTAGATGGAAGAATCTTTGTTTGTCTCTTTGGGGGTAAAGTATAGGCTTTGCAGATGATGGTTCTTCCCAAAGTTTTATACTGTATGTTATTCGAAATCTGCTGCTTATAATTTCTGAAGTGATGTGGACACAATTCTCTGCTGTGATTTCAGGGTATTTATGGGAGGATAGCAAGCCTTGTCTTTCCTTTGTCCAGCTTATTGCCCCGTGTACTAAAGGTTTTTTTTGATCTCCCTGGTTTAAGAGTTATTATGTTGCTTCTGGTCTTTATAATATTTGGATGTGGCTTCATGCTGAGGTACTCAATTCCTCACCCTGTTGGTTAGACCTGGAATGGGTTATGGCTGGCAAGTCCCCTCCAGAGGGTATCCTCTGGGATCTCAAGTCTATCTCTAGGTCCTTCCCTACTTAGGAATATGCTCTCCATGTTTGGAAGGCTGCAAAGATGTTTTTAGTCCCCCAGTAGGATATTCCTCTGTACATCTGGCCCTTCTGGGTTAATTCAAGATTATGTATAGGGGTGTGTTCCCATGTATTGGTCGCTGTGGCATAAGAGGGGTCTGAGGCTGTTGGGTGACCTTTTCTCTCTTGATTTTCAGTGTTTAAAATCCTTCAGTGACCTCCACAGAGAGAGGCTTCCCTGCCCTCTTTGCATCTATGGCAGTATTTTTAACTTCAGCATCTTTTATTGTTGAATGTGGGGTCACAGCTCAAATTGCCTGCCCCCTGGAAATGGGAGGAAATCTTTGGGAATTTGCATGCAGAGGGTCACTGTCTTTCTTACACCAAAGTGGGAGTTGTTTATCAAACCTTACTGGAGGAGTATACCCTGGGTATAAGTCGATTAAAGTTAAGGTGGGAAAGAATATTAGGTTATACCCTCTCTGATGAGGAGTGGGCTCAAGCTTGGGCCAACACCTATAGCACCTGCAAAGACACTGCTGGCGGATTGATGCAGTTGAAAACATTGTTGTTGTAGTATCCAACCCCTGCTTCTCTGTATAATATGTGTTTAGTGCTGCATTTTAATTGTTGGCATTGTGATCAGGCAAAGGGTACACTGCTCCATCTCCCGCTGGAATGTCCTAATGTACTGAATTGGTGGAATCAAATACTTTCTTATTTGGAGTCAGTTTGGGATTTAAGATTTTGAAGTATGCTTACCTATTAGTGTTAGCCTACAGAACTAATTTAGTTGCTGTATTGGTCCTTGTAAGAACATATCCAGAATCAAATGGTTTGATACCTATTATTGGACCAGCATAGATGTAAAGAAAACATTGCCTAAGCTTTCGGACCAACCAAATCCTTCTTCAGAAGCTTATGCCAGTTGCTTGGAAAATCACATTCTATTAACACCCAGATCATACATAAAAAAATCCAGAAAGAATTCTCATTGGTTTAAAATACCTTTTTTAAAATATACTGTAACTGAAGTTTAAATGGAAAGAACCATTTTATGCCAGCTAGCTGCTGTTAAGTATTCCAAGGTCAAATATCAACAGAGACACACAAGAGGAATCCTTCGAGAGGCCAGACAGTTTCACTAAATTGCATTATGAACGATGCATGAGTGAGTGTGTTACGTAAATACACTCTTTTTTTTTTTTCTGGTTTTCTCCCCGTTACCCTGGAATGCGATCTCGCCTGTACGTGGAGGGCACATGCGCCCCATGGCTCTAATGCCAGCCCCTTCCCACCACCCGGTCTAATGCCAGTGTTCCCTTGTGGCTTGGCGCTACCATCTAACCTCCATCGGGTGGCAACCAAGAGCCAGGGAACCCTCACATCCCACCCCAGAGAAGAGAGCTGCCTTGCAGCATCCCAATCCTGCTCTGCTCCTTTTCCCCCCCGAATGACCCCTGGTGACCCGAGCTCACTCCCAAACTCAGGTCGCCAGCGTGTTGCAAGGTGTGGTATCCAGCACCTCAACCCTCAGCATCACTGGGCCGGCATGTGAATACACTCTTAATTAAAAGCAAGACCTTTAGACTTAATACCCACTTAAGTACATGTTAAAAATGGAATAGTATTCCATGTTAAAAAGTACTACAAAACAGAAACGTTCTATCTATGGCCATAGGTGGGTATAAAGAAATGTTTCCATAGTGTGAACAAACTATTTCACACTTTCATACAGTATTAAACCTGTCTGGAGATATTTTCTCAACTATGTACTCAATCAGTTAATATATTCACTAAACATTGAAACCTTCAGTGCTGTAACAAGATTTTTTACAAGATTATATCAATTGTCAGTATTAGTGCCCAATAAAAAAACAAACCTACCAAGGACCCCCTAGTAAATGAGATGTTAGTAGATTGGTTATATAGTGACACACTATTGAACAATAATCAAATTAGGATGCATATTTCTTTTAACAGGGGGTCCTTGGTAGTGTTTCCTTTATCCAGAAGCAAAAAGAACTGTGTCATTGGTGTACATATGAATGGATGCAGAGGAACAGACAGTTGGGAGGTCATTTAAGAAAATGGAAAGAGAATAGAACCCAGGACAGACCCTTGAGGGACACCTGAGCTAATGGGAAGTGGAGAGGAAATGGATTTTCCTATCCAGACTGCTTGAGGCCTTCCTTCACTGTATGAACAAAACCGCTTGACTGAAGAGCAGGGCTGTACATGAGCAGAATAGTATATTCTGAATACCATGAATAGTAGGCTTCCCGAATATTCAGATGCATTTTTCAAATAGTTCACCATTCGGCCACTAATCAGGGACTACTATTCAGTGAGATTTCCAAGTCTCGCAGAGCTTTGTTGGCCAGTCGAATGCCATTTCTGGAGCTCAAAGGCATTCACACCATGTGACTTCCTCACTCTGAGCTGGTAGAAGACAGGAGACAGTGGTTTCTGAGAGCTAGCTCTGCAGTACTTCTGAGACCTTGAACTTGCCAAAAATACAAATAGGGTTTTGCTCCACAGGCTTTTTGTGGTCAGTATAATTTGTTTGATCAGTATCAGAAAAGCTATGTTTGGCTTTCTGACAGGTAAGTTGTCTTCATTGTTGTACTCAGTTACAGGGACTAAGCGGGCTGTCAGCTAACACCACTTCTCTGCTGCTGTCTGACATAGCTCCAGTGTGATTTCTTTGGGTGAAGCACATTTTATTTTTGTGTTTTGTTTTTTTGCTGTTGGCTGGTTCCAGGCTTGGTTCCCTAACCAACTGATGAGGGTGTCTGCTAACTCCCCCTCCTGTAGGTCACTGCTAATGATTTGCCTATATGTGCATAATAGTTGATTTTGTGAGGCTTTGCCCTGCATGTGCATGCTTAATATATGTTTTCATGAGGCTGGGCCCCACGTGTGCACAGCTGTGTGCACACAGTTTTTGAACTAAACTTCTTAGTTCTAAGCCAGTCAGGCTTGACTCACTGAATTATTATCGTTAGTCCTCTGGTTCTGGGCTTGGATCCCTGTACAAATGAGGAGTGTGCTGGCTGACTCCCCCAGCGTCCACAGCCCACTGCATACAATTAACCTGTGCATTATTCCCCAAGTCCATGCCTTGTGTGTGTGCACAGCTGTGCACACGCATTTTTTGTTGTTGTTTTTTTAATTAAATCATTGCACTTAGTGGGGCAGGCTTGTCTCACTGAGTTGTCTGTATGTCATCTGTCAGTTCCTTGCTCAGCTCCATGTTTGACTAAAAAGGTTGCCTTCTTAGTAGCAGTGGTTTTTATCTGCTGCTGCTTTTTTTTTGTGATACAGTATAACTGCTAAGGTTGGCATGAGTACTACTATAGTTCCACAAACCCTAAGTAAAGAATGACACACACACACACAAAGCACTATCTAGTAATTGTTTGTGTTTTACACAGTAACCACTAGTGACCTGATCCATCATGTCTTTAGCAACCTTGCAAACATGCTTGGTCCAGCCCCAGCAAACCTTCTGCACCACTGGCCCCAAGTGGTGAGGGACAAGATGATAGACCCACAAATGTACAGCACGTCTAGGTGATTACCCTGGGCTGCCAAATCCCCAAACAATCTACGTGGAACAAAGGAAGCATGTGAGGAGGGGGTGCAGTAACAAAATACAGTTAAGAGCAGTGGTACATAAAGTTGTCAGTACATTCATTTGTGCTAAGGCCGGAGGATTCCAATAAAGCCCTGGTGCTTTGACCAGAACCTGGTGTTTGTTAGGGGCATGTCAGTAACATACAAACACACTATGAATACATAACCCCTAAAGAAACACACACCATAAATAAGTGAAGTTATAATAAATGAAACTGAGATGCCATGTAACAAAACAATCCGAAACTAACATGCCCAAGGATGAAACACTGCATCAAGATTATAAAACATTGCTCATACAATGGTGCCAGATGGTATACAATGCAATATCTTGCAAAATTATTGCAAAATGCTGCAGTATGCTGGAAGAGCAGTGTAATTCAATGGCAATCAAGCCCTCTTTTCATCCAGTATTTTGCAACTTCATTTAATGCAAAGTATTGAATTGCAGCCAGCCAGAGAACTAGCTTGTAGTATTTGCTAATTTGTTATTAAATTTTAAAGTGGTTTGTTATTTCATTTGTTTAAATTTAGTTTAGATAGGGAGAAAGCAGTGAGTTAGACTAGTACCTGTGCTTTTTCAGGCTTTTATGATTGTTTTGAGTTTGTTGTATATTAGTTTCGTGTTTGCTCTGACTACGTGGTGGTGTATGGTCAGTGCAGCACTGATTTTTGCAAGTGTATGTGGCATTCTTATCGGGTTTTACCTTATTTTTTTACATTTTCTACCTGTTTTGGAAGTGCTAGCACTATCTGAAAGCACTCCTTGAATATTTCATTTAACGCTTTGAAGTAGATGCTGAAGCACCATTTGTGAGAATGGGTGCCTTCCCTTCTCTGCCCAGCTATTCAAGGATTTTCAAAGAGAGGAGCCGATTGCAAGGAGGAGTATCCCGACCAGGGAGAAACCAAAATTGAGTGACACTCTTTTGGGCTGTGAGTTACCTTTGGCTTCCCGGTTGCTGGAGTGCTGGCGTTTTTCCCAGGTTTTCATCCTTTTGCTTGAATACTGCTGTAGGCCTGGTGTGGCACCTTGTGGGAGGGTGCCTTTCTGAGGAACGGTGGGGCTGACCTTTGACAGAGTTTTCCCCTTGGCTCTGTTGGCTTGGTGGATGTGACTCCTTGCAGTTCATCATTTGTTCAGCTGCCAGTTTTTGTGGAGTGATACATACACTGCTGGTGTTTCTTTTCATTGATGAGAAGACCAGCGTTGTTGTCTTTGACCCATTGTCTGGTTGGACTGCTTTCCCAGTGTTTATGAATGCCAAAGGTGTTTTTGTGTTATTGACCCTGGGGCAAGGAAGTGCACTGCTGGATTTGCTGCCCGGCTGGCTTTGTCGAGCTGTGTGGGAACTTTCGGGTTGCCTCATGGATCTGAGTGGCTGGCCTGTTCGGAGTCTAGGAACTGTTTCCAGGGATTTAGACTCAGGCCTCCATGGATTTATCAATTGGGGGCCCTAAGATCTACAAACTTTGGTACTTTACCCAGGGGTCCCAGTAGCTGGTGAGAGTGGTGCTGTGGCCGTCTGGGGAGTTGTCGGTGTTCTTGGCCTGAACCCAGGGGAAGGTTGGCTGGGGTAGCTGGTTTGTGTGGAGTCCAGGTCCAGGGGCCACTGGAGAGCATGCCTCTGGATTCAGTGCTCTGTAACCCCTGGTTGAGGCTTGCTGGACAGCCAGCTTCAGCTGGGGACTTGTTCACGGCCTAGGACTTTTGGCGCTGACTCATGGGGGATGGTCAGGTGGTCGACCAGCCTGGTTTGAAGGGTGCATTTCCAGGATCCTGGGAGAGACAGCCGTGCTGAAGAAGCATTTGAAGATCTATTGGATTATACTTGATCTGTTGGGTGACAGTCAGATTTCTGCTTTTATCGCACTATTGAATTTTGGTGGGCAGTGAGAGTGTCCTGTTTAATCTGATCTCCAGTTATTTTGTTAACTGCTCTCCCAGCCTATGTGGAAGATATTGCCTGGGGGAGGGGGGGGTAATAAAATTTCATTTCTGGAGAGGTGGGAGCTCTCCAGAAGGAAATAATTATTTAACTGGGAGAATTCTGTATGACTTTCTGCCACCTAAATACTTTTATACTTTGTAATTGAAATGATTTTATATTGTTCTTTAGAATCTGTTTGAAGATTGCAATTAATTCTGGCTAGTGGTAGTGAGAGTACCACAGACACTGGACAGTAAGGGTGGTGGTGAGAGCCCATCCTTGAACAAAATCTATCCATATTTTTATTTTGGGAGGTGGATGTTTTAGAAAATGGTTTGTGTAATTTTATTTTTATCTTATTTTTAAGGTATTTGTATGCTGCTTTTAGGTAGATAATTGACTTAGTTAAGGGAGTTTTTTGATATTTCTTTGCCAGAATTGGCTAGAGCCCTTCCCCCACGGTTGTGCACTACTCACCCTCTGCTCTTCATGCCCTCCACCTTTTCTTCCTCCCCTTTGTAGTTTATAACTTACCAACACTGTAGGGTGCTGGGTGTTGCTCGTGAGGAGGAGGCGAGGAGGAGGCACGCAGTGGATGGAGGGAGTGAATGGAACAATCATATCAGGGTTGTGGGATCCAGAAGATGCACTGCAGCGAAATGAAACCAGGATCATGGTCCTCCATGTCTGGTTTCCATACCCAAGGGCACTACCAATGTTGGTGGGCAGGTGGTTCGGACGGCCTGGGAGGTTCATCCAACTCGGGTGGTGCTATGCAATGCCAGGTCAGCTAAAAACAAGACGGCAATAATTGCTGATCTTGTTGAAACAGTGGACCTGGCTTGCATCACCAAGACCTGGCTGGATGAGAATTCTGGTCCCATTTTGGAGGCTTTATCTCCAGCTGGTTACTCGGTGATTCACCGCCTGAGATTGGATCGTGGGGGGGCGGGGTTGCGGTCTATTTTAAGACTGAACTCAACCTCACGAATGTACCAGTTGAGGAGGCTGAGTCATTTGAGTGCACCATGGTAGCAGGTGTAGGTTGTAGGATTGCCCTCATTTACCGTCCACCCAGAAATGAGAGACTGTTCCTTCAGGAAATTGTGGACTTCGTCATCGACATGGCTTTTGAGTTGCCCAGCCTGATGGTCCTGGGCGACTTCAATGGCAGGATCGACAATGAACTATCACAGTTTTGACAACACTTCCTCCAGTTGATGACATCTCTGGGCCTTACACAGATAGTTACCACTGCTACCCATAAACATGGTCACTCTCTTGACCTAGTCTTCCTCCTGAGGATCGAGGTCTCTGATTTGGGGGTGGAACCAGTCAGATGGTCCAATCACTACACTGTGGGGTTTAGTTTTAGCACCCCCTTTGTAGGCCTGCCCCTGTGGAGGTGGTCAGGTACCTCCCTTTACGAGGTATAAGCTCTGAAGGCCTGGCAGTGGTACTCAATCTATCATCCCTCCCAGTGGCAAGCAATGATTTGGAGACCCTCATGGCAGCCTATAACTTGGCTGTCTCAGCGGCTCTGGATGTCATTGCTCCTGTCCACATTCGTCCTCTCTCCCTTCGCCCTCAGTCCCCATGGTTTGACAGGACTTTGAGGGAGATGCAGCAGTTGGTACAAAGGTTAGAGCATTGCTGGTGGAAATCTGCCCTTGATGCCGTCTGCCTTATATTGATGGATCATTATCAAATCCATCAATCCACAATCACCCGTAAGAAGGCAACGTTCCTGTCCAGGGAGAGTGTGGCTGCTCAGAATCGACCAGCTCAGCTTTTTTGAATGGTAGACAGACTGTGCAACCCAGCCTGTCTGCAAGTTCGAAAAGCCTTTTCACAAATAGAGTGCGATGAACTTGCTCAATTCTTTGTGTCTAAGGTGGCTGACATCAGGGCGGTACTCCAGCCAGCACACTCTAGGGGTGTTGCTGTGGATTGGCTCGAGGCCGCTACTTCTCAGCTTTCCTGGAGTACCTTTGACCGACCGGAGTTCATGAATGTCATGCGAATTGTCCAGGGTGCTCAACCTATGTGCTGTAGTTTGGATCCAGGACCAACTTCCCTGATTTTGGGTTGTATTGATTCCATTGGTCCAGTCCTAGCACTGATAGTCTGGTGTTCCTTGGAAACAAGTGAGTTTCCTAGCTACTTGAAGGAGGCGGTGGTAACACCCCTCTTAAAGAAAGCTTCTTTGGACCCAGACTGCCATGCAAACTACAGACCAATCTCTAACCTTCCCTTTTTAGGGAAGGTGATTGAGAAAGTAGTGGCTGTGCAGCTGGAGAACCATTTGACCATCCATGACATCTATGAACCCCTCCAGTCCAGATTTCGAAAGAGACATAGTACCGA
This sequence comes from Neoceratodus forsteri, assembly GCA_016271365.2. NCBI lineage: Eukaryota > Metazoa > Chordata > Ceratodontiformes > Ceratodontidae > Neoceratodus > Neoceratodus forsteri. The sequence goes on along the minus strand of CM028129.1, from coordinate 1,018,196,499 downwards.
GACAACATTGGTTAGGGGGCACAATGATCTCCTGATGGGTAGAGATCAGAAAAAACATTCCATCTTGGTTCTTCTTGATCTCTCATCAGCATTTGAAACTATGGACCACGGGGTTCTGCTTGACCGCTTGAGGTCCATCTATGGATTGTCAGGTATGGTCCTCAGGTGGTTTACATCTTTCCTCACTGGAAGAACTCAGAGAGTGGTGTCCGAGGTTTATTCCTCGGACCCAGTTTCTCTGTCTTGTGGGGTCCCTCAGGGTTCAGTGATGTCCCCCATGTTGTTCACAGTGTACATGCTGCCCCTCAGAGACATTGTAAGAAGGTATGGGCTGAGGTTTCACTGCTATGCTAATGATACCCAGCTCTACCTTTCTTTTGCACCCAACCAAGATGGAGCTCTCTCAGTCTTTAATAGCTGTCTCACAGAAAAACAGGAGTGGATGGATTCCAGTTGGCTAAAATTGAACTCAGGCAAGACTGGGGTGTTGGCTGTGGATTCAGCGCACCGGATAGGGGTTCAGGGGTAGGTTCACCCTCAGGACTCTCTCTCTTAGGAGTGTATCACTCCCAACCTCTGAACGGATTCGAAACCTGGGGGTAATTTTTGTCGAAGGGTTGACTCTGCATTCGTAGGTGTCAGCCGTCATCAAATCCTCCTTTTACCATCTCTGGAATATCTCCAAGATTAAACACCTTGTTCCATGATCTTCCTATTCTGATCCATGCCTTTGTGTCCTCATGCCTTGATTACTGCAACTCCCTTTACCTAGGGCTACCTGGGTGGAAATTCACTGCTTGCAGCTAGTGCAGAATGCTGCAGCGTGGCTTTTGATGGGAACTTCTAGATCCTGTCATATTATGCTGGCGCTGTGCGGACTGCACTGGCTGCCAGTACAGTGGTGCATCACCTTTAAAGTCGGTCTTCTGACTTTTAAAGCCCTACACGGACTAGGCCGAGACTACCTGAAAGAGCTTCTGGTCTCCTACTACCCTGGACGATTGCTCCGCTCAGCCCATGAGGGGTTGCTAGAGATTCTGAGGGTGTGTTTGAAATCTCCTGGGGCCCGTGCATTTATGCACGTAGCCCCAACCCTCTGGAATTCTCTACCCCGTTGGATATGGGAGTGCACAACCATGGAGGAACTTAAGCAAGCCTTGAAAACACATCTGTGGTATCAAGCTTTTGGTGAATAGTTAATTTTACAGCTGGTTTCTGTTTATATTATTTTAACGATTTGGATGTTTGATGTGCTCTTTTAAATCTGTTAAACGCCTTGATATTTTTGAAAGGTGCTCCAAAAATGAACTTATTATTATTGCTCCACTGTTTATTATTGATACATAATACAATTCCAGAGAAGGTGGTGAGATAGACTACATAGACAATGACAGGCAGGTATCGCTCTGTATTCGGCGGGCTCATATTTGTTTCTTCACAAGCAAGCCTTTTAGTTCTTGTAGCATTGGGAATAGTACTGCTATGACTAATACCACAGGTAGTACTACTACTAGTGTCACGACCTGTTCCATCTGTACGATCACTGTCACATCCTTTTTTGCAGTAGTAGGGGGGCATTAGAGCATACATGCTTTGTTCAGGAAGCAGCAGACACCACCCCTAGTGTAACAATTGCTACCACTATAGCTGCTACATCCACAGCCAGTGTGCTTCCCACCACCTGTGCCATTCTTGCAGCAGCCACCCTTTCAACTGTTACCACTGGCAGCCACTGTTACCACTATTCTTATGCCCATGGCCAAAGCACCTTCTACCCCATGACTGTGACCATGAACACCTTGCAGTGCTGACCCAGTGCAATGCTTGACATCATTTGCAGAGTGCTATGTGTGTGTTGTGGTAGATTGAGTGTACCACTTGTAGCTTCTGTTGCATTTGTGAGAGCTCCGTGTTTGTGGCTGACGTGTCATTGAGGAGTATATGGTACACCAGGTTCAATGGGTGATTAATAATGTTTCTGAAGTGCTTTTCTTAAGCTATCCTTAAAAAATACCTTTTCTGGCCAAATACCGAATACAGAATACTCAATACCTGGGACCGAATACTGAATATTCGGCTGAATATTCAGGAAAAGGTATTCACACAGCCCTACTGAAGAGTCAGAGAGGTCTGCTGCTTTCAGTTTGTCCAGATGGAGGGGATGTGCCATAGTGTTATAACCTTCAGCGAAATCAACAGAAATGGCAGAAGTAATCAGTTCTTGATCGATAATTGTGAGTATGTAGTCACTGAGCCAAAGGAGGGAGGTGGAAAGTGGAGTGGGATTTCCTAAAACCAGTCTGGAAAGGTGTGAAAAAGGAGGAGTTGTCAAGAATTTAAGTGAGTTAAAATAGAACAATTCATTCCTGTAACTTAGCCAAGGTGAGAAGGAGAGTGGACTGAAATTACCAGAAGAGGTGGGATCATCACCTTTGTGAAGAGGTATGACAACAGCCTGTTTCCAACTATCAGGAACAGTAGCAGAGGAAAAGGAAAGATTAAGGAGTCAAGTGATGGGCTGAGCAATGGCAGGAGCTGAGAAAAGGAGAAGCTTAGGGTCAAGTCCATCTACACTGTCTCCCTTTAAATTATTAAGGGCATGCAGAACCTTTAGGGAAACAGGGGGAGTGATAGGAGAGAGAAAAAGGAAAAGGCGAGGAAGGCAGAGAGAGGGGAAAGAAGGGAGAAAGGGGAGGATGGGATTAGAGAAAGGGCACATGTAGTAAAGTAGTTTGTTAAAAGACATAGCAACAGCAGAAGGGTCAGAGATAAGGGAGTCACCAACCCTGAGAATAAAAGAGGGAGAGTGGGTCAGTGGGGTGAAGAGGGAATGTATAACCTTTGTGTGAATGTGTGGGATAATAACTAACACAACAAAGCAGGGATCAAGTGCATAAAAAATGCAAGAATGCGTTCATTAATTTATTTTTAGAAAAATACCCTTATTTACAGAAATAAAAAAAAAAGCCAAATAATTAGTCCTGCACAAAGATATTCAGACCTCTGCTTCCTTCAGCAGAGTCTGTGGCTTTGCTTCAGCCTACATGTCCAATGAATGCTTTTCTCAAGTAACCTGTGTGAAATCCACACTCACACAACAACTGTAGATCTTACCTACTCACTGTCAGCACTAGACTGACTCGACTATCAAACATTCCCCTTGTAGTGAGCCCTTTTTATAGCTCCTAGTGATTACATCACATAATTGGGAGTTTCTATAGGGCGTGACATTACATAATTGGGGAGTTTCCACAGGCTGTGACATCACAGGCTTCAAAACATGAAAATAGGGCCAGTTTATTAACCATACTTCTATTTGGAGCTAGAAGCCCCATTAATTATTCATTATAGGCTTCTATAGCCTTCTTAGGGCAACTCAAGTGCAAGCAGACACTATGGGGCTTGTATATTAGCAGTCTTAAGTCGCACCCTGTGACTAGCACTAGCACTGGCACCGAAGCAAATTTAACAGCAGCAGTTCAGGAGTTCAAGACCTTCAAAAGTGTCCATAAGTAAACTATATTTGGGGCACCAGTTCCGCGCCATGCATTAATTCCTATCTCTGCAATTGGAGCATAATGCTTTGTGCATAAAAAGAGGAAAAGAGAATTAGGGACAGCAAAGAGTTTTTGGAGATTGCCAAGTTGGCCACCCTGACAAGAATTTAAAGAAAAGGCAGAAAAAATTAGAGGAAAGGAAAAAGGGGGGAGGGGGGATTTCACATATTCATATTTATGACAGAAGTTTAAACACATAACAGTGGGCTCCCTGTTATACACACCCATCACCAAGCGGCAACAGTAATACTGTTGTCAGATACCCTCCCTGAACCCTAGGAGAGTTGGAGCTTCTGCCCACCCACTCTCAGATGCTTCGCCTCAGGGACCCTTATAAACTGAATCTGTATCTACAATCAGACATACCTAAACACATCTCTGATACTGATCTATTCCCTGAAGCATCATATCAAGGGTTTAATGCAAACCCCTATCTTATATATCATATGCAAAACATTTCAACATCTTCACAGAAAGCAAAACACATCATATCAACACATTTCCTTAAGTTTCATCAGCATGGGCCCCATATCAAGACAAGAAATCAGCATTCTGGTGTTTTACCCTGCTATGTGTGGAATGGTAAAGCGTTAAGGCTGTAAAGCCAAATACCACCGCATTATCTGGCCATTCTTGTCTTTCATCTGTTGGAGCCGGCACAGAGGGTTATGATCAGTGAGAAACTTAAATACTGTGCCTCACAGATAATATTTTAAGGCCTCTATTACCCATTTTAATGGTAAGCATTCCTTCTCCACTGTTGAATACTTCCTCTCCCTCTCATGAAGTTTGCAGCTGATGTATATGGTTGGTAGAGATGGGTGAAGTTGCCCCAATTAGCTTGGCAAAGTTATTCAAGGAGTGAAGGCGAATTTGCAGAGTGCTCCGCAACACGAAGCAAAGTACTTCACCTTATAATGGTTAACGCGAAGTCCATTGAAAACAATGACTTTGCATTACTCTGCCTTCCCAAACCATTACTCCACCAATTCTTAAGGTGAAGTACATTGAAAACAATGCACTTCACCTCACTTCGTCTTGTTTTTAAGCTGCAAAGGTGGATTTTGAAGTGATTCATGGGATTTCAGGTCACATGGGCTCTAGATTGTCCTGCACAGCCTCAGTTTGGGGTATTGTATGTAGGAAGCTATAGGAGACAATCTGCTCTGAGAGCTCTCTGCCATTTAAACCTTCTAAAAGCTGTTAAAAAAGCCTTTTTGAGTCATTTTTTTTACTGAAACTATAGTTCATCGATTATAGGAAACCCTCCTGTGCTCATATCATCGTGCGTTTATTGTTTGTGTGTGGATTTTCAGTGTTAATGTACAACTTTCAGTCTGTGCACTGAGAAACAGTGGAAGTGTGCTTTAGGGGAGGGGTGTATCTGTGGTGTAGGTAAACTAACTTGAAGAAAAAGACAGTGCTTTCTGTTTTGGTGATACTTTTCTTGTATAACTGTGTTAATGTACACACAGTAATATTTTCAATAATTCTTGCCATTTTTTTGCTGATTGTTGTGGTGCAGCAGTGCATAATTTTAGTTTGTTTAAAATATGTGGTTATATTACTGAAGTTTTCAATTTGCTATGCATTACTTAGTGTGTGTGTGAGTATGTGTGTGATGCGTGTAATCAAATCAGACACCTTTTATTGTGCCACATAATAATTTCAGCAATGTGAACCTGCTATCCATTGCAGCAGTGTGATTTTTGTACTTCTGTGTGGTATCTTTACTGGTACTAGTACTAGTGACTGTTACTGCAGCAGTGCAGCACACTGCCCCCTTCCCCGCGGCCCGCCCCCAACCAGCAATGGTATTCTTTTCCACATTTGAATTTCTGATGGTGAGCACTGGTTAGGTGTAATGCTTTGCATCTGCATCTCTTCAATGTGCAGTGAAATCTTTGTCTGTGCATTTGCATCTCTTTAGGGCCCAATCGCCATCTGTAACTTAAGTAACAGTTGTTTCTTTGGCTTCCCTTCAGAGTACTGGACAGGTGTGGTGCATAATTCTGCATGAACATTGTACTCATTAATATGTGTTTTTAAGTCAGGACCATCATCACTAGTCTCTCATGATACAAATCACGTTCTTCATCATCACGGTCACAAATGCAGTCGCAAATCATTATTCACGATCACGTCACGAATCACAACATTAATCTTTTTACTAGTTTCTTGGATGTATTGTAAGCCAGTTTTGTCGTATCTTTCCAGGCTTCACCACCCTGCCATTGTACTCATTAATGAGGGTTTTTAAGTCAGGGAGTTTGTGCTACAGCTCATCTGGGAAGTACAGCCGAGTCATTTGCATTCCCAATAAGAGTTCCATATTGTTTATCTCACACTGTCGACACTGAATCATGTTCTTTATCCTCATGGCCACAAATGCAATCACAAATCACGATTCACGATCATGTCAAGAATCACAGCATTAATTTTTTGACTAGTTACTTGGATGTATTGTAAGCATGTTTTGTAGTATCTCTCCAGACTTCACCATTTCACTATTGTACTCATTAATAAGCATTTTTAAGTCTGGGAGTTTTGTGCTACAGCCCATCGGGGAAGTACAGCCATAGGCATTCGCATTCCTTCCCATACAGCATATGAGTTACAATACTGTAAGTAGTGGTGGGCAAAGTGGCCCCAATTTTCTCTGTGAAGTGATTCACTGAGTAACATGAAATCTGTGGAGAACTCCACAATGTGAAGCAGAGTACTTCATTTCATAATGAGGAATGCAAAGTCCACTGGAACCAATGACTTTGCGTTTTCCGCCTTCCCCAAACCACTTCTCCACCAATTTTAAGGTGAAGTACATTGAAGTCAATGTAATTTGCCTCACTTTGCCCTGTAATTGAGCTCCAAATAAAATTCTGCAGTTGTTCATGGGATTGCAGGTCATGTGGGCTCTAGATTGTTCGGCACAGCCTCCGTTCTGGCCTGGGTAGTGTGTGTGCAGTGGTAGTTGGAGACAGTTTGCTCTTAGACCTCTGCGATTCAGAACCTCAAAAAGTTGCATAAAATACCTTTTTAAGTAATATTTTTTGCTCAAAACTTAGTACATCAATTGTAGGAAACCCTTCTGTGTTCATATCATTGAATGTTTATTGCTGTGTGTGGATTTTGAATGTTAATTTAGAACAGTCAGTCTGTGTAGTGTGAAGTGTGCTTTGGGGGAAGGGCGTATTTGTGGTGTAGGTAGATTAACTGGGAGTAAAAGGCAGTTTTTCTGTCTTGGTTATATTTTTCTTGTATAACTGTGTTAATGTACACACAGTAATATTTTCAGTAGTTCTTGAAATTTTTTTGCTGATTGTTGTGGTGCAGTAGTGTACAATTTGTCTGTTTAAAACATTTGGTTATATTACTAAAAGTTTTCAATTTGCTACACATTATTTGAGTGTGCATGTGAGTGTGTGTGTGTGTGATGTGTGCTATTAAATCAGACACCTTTTCTTGTGTTACACAGTGATTGCAGCAGTGTGAACCTACTATCCACCCCACCTACATGAATTTTTTTATACTGATTTGTGGTATCTTTATTGGTAGTGGATTGATACTGCCGTGCACTAATCCCCCAGCTGGCAAAATGTATTCCTTTTCAGATTTGGATTTGTGACTTGTGAGCACTGGTTAGGTGTTGTGCCTTTTCGTATGCATCCCTTGAGTGTGCAGCACAATTTTAATCTGTCTGTGCATTTGCATGGCACCATTAATTCTGGGAGACTGCATTTCTTGTTATGCTCTCATTTCAATTCATCAACACTGGGGAATGTTCTGGACACAAGAAAGTAACATTTTGGGGGATGCACATTAATTCTGGTGACTCTGTGTGTGACCTGACCATGGCGTGCATGACTGAGTGTGCCATTAATTCTGAGAGACTTTGCATTTCTTGTTATACTCTCATTTCACTTCATCAGCACTGGGGAGTTTTCTGGACACAACAGAGAGCACTTTGGGGATGCACATTCATTCTGGTGACTGTGTGGGTGGGATGCTGCCAATATTGTTGTCACTCTGCCTTACTTCACGTTTAAGGCGGAATGACAACGCTAAGTAATAATAACAAGGCAAAGTGAGCCTTTCCTATGGGGCACTCCACGTAGCGAAGTGCCAACATGAAGTGGCCACTTCGCGTTCACTTTGCTGGCAGATTTTAAATTCACTGTGCATCTCTAATGACTGGTTGCTCCTCAACTTTCCTTGTCTGAGAAAGGACTGCACCTATGCCAGTATTAGAGGCATCAGCGTCCACTTCAAACAGGAGAGAAAAATCAGGACTGATCAAGACAGGGGATGAACATAGGGTTGCTTTAATGTTCTGAAAGGCCTCATTACATTCCTTGGTCCATAACACCTTATTCGGACATTTGTTTTTGGTCAGATCTGTAAGTGGGGTTGCAATGGTAGCAAAATCAAGTATGAATCTATGGTCATAACTAGCCAGTCCCAAAAAGAAACGTACGTGTTTCTTTATCAGGGATGGGACTGTTAGCAACTGCCTCGATTTTTCTTATGTCTGGTTTGACTGTACCTTCCCCAATGATGAACCCTAAGTATTTGATCTCAGTCCTGGCAATGGTGCATTTGGTAGGATTTAGTATGGTCAGTCCAGAGTCTTGAATGGACTGGATGACTGCACTAAGATGTACTAGGTGCGTCTGCCAATCAAGGCTGAAGATGACAACATCATCTAAGTAGGCAGCACTGTACTGTGTATGTGCACACAATACTGGATCCATATAGCATTGGGAGGTTGCAGGGGCACCATGCAGTCCAAAAGGCATGGTGGTGAACTGGTAAAGGCCTATTGGGGGTGCTGAAGACATTCAATTCCTGTGCATGTAAAGAGAGAGGGATTTTCCAGTAGCATTTTATTAAGTCAAGGATGTTTATGAATTTGGTGTTCCCTATTTTGTCTAGTAAGTCATCTACATGGGGCATAGGGTACCCATCAAAGGTGGACACGGCGTTAATCTTCCTGAAATCCAAGCAAAGCCTGGATACCTCCCTCCTTTTTGGGCACTACTTCCACCAGTGAGGACCAAGCTATTCTTTATGGTACTACAACCCCTAGGTGTTCCATTATCCTCACCTCATCAATGACTTCCTGTCTGACTCTCTCAGGCAGCTGGTAGGGTTTCTGGTATATGGTTCTCATTTGCACTACCTTTATGGTGTGCACTACCTCTTTTTCTTTCCCTGGGGTGTTAGTAAAGGTCTTCCCATAATATCCTAGTAGCTGGTCAATTTCCTGTCTCTGGGCTGTATCCAACCCAGGACTGATTTGAACCCCCACCACTTCTGTGCCTTTATCCACTCTCTCATAGGCCACTTCAAGTGCAGTGTTCTCTTGCTCAGGGTATATAAAATAACTGGGTACTGGGTCTTGCCTATCAAACCATTTCCTCAGCAAGTTGTCATGGTAAATTTTCTTTTGAGACCTTTTTCCCAGCATTTCAATTTCAAAATTTATCTTCCCAATTTGCCTATCAACCACAAATGGACCTTGCCATTTCATTATTAACTTGTTTTCTGTAGATGACAACAATAACAGTACTTTATCCCCCAGATGGTACATTTTACTTTTCAGTCCTTCAGCATACCATTCCTTCTGTTCTGCCTGTCTATGGACAACATTCTGGTGTGCTAGAGTAACAAATTTTGGAGTCACATGATGCCTCTGACCTAGCGGCTGCAATGCTCCTCCTCTTCTGCCTGCTTTGTATTTATTTGGTGCTGTTAATTGATATTACCTTGCCTCACTAACTAACTAAAATCCTTTGGCAACACCACTCAGGACTTATTTGGACACTACCTTTGGTGGATTTGGGTGTTCACAATTTTCAGGATGGATGCTGAAATGCAGCAGGCCCCACCGCACCACATGCCTCCACCGACATTGGACAAGAGTTTTAAAAAGGTCAAGGCCCAGGGTTCCACTTCTGGGTGCTCTTCTGCTACCAGACAGGCCCCACCTCTGCTCACTGAGAAGAAGTTTCTTGCAGAAATGCAGCCTCTGAAAGACCACATCAAATCTCTGTCCGAGGAGCTTAAATCTCTGAAAGAGGATTTAACTACCACCACACAGAGAGTGAGGGATCTAGACGCTTGGGTGACTGCCTTGGAAGGCTGGAAAGATAGTACCAACCTTGAGGTAATCATGCTCCATCAGAAATTAAGCAAGATGGAAAACAAGTTGGAAGATTTGGAGGGACGGAGAAGAAGAAAGAGCAAATTTCACCAATTTCTTCCTAAGGTTGGTCATATGGTCTACAATATTTGTATGGCAGACATCCTTCCCTTCTTCCCAATGTTCCTGCACCACATCTGAAGAACCTCTGAGGTTTCTTCCATATAAGAGGGTAAAGGGTGACAACCCTATAGTGGCTTGGGGCACCTCCTGGTACGCAAACAAGAGATAGAGTAGATATTTGTCCAAACCCTGCCCTTCTTCTTGTACATACTTCTGGAGCATATGTTTTAGAGTCTTATTAAAACACTCCACCAAACCATCAGTCTGATGGGTGGTAGGGAGATGTTTTCACTGCAGTTACCCCTAACAATCTGTACAACTCCTTGAGGAGTACTGAGGTAAGTTGGCACCTCTGTCTGTGAGAATGGCCTGAGGGATACCCAATCAACTAAAAATGTTAGCCAGTTCCTCGGTAATCCATGGGGCTGTCACAGTCTGAAGGGGTATTGCCTCAGGATAAATGGTCCCATAATCACAAATCACCAAGATATACTGGTTACCTTTTGAACTTTTTGTTAGGGGGTCTACCACATCCAAAGCTATTCTCTCAAATGGGGACATTACTGTGGGTATTGGCTGTAGGGGCACCTTATCCCCTTTTCCACCTTTGGCTACTAATTGGCACGCAGGACAAGTGCGACAATACTCAGCCACATTCTCATGTATCCCATGCCAGAATAACTGATTAATCAATCTGCCTAATGTCCTATCTCATCCTTCATGGCCAGCCATAGGGATATCATGGGCTAGGTACATCAGTCTATCCCTATATTTCTGGGGTACCATCATCTGTCTTATATATTCCCCCATAATGGAGTTAGTAGACAATTGATATAAAATATAATTTGTTATGACATACTGTGGCTGCCCTTCTGCAACCACCTGGTCCACCAGTAAGAAAAAGGGATTCAAGGTCTCATCCAACTTTTGCTCCATTTTTATGTTTGCTTGCACGCATGTGCAAGAAACATAGTGCCATGAACGGAGATTTCGGAGGTGTGTCACCTCCTCCTTCAATTCAGGCACTGTGCTGGCAGGCGCGGCGCCTGAAAGCTAATGCATTTTGGAGCTGTCTATGACACGCTCCAAAATGCAGTGGCATACAGTTGAGGGGAGCTACGCTCAGTGAGCAGCGATAAGAAGCTGCTCACGCCGCAGTCCCCCCAGCCGCAGGTGTGGCGCCTCGCGATGTAGCCGTGAGCACGACGGGTGCCCAATCCCCGCCGGCTGAACTATTTGTCTCCTCCCCTCCCAATAGTTGCTACCACACTGGGAGCCCACCCCAGCATGGCAATCCATTATATGTTGCCGACAGGGGTGCTCAATCCCCTGTCGGCTGAATGCCGCCTCCCAAATCACTAGCACGCTGGGAGCCCACCCCAGCGTGGCAAACGGTCCTGCATAGTCGACGGGGTGCCAACTCTGTAGGCTGAACGCCTCAAAGTCTTTGTGCCATGCTGGGAGCCCACCCCAGCGTGGGCAAGCGGTCCCGCTGACGCCTTTTTGTTTTTTACCCTGTAAAACAAAACTGTCCCACGGCGCTGCCTCGAACCCCTCCCACAACCCGCAGACCACCCACTGCGCACTCAGCCTCCCCACACCCTCTCACCCCATACTTACCTCCGACTCCGCGCGATGATCTTCGGTGGACCGGGAACACGCTTTGCACTCTTCAAGCCGATCGCTAACTGAGGAAATGCCGGTAAGCTGTATAATGGGCTAGATAGAGGGGTTCAACTTTATTGCATATCTCAGGTATTTTTGGTTTTAATTTCCTCAACATGGTTTTTGGGACCTTTGAGAACGAAACATTGTCATGGCGTGATTCGGAACCAAGGGTGATTTCGTGCAGTGACTGTGCAGTGACTGCGAAATCACCCTTCAGGACCAAATACCACCATGACAGTGACATCATTCATGAGAAGAGGGCCCAAAACCCCCATGTTGAAAATTTGGTGCCAAAATTCCAAAAAATTACTGTTTAACGAGCGTGCATTGCGCAGTTCCTACGCAGGCTCGTAAGTTCACGAAATTTCAATATTTTCACTCCAGAGTTTCAACATTGCCATTTCACCACACCATCTTATGAGTAGTACAGCTGTCGTCTTTCACATCTCACCCAAAATGTGTTTCCACCCTGTAGCGCAGAATGGCTTAGTCGGTGTGCAAAATCAATGTACAGGACAAATTAAGAAAATTGCAGTGACATTGTTCATGAGCAGAGGTCTTGAAATGGCTATGTTGAAAATTTGGTGAAAAAATTCCTAAAAATGACTGTTTTACTAGAGTGCGTTGCGCAGTTCCTACGCACGCTCATAGGTTTGCGAATTTTCAATATTTCCACTCCAGATTTTCAACATTGCCATTTTTCCACACCTTCTTATGAGTAGTATAGCTGTCATTTTTCACATCTCACCCAAAACATGTTTCCGCCCATGTAGCGCACAATGGCGCAGTCATTGTGCGAACTCAGTGTATGGGACATATTAAGAAAATCACAATGTCACTGTTCATGAGCAGAGATCTTAAAATGGCAATGTTGAAAATTTGGTGACAGAATTCCTAAAAATGACTGTTTTACCAGTGTGCGTTGCACAGTTCCCACGGCACGCGCGTAGGTTTGCGAATTTTCAATATTTCCACTCCAGATTTTCAACATTGCCATTTTTCCACACCTCCTTATGAGCAGTACAGCTGTCATTTTCACATCCTGCCCAAAATGTGTTTCCCCATGTAGCACAATGGCGAAGTCGGTGCAACCTCAATGTATGGGACACATTAACAAAACCACAGTGACACTGTTCATGAGCAGAGGTCTTAAAATGGCTATGTTGAAAACTTGGTGAAAAATGCCTAAAATGACTTTTACAAGCGTGCATTGCACAGTTCCTATGCATGCTTCGTTAGTTTGCAAATTTAATATTTTCACTCTAGATTTTCAACATGTCCATTTTATTAACGTCCTTATGAACAGTACAGCTGCAATTTTTCATATGTCACCCAAAATGTGTTATCGCACATGTAGCACAATGGTGCTGTTGGTTGCGAAGCAATGTTTAGGACAGATTAAGAAAATCACAGTTACACTGTTCATGAGCAGAGGTCTTAAAATGGCTATGTTGAAAATTTGTGACAAAAGTCCATAAAATGACTGTGTTATGAGTGAGCATTGTGCAGTTTCCACGCATCCTTGTTAGTTCATGACTTTGTAATATTTCCAGTCCAGATTTTCACTAGTGGCATTTTTCAACACTTCCTTATGAACAGTACAGCTGCCATTTTTCACAACATGGCAAAGTGTGTTTCACACTTTCAGTGCAGAGATGCGTGGTCGTTATGGGAAATCATTGTTCGGCACAGATAAAGAAAATCACAGTGACACTGTTCATGATCGAGGCACCAAAATGCCTGAGTTGACAATCTGCTATAAAATATCCCAACCTACTTATATAGCAGTTATGGTTGCACAGTTTCTATATGTAACTTTGACTTCACCATTTTTAAATATTTTTACTACATTTGCAACATAGCCATTTTACACCTCCCATGAAAGAGTACAGCTGCCATTTTTACAGCCTGTTCGGAATATGTTTGCATCTGTGGTGCTAAATCCGTAGTCACTGTGCATAAGCAGCTGCTACTACACTGATATTCCCCTGTTCGTGAGGTGGGTCACAAAACAAACATGTTGAAGATTTGGAGTTAAATACCAATGAATGCCTGAGGTATTGACTTTTCAACTAAATCGCCCAACCCTATATAGAATGACAGGAATCAGGGTGTGACTTGGGATTCTTGCCTGTGATGCTCATACCATTCCACACCCTGCAGTCACTGAGAGGCATCGAGGTATGCCTTGGACTCTTCGTCCCAAACTTCAATTCCATTCTCCTATATCACACCCATCTCACCATATTTCCTAATGAAATGGGGTGCGCATAAGGGCCAAAGACCCCAAGGAACACGTGACACTTGTCAGTCTCTGCAGAGTGGGGTGTGGTGAAATGGCGTGGCCGTTATGCCTGACGACCCAAATGCACACCCCAATGCCTGTCACTCTCTGCAGGGTGGTGGTGGGGTTGGCTTCAGTTCAATACTTAACTGCCATTCCTATTACGCAGCTCTGTAACTTCTACACTACCATTGCCAATGTCAGTAAGCAAACATTCGGCATTGACAAATGCTTGTTATATTAATCCCAGCTAAATTGGACCCAACATCAGGTATTCCTTCCTGATGGGTATCCCTCTGTTTTATTTTTTTGGCCCTTTTCTCCTTTCTTGATTTCCTTGTTTTCCCTGGTACCTCATATACCACCTCATCAAATGGAAAAATGTTCTGTAACTGTTCTTGTCTAGCCTGGGCCCGGGTGGTTACTGCCACAAGCTGGTCACAGGTCTGTTGATTTTTTTATCAACCAGTCAAAGTTAGGGAAATCCTGGCCAATAATAATGGGAACTGGCAGTCTAGGTGCTAAACCAACAGAAATGAGTTGTTTATCTTACCCTACCATCATTTCCACCATGGCGGTAGGGTACTGGTGGACATCCCCATGAATGAAGGCTACCTTTGCCTCCAGCAGTTTTATGTGGTAATTCTTTAAAATGTCTGCCCTCACCAAAGCTTGCTTGCTTTCTGAGTCCAGCAATCCCACTATTTCATCCTGGCTGATCCCCACTGTGGTAACATACCCTCAATTAGCCATTGCCAAGTGGGAAGCTTTGTTTCTTCTTCTGGGGCAATTACAGGCTATATGTCCTTTTCCTAAACAGCTATGACAATAATGTCTGTGGAATAGAGCCTTGACCTTTGGTTCCATCGCCAGTTATTTCCCCCAACATTTAACTGTCTGAAATAAGTATTTTCAAAATGTCTTACCAGTGCCGTAGGTTGGGATGAAGAGCCTTGGTATCCTCTGGACTTTGATGGTCTGTCCACCAGGTAATCCTCCGCCAAAGTGATGGTCTTCTCTGCTGTGTCAGGTTTGTGCTCCTTCACCCATACCTGGATGTCTTGGGGCAATACTTGGATAAATTGCTCTATTATTATTATTAATTCCAGGATTTGGTTGAGGGTTTTGACCATTGGTTGTAACCATTTCAGACAGAAACTTTTTAACCTGCAAAAATCTCTCAAGGGGTATCCTGGCCCATCATCTTTTGGGACCTGAATCATTGCCTATAGGTCTCGGCATTGATATCATATCAATGGAGGATTTCCTCCTTGACCCAATTGTAATCATTAGTCAGTGGCAGTAAGGTGACTTTACACCAGTTGAGCCACTCTGGATAAGTAAGGGACAAGTCTGATGACCCACTGGTCTTGGGGCCAAGCAGATGTCTGGGCTAAATGCTTGAACATAGTTAAGTAGGCTTCTATATCATCAGCCTCTGTCAATTTTGTTAACTTTATTTCATGGGGTACATTTTGGTCAGATTGCCCAGGGGTCAGGGCATGGATGGCCTCGAAGGCATCCTGCCATTTCTCATCCTGTCTCTTCCTTTCCTCTTCTTGTAGTCTCCTGTGCTATTCTCACTGTCATTGGTCCTCTGCTCACTCACACTCTATCTCCAACTGTTTTAGACAGATCCAGTGCTGCAGGTCACTGGGGTCTTCCAGTGCATTCTTCTCTATCTGCTTCCCATGCTTTTCTTCCAAGGGTTCCTCATCTATGGTATCCTCCCACTCTTTCTTCAGAATCTTCAGCTGGGCACCAGGGTCCAACCTGGACACTGTCTTCAACCTTAGTTTTCAGCCATTGCTCGAGTTCACTGGACTTTCATTAGCTTCACACTTTTTACACTGTGCATGTGTCAGGTACTGGACTATACCCTCCTGGCAGCATCTACCAGGCAGTCTAGACAAGCCAGGTATCCCACTCTGACACCAGTGTGAATGTGTGGGATAATAACTGCCACAACAAAGCAGGGATCATGTGCATAAAAAACACACACAAATGCAGTCATCGATTTATTTTTAGAAAAAAACACTTATTTACAGAAATTAAAAAAAGTCAAATAATTAGTCCTGCACAAAAAAATTCAGACCTCTGTTTCCTTCAGCAGAGTCTACAGCTTTGCTTCAGCCCAGATACTCCAATGAATACTTTTCTCAAGTAACCTGTGTGAAATCCACACACACATACCAACTGTAGATCTTACCCTACTCACTGTCAGCACTAGACTGACTTGACTATCTAACATTCCCCTTGTGGTAAGTCCTTTTTATAGCTCCTTGTGATTACATCACATAACTGGGGAGTTTCCAAAGGCTGTGACATTACATAATTAGGGAGTTTCCATAGGCCGTGAGATTACATAATTGGGGAGTTCCATAGGCCGTGACATTACATAATTGGGGTTTTTCCATTGGCTGTGATATCACAGGCTTCAGAACATGCAAATAGGGCCAGTTTATTAACCATACTTCTGTATGGAGCTGCAGGCCACATTAATTGCTCATTATAGGCTTCTATAGCCTTCTTAGGGCCACTCAAGTGCAAGCAGACACTACGGGGCTTGTACATTAGCAGTCTCAAGTCGCACCCTGTGACTAGCGTTCGCACTGGCACTGGAGTAAATTTAACAACAGCGGTTCAGGAGTTCAAGACCTTCAAAAGCGCCTGTAGGTAAACTATATTCAGGGCACCAGTTCCTTTATCATTAAAAGGACACCAGATCCTTTATTAAATATAGTGCCATGTGCTAATTCCTATCACTGCAGTTGAAGCATAATGCTGTGTACATAAAAAGGGGATAAAGAGAATAAGGGACAGCAAAGAGTTTTTGGAGATTGCCAGGTTGGCCACCCTGGCAAGAATTTAAAGAATAGGAAGAAAAAATAAGAGGAAAGAGTGAAAGGAAAAAGGGGGGGGGGGACTGCACATATTCATATTTATGACAGGGGTTTAAATACATAACAGGGGGCTAACAGAACTTGGAGGGGTTATCAATGTTGTTATGGAGTGTGGAAGCAAAATACTCAGACTTTACAAGTCTGACGGCCTTCATACAGGAGTTGAAAAGTCTATAGTTGGCCAATGAAGAATGGGAGCCAGTGATTTTAAAAGTATGCCAGAAAAGGTCCTTGGTGCAGAAACAGATACTGTATGTTTCTCAACCAATATCCAGGGAAGATGTGAACCACACACTCTGGTTTTTTGCAGAGGTGTATGATGATCCTATACAGCCTACAGCCAAAAACTTAGACTGAAAATAATGTAGGGCAGAATTTATATTACTGGCTGCAGAGATGGGGGACCTATCAATTGGCCAAAGATTAGTTAGGAAAGAAGTCAAGGAAAGTGATTTCAAAGATCTGAGAAATATGAATTAGGGGGACTTTAGGGCGATGTAACTTATGCAGATATTAAACCTTATAATGATCACTGACTGTGTCAGGAAGGATACCTGCATTCACAACATGGTGTGGATGAGAAGAGAGGGCTCAGTCAGGCAGTGAGTGATTTATTTTTATTTAGTTTTTGTTGACCTGGTAAGTGCACTAGGCAGATTCTGCCTATTGCATGCATGACCGGGGATACAGATGAAATGCCAATTGACCTTGAACCAGAGTAAGCTGTTAGTGGTATTTTTAGTGAATGAGAGAAATTTGGCCAGGGCACCAGGGAAATTCACCTACTCTGCCTGCAGGGAGCTTGACTTCCTGGGAGAGGAATGCAGGAGCTCAGTTTAGAGCTGGACAGGGGAGGAGGAGGAGGAAGTGCTGATGTGGCAGTGGTGTGGACTATGGCCAGTCCAGCTGAGACTCTGACAAAGAAGAAGGATGAGGAGGAATCTGTGCAAGTCTCCTCTAATGACACTGAATGTGAAATAAATATTGGATCTCAGAATGAACTGACTACTTTGGAGGATGAATTCACTGAAGAAATGGAAGCAACAATAGAATCAGGAGCAAAGAACGCCGAAAAAATAAGGTTGGGCCTGTTCTTTTTATTGCTTCAAAATATTGTGAAAAGCTTATTGAAAAACAAACAAGGCTAGAGTTTTTGACTTTGGAGAAAGAAAAGCAGCTACAGTGGCTGTGAGATCTTGAAGATGTGCTCTCCTCCCTACAGCACCCACAGAAAGCTGTTGCACAGTCAGTGCAAGCGAGCCAGTGTCTAAAGCAATGACTCACCCTTTAGGCATACAAGAGTCCTGAGGAGATGGAAACAGCTCAGGAAAAGAGAGTGAAGGGCAGTCAGAGGCTGGCAGTCAAAACCGAGATCCTTCTATGTGCCAAAAGCCTCCCGTTCCTTGTGTGCTAGAAAAACCACCGAAACCCTAGAAGCAGTGTTTGGGGCCTGTATCAGCTGCTCAACAACAAACCAGTTCTAAACGAGAACCACCGAAAGTTGTGCCACTGCATAACCCAGAAGAACAGACTTTTTATTTTAAAGATAGACTGTGTTACAAAAAGTGGGGAGAAAAAATGGAAGCAGAGTTAGAGACAATAGACTGGTCTCCCAAAATCTCACTGGAGCAAGCAGGTTGGGAACAAGATCAGGGAAATGGTCACCCCACCCAAAGGACCCCTCATATCAGGACTTACTGTTGAACTCTGTGGCCACCAACAATGTGCAGCAAGAGAGTTCCTCTACACCCCGGGATAATATTTCTCAAGACACTGTGCTTTCCAAGGGAAATGTTGATAATGTTTAAATACCAGTACAGGTTGTTGAAACAGTGGTGATTAATACTCCTCCTGCAGAAGGGGGATTCGATGCAGGAAAACAGATGGGAGGGGATAGGAAGGTAGAAAGTGAAACTCCAGAACCGATCCTTAAGATGTCTGACCTCATTGCTACCGGGGAGAGCAGGCCCAGCGCAATGCGGTCAAGCTCTTGTACAAGGGAAGGCTGGAAGAACCTCCTAATAGAGCATATGTAGCCAGGAACTTACTAAAAACTTCTATGCGGTATTTCTCATCAGAAAGTTTTGCTCTTATAAGTTTAGGGAATGGGAATTTTGATGTAAGTTTCAAGAGTGTGGCAAATTTAGAATGGTTTCAGGCCCAATACCAAATGCTAAAAAATATCCCTGCTTGGATCCCCTTCCATGCTATATCATTAACTAAGCCACATGTTAAGACAATCAATGTGATGTTCAAAAATGAAGGGTTCCACATAGAGGACATTTTGTTCTGGCTGCGGCAATGCTGTGACATAATGAGAAAACCCATGCCTACACTGGACAGCGAACAAACATGGGATGGGTAAATGGCGCATAAAAGTTAAGTTGCACTCCTCTGATGCAGGTCCCATGCATCTGCCCAGTTCCTTTTTCTTGGGGAAAGACTGAGGGTCCATTTTTCATAATGGTCAGCCTCGGTCATGTTTCAAGTGTGGTTCAAGAGCTCATCTCAGCTCAGCTTGTGACTCGCCACATTGCAGCCACTGGTTAGGGTTTGGACATGCTTCTTCTGCATGTCTGAACCTTTTCAAATGCAATTTGTGTGAATAAACAGGGCACGTCTATGGGCAATGTCCCTGGGATGCCCACAATACAGAAGATTGTCCATCTCAAGAAGGTATAATAAATGGGGCTCAGCATCAACAAGCCAAAAGGGTGGCTGCACAGAGCTTACAGAACATAGAACTGCAAACTAGCCAGATCCAGGCAGAGTCAATACAGATAGACCAAACAGAGGTTGTGGTAGTAGAACAAGGCCCTGGGGGTGCTCAGGTAGCAGTAGTTCTGCCGGGCCCCACTGCAGAAGAACCACAGGAGGTTGTAGACATGGAGAAAAGGGTTATGCCACTCACCCCCCAAACCCCCACGAACAAGGAAGGGGCCTTTCAAACAGTTTCTCAAAAAAGAGAGACCTAGAGCAGGGCGGACAGGAGTTCTGAAATCTAAGCAAAATGTGCTAAAGACAGGACAGGGAACAGTTTCCTGGAAAATGGGGAATAAATACACTACTCTATCAACGGAAAGAAAAGATAGAGATTCAGACAGTGAATAATTAGATTATTCTTCTTCTATTACCTCTAATACAGACACAGAAGGGAGGTGGGAAGGATCTATTGCAAAATGAACCAGACAGCATAGAACCTCTAAGACCCCTTAGAACTTTCCTTTGGGGTTTAAATAAACCTCCTGATGGATAGGCTCACCATTTGTACCATCAACATCAATGGTATAAAAAATGAAAAGAAGCATTTAGGGGCCATGTTTTTTTTAAGGAGATTACAGAGAGACATTATTTGTGTACTAGACACCCAGCTGAAACCATGAGTTACAGCAGGCCTCAAAATCCTGGCCACTGGGCCCATCCTTTTGGTCCTCAGGAAGAGAAGTATGTGATGCGGTAGGTATTTTTATTTTCCATCTACTGGTTTAAAGTGTTTCGATTGGTAAACATTCATCCTGGGCGTGCATTAATGTTGGATGTATCCTATGATTCCTGTAGATGCAGGATTATAGCTATATATGCCCCACAGACAAAAGCCCAAAGGCTTTCTTTATTTAAAGAAATTCAGCCTTTCCTGCACATCTCCAGACTAGTGTATTGGCTAGGGAATTTTAATTGTGGCCTATCCAAGGTGGATAGGGGCCTGCAAACAGAAAAAGTGTTTTCTGACTCAAATGCTTTAAATAACATTTTGAACTATGCGGGGCTCATTGATGCCTATAGGAAAGTACACCCCAAAGGTGTATTTACCTACCATAGGGGGCCTTTAAAAACAAGAATAGACTTTATATTTCTTTCATCTGCATTAGAGATACAAGAAGCACAAGTTGCAGCTTGTGAGTTTTCAGACCATATGATTATTAAAATAACTACACAAGCAGGGACTACCCCGCATTGTAAAAAGCAATACTGGAAACTGAATGAATCTGTGTTAACCGATCCCCGGGTTAAGAAAGCATGGGAAAGGGAGTGGGCAGCCAGGCTATTGGTGGCTGAGTTTTATTCTAACCTTGCAGACTGGTGAAAGGACTCAAAAAAAACTTGGTGTTCCTTTTTTCAACAAAGGGCACGGGCTAGATCCACATCTGAGTACCTCACATATTTACAGCTTAGACAGCAGTTGCAGAGGGTCATTTCTTTGATGTAGACAACAGGGCAGGACTTGAGTGCACAGGTCTGCAACTTGAAAGCCCAAATGGTAGCACTACAAAACGATAGAGCAAAGACCTTACAGCAGGAACTTAGATTCAGTTTGCAGATAACAAAAGGTGTCCTTGACCCTTATAAAGAAAATAAGAAAAGGACTGAGAGTAGGGTAATAACACAACTTTCTTCCTCTTCAGGAGAATTAGTTAGTTCCCCTCTAGAGCTACTAGAAGTAGTGGAGGAACAAGTCACCCAAACCTTTGGTACCCCCTCCCCCGAACCAGATTTGCAAGGTATTCTAGAATCCCTAGGGTTGCCTAGGGTCCAGGAGACTGATGCCCAGGATTTAATTTCAGATGTTGCAGTAGAGGAGGTTAAGGCTGCTATTTTACTGTTATCAACAAATACAGCTCCAGGTTCTGATGGTCTGGGAAAAGATTTCTCTAGAACATTTATGGATAATCTCTCACCTGCATTAGTAATTCTGTATAATCACATTTTAAAGACTTCCACATATTCAGCTTCCATGATGGATGCAATTTTAGTACTCATACACAAAAAAGGTATAAGGGAAGACATTGGGAGCTGGAGGTCTTTAAGCCTGTTCAATTCTGAATTAAAAATTTTGAGCAAAATATTATTGGCAAGATTGAATAAAGTAGCTCATCTCTTGATCAGCCCTTTACAAAGATGTGCAATTCAGAATAGGAAACAACAAGACAACTTGATCATATTCCAGGAATCCTTTTATAAAGGAAATGTGGAAGGAGAAACAGGATATGTTTTGAGTTTGGATCAGGAAAAGGCCTTTGACAGGCTTTCCCACCATTTCCTATTCTCATCATTGTTAGGATTTGGGATACCTGAAATCTCTGTGAATTGGATAAAAGGGATGTATGCTGCTTCCTTTCTCTGACCTAATATAAATGGCTGGTTTGGGAGGAAAGTGAAATTTCATAGGGGAGTTAAGCAAGATTTCCCTCTAAGTCCCCTCCTGTATGCTTTTGGTACAGACATTTTAATTAGGTTAATATGGACCCATACTGATTTAGTGGGAATATCACTTGTTGAGTCTTTTCAAGTGAAAATATTAGCTTACGCTGATGATTTGGTCTTGGTGCTCTCCAGCGCATCTTCAGAAATGGCATTAACAGCTGTGTTACTGCAATTTTCCTATTTGTCCGGGTCAAAAATAAATTTTGGAAAAAGTAAGGGTGTAATTCTGAGCAATACCCCAGTACCACCATCAGGCATGTGGGCTGGGATCGCTATAATATCAGATCCTATTACTATATTAGGGGTACAGTTTGGACCAGGGAATATGGCTCAGTTAAACTGGAAAATTAAAGCTGAACAAGCAAATAGTTGGTAAACGGCTGGAAAGGGCAACACATATCAAACAAGAGAAGAATTCTCTTAACTAAATCACTGCTGATTCCACAGTTTCTCTATATTAGCTATATTTTCCCCCCTCCACAGTCCAGTAGCACCAATTTATTTGGGGTGTTTTTTCAGGCTTTTTGGGGTTCTCGATTGAATCCCATCAAGAGAGAGTTTACATATCTGTCGATTAAGGAAGGTGGTGTAGGGATGATACACCCTATCGCCTTCTCCCATAGTTTGTTTTTGAGTTATAACATATGCCCAACACTATGCCCCAGCACAAAGTAGTGGGTACCCTTGATTTAAGAATGGCTGGTTCCATGTATATCTGCATGGGAGAGTAGAAAGATAAGATCTGTTCCAGTTAAGATACCAGAATTTGGGAAAGATTGTATCAAGCATGTTATACGGTGGAACATTACTCCAGCACAGTTGTTGACTATTGACAGAAAAGGGACTGATAACGCTATAACAACTGTGGAAAAAAACCATCAGTAGTAGAATTTCCAGGATGTACACGCACTAAACAAAAGTATGTATTACAACAACCATCTAATCCTAGGTTACCATCCTTTATTTGGGATTGTATTTGGTTAAGTAATTATGGCAGACTGGGAGTAAAGGGAAACAACAAACATAAACAGCTATCAGAAAGATATTGCCCTAGACTTACATGTTCACTGATGCTGGAAACTCAGGAACATCTCTTTTTGGGCTGTCCCTATGCTAGCTCATTTTGGATATACTTGGCACAATCTTGGTCAGATAATCAACTGGCATCCCCTTCATATCAGGATATTATGTAAGGGCCAGATAGAAACAGGTTTTGTAGATATCATAGTGACACAATGTATATAACCTTTGCTCTACTTAAATTTTTTTTATGGCAGTCAAGGCGCATGCTAGTAATGTAACAAAGAACAGTCACTCACCAGGAGCTCCTGAACAATATAAAGTTATCCTTACAGAATATACAGAAAGCAGATGTGAATAGATTTTCATTAGAGAAATCACAACATCTATGGTTAAATTGTTCAGCTTGGTTAGACTAAGTACAAACTAAGTCTTAAAGTTATAAGCAGAAAGTGTTACGTTAGTGTTTGTATAAATATGTGGATATTTGGATGTATAATGAATATTAATGTTTGTACTGATTTCTCTTGTGTAATGAAGTCCAATACTAATAAAATTCCCCCACTCTGACAGTAGGGGGACTCTCTGACATCCTGATCCTTGACCAAGATGGCCACTGTGGAGGAGTTGGAGGAGCAGATTGATGCAGTGGAGGCTGGGGACCTGGTCTCAACCCCTGCTCTTGTGGTTGTGAGACCGCATTGTCTGAAGGTTTGATGCTGAAGAAATTGAATCCTGACACTAATACCCTTGAAAACCGACCTGATGTGGACCTTTCTAGACTTCCTGCACTCCCGGTGAGTGACCCAGCATTTCAGCCTGACTTCTGCGCTATTTCACTGGATGCTGCCAGTCTAGAACATTTGCTATGCGCTGAGGAACTCCACTATGCTAAGAGGACTCAGTTGTTGAATACTGCGCTACACTTGGGTCATTCATGCTCTTCTGAGCATGTTTCTCCTTTTGTGCCACAACCTGAAGCTGTCTTACCTGTTGCGGCAGCTGACCCTGCGATTCCGCGCTAGCCACGTCCTGACTTGTCCTCTTCTAAATCTGGAATCCTGCCTTCTTCTCCTCCTGCTGTATGCAGTACATATGTGCATGGGATTTTGCTGTGAAAGGTGCACTGGGAATGGCATCTGCGACTGTGAGTCCTGCCTAAGATGCCCTTCTTCTGATGCAGCACATCCCTGGACTGTTCAGGCTGCTCTTGAAAATGCTGGATAGATTTCTGACTCTCACAGCAAGTGGGTTTCTGGTCCAACCCCGATCGTGACCTTGCCAGTTCGCTAGTGTATTGAGGCTTCACTGGACCTCCCCCCTGCTGCTCCTGTGGTTTCATCACTACGTGGTGAATCTTTACCTGATATTTCTGCTTCCCCTCTTCATTTGCCTACTGCCTTGCAACTTACTGAGGCTCCAGTCCTGTGCTTTGATAACCCTGCTAATTCTATGGACCTGGCTTCTGTTTCTGGTCTCCCTTCCACTTCTGAGGCACCAGAGAAGTCTCCTGAAGCTCCATTGAATTTACTTAACCCTACAATGCTTAAACCGTATGTCTCTTTGTTCCACCAGCCCATTTACCCAGTGAAAAGGCGTAATGTCATTCACCTGCTTTATAAAGGTGGTATGGACACTATTCTTGATTGAGTGTTTATTGCAAAAACTTTACTTAAGGAATCCAAGAAATTCTTTGAGAATGTGGTTTATGCGCTCATTTATGTCTCTGGCAAGACCACTTTTGACATCAGCATTAAGCTTAATGCTGGGTAGCACAGATTTTGGGCTCAGTATCATGTTTTGAAACAGACCCCCTTATGGGCTCCATTTGAGGCCATATGCCTTAATAGTAGACCTGCCTACAAGACAATTACTGTACTGTTTCGGAATGAGGGGATCAGTATTACTGACCTTATTTACTGGTTGAAGCAATGTTGCTCTGTTTTGAGATCCCCAGAAGCAATTTTTGATTCCGAATATATTTGGACTGGGGGGGTGGAAAGTTAAAATCATGCTACACTCTTCTGATACTGGCCTGAAACATTTATCAAACAGGGACCGGGGAGTTCTCTTTTATGCTGGTCAGCCTAAAGACTGTTGTAAGTGTGGGTCTATGGCCCACCTTGGTAGTGTTTGTGACCAGGAGAAGTGTACCTTGTGTCAAGAGTTGGGTCATAGCAGTGGGAATTGTCTCAATGAACCTAAATGCAATTTGTGTGACTCCTTGGGGCATACATATCAACGTTGTAAATGGGCGGCCCATAACCAGTCTGACTCTTCTGATGATGTTGAGTAAAGGCTGTTGATTGCTGTTACTCAACGTGAGTCCTTCCCCCATTCCTCACGAGCACCAGGAACGACTACAATACCCACCCCTGCTCCTGTCTCCACTGTTTTACATGAGACTGCTCCTGCTCCACCTTCTACTGTTCAACTGGGGCCTAGTAATATTCCTTCTCTGGCTGACTCCGAGCTGCCTGAGAAGGACTCCATGGATATGCACCCCCCCAGGTCCAGAAACGATCAACCAAACATAATCTGGCTGTTGATCAGCCTGCTCCTAAAATATCCAAGACCTCTGATCTACCTCTCCAGAACCATTATGAGGCATTTCAGGTTGTTTCAGAGCACTCTGATGCTGACTCCAAAGGTTCTTCTTTGTGGTCCTCCCAGGTCGATCTTCCTTCAGAACCTGAGGAATCACACCAGAAACCTAAGGAAGAACAACGGAGGTCCAAGAGAACCAGAAAAAAGCCTCCTTGAGGTCTGTATTCCTCCCCTTCTTGAGCTTCCTTTTCCTCCTCTATGACGTTACATGCTCCTTTGACTATTGACTCCTTTAATGTAAATAGTATCAAAGGCAGCAAAAAGAAGCAGATAGCATTTTCTTTTTTTTTGTCCAATTCTTTTCATGTTCTTTTTTTGCTGGACACTAGACTTCATACCATTTCGGAGATTAGTGTTGCCACACGGTTGTGGCATGTTGGACCATCATATTGGTCACTTGGTACGGATACCTGTTCTGGTTTGGGAATTTTGCTTTGTTCCAGTGTACCAGTTCAGGTGATAAAATTGGTGGACATAGAAACATAGAATTTGATGGCAGATAAGACCACTTAGCCCACCAAGTCTGCCCATTTCCCTACCTAACGGATAAGCTGCAGATCCTAGTTAACCAACAGCCTACTTCCTCCTACCCCCCACTAGAATTGCCTTATGTCTGTCCCATGCATTCTTGAATTCCCCCACTGTTTTTGACTCTATGACTCTACGACCTCCTCAGGAAGGCTGTTCCATGTATCCACAACCCTATCTGTGAAGAAATACTTCCCCACATTACCTCTGAGCCATCCCCCCCTCTATCTTCAAATTGTGCCCCCTTGTTTTTGCACATCTCTTTTTCTGAAAGATGCTACCCTCTTGGACTTTGTTGATTTCCTTGAGGTATTTGAAAGTTTCTATCATGTCCCCCCTCTCCCTCCTTTCCTTGAGGCTATACATCTTTAGTTCCTTTAGTCTTTCTTCATATGTCTTCTGATGCAGACCCTGCATCATTTTGGTTGCCCTCCTCTGGACAGTCTCCACCCTATGTCTTTGTGGAGATGGGGTCTCCAGAACAGTACACAGTACTCCAGATGTGGTCTTACCAACTGTCTGTACAGAGGGCCAACAACTTCCTGTTTTCTACTGGTGATGCCTCTCCCTATGCATCCCGGTATCTCCCAGCCCTTCTTACTGCCTTCTCACATTGCTGGCACACCTTTAGGTCATCTGATATGGCTATCCCCAGGTCCCTTTCCATTTTTGCTGTTGTCAGTACCTCACCCCCCGTTTTGTACTCTTCCCCTGGGTTTTTGATTCCCAGGTGCATTACTTTGCACTTCTTTGCATTGAATCTAAGCTGCCATACATTTGACTATTCCTCCAACCTGGCCAAGTCCCTTTTCATCCTTTCCACCCCACCTTGTGTATCAACTCTGTTGCAGATCTTTGTGTCATCTGTAAAGAGACATACTTTCCCTTCCAGTCCCTCTGCAATGTCACTTATAAAGACATTAAAAAAGATCAGCCCTAGTACTGAACCCTGCGGTACCCCATTAGTAACCCTCCTTTCTTCACCGTGGACTCCATTTACTATTACCCACTGTGTCCTGTTGTCCAACCAGTGTTTTACCCAGGCTACCACCCTAGGACCCACTCCCAGGCTGGCTAATTTATTTATTAATCTTGTGTGCAGGACTGTGTCAAATGCCTTGCTAAAGTCTAGGTAGGCCATGTCCACAGCCCCTCCCTGGTCTACTGCTTTGGTCACCCAGTCAAAGAAATCAATTAGATTTGTCTGACATGACCTTCCCACTGTTAATCCATTCTGCCTTGGGTCCTGTGCCCCACTGGCCTCTAGGTACTCAACAATTCTTTCATTCAGAAGTGATGCCACCATTTTCCCTACCACTGATGTCAAACTGACAGGTCTGTAGTTTCCTGCCTCTGTCTTGCTCCCACCTTTGTGAAGGGGAATCACATCTGCCCTTCCTCCAGTCCTCAGGTACCACCCCACCCTCCCATGATTTGTTAAAAAGGGTAGTCATTGGTGTTACTAGTTCTTCCCTTAGTTCTTTTAAAATCCTGGGGTGAATCCCATCAGGCCTCATTGCTTTATCCACCTTCAGTTTTAAGAGTTCTTTCAGAACCCTTTCTTCTGTGAAAGGACTAATATAAACCCCCCTATCTGGAGTGCTTCTATTGACCGGATTAGGTATTTTCCCCTGCTTTTCCACTGTGAATACTGAGCAGAAGTATTCATTCAGTATCCCTGCTTTTTCACTGTCGCTCTCTGCCCAACCACCTTCCTCTTTGTTCAGCCTCAGTATCCCTACCTTAGTCTTTCATTGCTCCCTAATGTACCTATAAAAGGTTTTATCCCCCTTCTTAAAGGAGTTGGCTATCTTTTCCTCGGTTTGGGCCTTTGCTATTCTGACTGCCTTACCCACTTCCTTCTGCTTTAACTGGTACAGTTCTCTGGCCTGCTTCTTCTATGTTTCCTTATACTTCCTGAATGCTATCTTTTTTTCCCTTACCTTCCCTGCCACTTCTTTTGAGAACCATAGTGGGTTTTCTTTTCATTTTGATTTGTTTATTTGCTTCACACAAAGACTTGTTGCCTCTGTGATGGTGGTTTTGATGTTTCTCCATTGTTGCCCCCCCACATTCTTGCCTGTTTGCTAGTGCTTTTCTGAGGAACTCTCCCATTTTGACAAAATCAGCCCTCCTGAAGTCCAGTACCTTCACTTTTGTGTGGCTTGACTCTACAGCTAAGTTTATTGTGAACCACACTGTTTGGTGGCAGCAGGTTCCCAGATAGCTTCCCACTTCAAGATCAGAGATCCTCTCTCCATCCCCATTTGAGAGTACCAGATCTAAGATTGCTGTCTCCCAAGTGGGCTCCAAAACTAGCTGTCTGAGGCATGCCCCCTATAGGGCATCGAGAATGGCCCTGCTCTTGGATGTGGCTGCAGCAAAGGTGCTCCAGTCAACATCTGGCATATTCAGATCCCCCATCAGCAATATCTCCCCTTTCTCTGCTATCCCAAGGATGCCATCTATCATTTTCTTGTCCATTTCCTCCCCCTGAGACGGGGGTCTGTATACAACCCCTGTATGTATTGTGGAGCCATTTCCAGTCTCCAGGGTGATCCACAGTGCCTCCTCTCCTCCCTGTTTACCCTTTATGCTTTACCCTGGTACCTGGTAGGGCCTTGATTATGGATACGGAAGTTTTTAATTCATATTACAGGTTTATTAATGTTTATGCCCCGCAGATGAAATCAGAAAGGGTTGCACTGTTTAAATCCATACAACCGCATCTGGTTTCCTCTCAAGCAGTAATTCTTTGTAGGGATTTCAATTG
Organism: Neoceratodus forsteri; assembly: GCA_016271365.2. Classification (NCBI taxonomy): domain Eukaryota; kingdom Metazoa; phylum Chordata; order Ceratodontiformes; family Ceratodontidae; genus Neoceratodus; species Neoceratodus forsteri. Next base: position 1,018,167,692 of record CM028129.1, on the reverse strand, counting down.
TGGCCTGGATAAGAAAGATAGAGGACAAGGTGCAACCATGAGTAAAGTTTTTTGTGACATCTGTTTTAAAATTTATCATTTCCATGTCACAGTTGAAAGATGCCTACATGTCTATGCATCAAACTCTATATCCTACTTTTCCAAAGGGGAATTTGGCTACTAGAATAGATTTTTTATTTCTCTCAAAGACCCTTTCTATCTCTTCTACCCAGGTTATCGAAGTTGAATTTTCCAATCACAAATTGTTGAAATTATGCTTGGATCCCCCTTCTAGGTTCCCACAAGGTCCTGGTACATGGAAGTTTAATTCCTCACTTTCATCTGCCCCTGATTTACTTCAGATTATTCAGTATTTTGTAGTCTTTAAAAAAAATCTGTGCTTGAAATGTTTGATTCCCCAGCCCTTTGGCGGGTGGATGCTAAAAGTGATCTGAGACATTTACTGCAGCGTGAAAGTAGGTCACACAGGGATACTTCTTACTTATCCTATTTACAGCAAAGGAAACAGCTCCAAAAATTGCAATATTTGGCTAGGCATACTATGCATAATTTTAGTTAATAGATTTGGTCTCTTAGACATGAAATGGAAACCTTCCATTTACATCAACATAACAGTCTACACCACCAACAACAGTTTGGAGTTCAGGGAAAAACGGTGGTCATGTACCCTTCCTACACTGCCATGACAGGCTCAAACATAAACAGATTGATTCCCTTAAGGATTCTTCAGGACTTCTGTTTGATGATAAAACTGGCATTTTTAACATTGTCACATGGCACTCTCTTAACACTCTTCTCTTCACGATCTGCTTCTTTGGATCACCTTCCTGCCTTTCTCTCAGCTGTACAGCATCCTGTCTGTCCCTCATTTTTACTGCATGTTTTGACAAAGGTTATAACTGCTGCTGAAGTTACATTAGCTATTCAAGCTTTAAAATCCCATACTGCTCCTGGGCCTGATGGCTTGACCCCAGAACTCTATAAATTGCTAGCCCCTTTACTTTCCACAGAACTGGCTTTGGCATTTACTTCTTTGTTGGAGATGGATTCCATTCCACTTAATATGGTGAATGGTCTTCTAATATTTCTTTTTTAAAAAGAGGGATAGAACTGACATTTCCAACTGGAAACCGATTTGTCTCCACAACACGGATTTTAAAATTCTTGCAAAGATTCTCCATTCCAGATTATTACAAGTAGCTTTATACTGTGTTTCACCTACACAAACCTGTTCTATTCCTGAGAGGAAACTTTGTGATCATTTACTGCTTTTAAGAGAATTGATTGAATGAGACAATAGTGAAGGATTGGAAGGCTTCCTTCTCTCCCTGGATCAGAGGCAAGCCTTTGATGTGGTGGACCATCGTTATTTGTGGAACACACTAGCCTCCTATGGTGTACCACAGTCTTTTATTAATTGGCTTATTTCTCTATATAGACCTACCACAGTTTCTCCTCTGATCAATGATTGGAAGTGCCCCTTGATTCCTATTAAGAAGGGTGTGTGGCAAGGCTGCCCCCTCAGCCCATTATTATATGTTTTTAGCATTGACCCCCTTTTGAGAAAACTTAATTCTCTCTTCAGTCTGACCCATATCCAGGTGGATAATTTTGTTCTTCCGTATGTTGCACTGGCATATGCGGATGACATTACTGTACTTGTACGAACTGTGAATTCTGTATCTAAAGTGTTACAGACCTGTCAGGAATTTGGTACTTTTTCTGGTTCTTCTTTGAATCTCACCAAATGTGTTGGTCGACAGTTGGGGAATCCACTACTCACCAACGTGGCAGGTATCTCTCTTACCAGGGACCCAATTGTTGTTTTGGGTATTTCTTTTTATTCAGGCAATTTGGCAGTCCTGAATTGGCAACCTAAACTTGATCATGCACAACACCTTGTTAAATGTTGGACTTCTTGGCAAATGGGGAAAATGAAGAGGGTCTACTTGGTGAAAACCTTTCTTCTTCCCAATTTTTTGCATATTAGTTGCCCCCCCCAAAATATTTAAGGTTCAGTTATATAGTATTTTTTTTTCAGGCTATTTGGGGAAGCCGAATTAACCCCATCAAATTTAATACTTTATATTTACCCTTCCCTCAGGGAGGATTAGGAATGATTAATCCCATGGTCATGTTTTATATTCGATATATGCTTACTAACTTATGCCTGCTATTGACCCATGTTCAACACCCCTGGTTTTTTTTATATGGTATTGTTTATAACTCGTAGTTTCCCCAGTGGTCCACTGATTCTCTTCGGTTGGTTTGATAGTCTAATAGTATTCCCCAGTATTTGCGTGAAGTGTTTCTTAAACCTCAAAGTTGGCATGTGACCTCTACTATGCTCTCTACTCAGCATAGGAAGCTGTTATACAAATGTTCTCTCTGTTTTTTTTGTGAACCAGTTACTTTTCCTAACTGTCCTACACATCTGATGCCTGGTTCATGTGATTATCTGAATAATCAGAGGATTCTGAATAAGATGTGGGACGTCCATTGGTTGTGTTGCAATTCTCGTTTGAATGTCAAGGCACATCAAAAGCATAAACAGTTGTCTGAGTGGATGTGCTCTAGACCTCAATGCCTCATGCAATTGGAAACCCTGTCCCACTTATTTTTTTCTTGCTCCTACTTTTCTGCTTTCTGGTTTTCTGTGACCTTGAAATGGAATTTACCTAATCTTAATGGGGTTACTTTAGAGACTTTGTATATGGGCATGTGGATGCATCATGGGCTGCATGGGACATTTCTACTTTACATGTGTTTTTTACTGTGATAAAATTGTACATCTGGAATTCCCGATGCTGGTTTACCTTGCAGCAGAAGACGATCTCACTCCTCAAATTATAAGAGAAAATTGAATGGGACTTGACTTTGATTTATAAACATGAACTTCGGACCAAGTCTCAGTCCTGGGTTTTCCAATCCTGGCTAAATCTTCCCTGGATAACGGACTCTGATGTGCCTGTCACATGAGTGTTTCCTTTCTTTCTTTGTCAGTGTTTATTCATGCTGCCCATACTGAATTCGTAGTATTTTTTTTCTTTTTTTGTCCTTTGTGTTCTGTTTCTGTTTCTTTGGTTGTTTACTTTCTTGATTATTTACTTGTTTTTTCCCTGTATGATTTTTTTCAATAAATACTAAATGCCCCTACTCTTTTTGAGAAGTACCATGGGATCTTTAACATCCACCTGAACTACCACCAGAACAGGCAGATGGGACCTCGGTTTAACGTCTCATCCGAAAGACAGCACCTCAGGAGTGTAGCACCCCCGTCATACTGCACTACAGTGTCGGTATTAGGATAGTAACCCAAGTGCCAGGTGTGGGGATACAGCCCACATCCTTCTGATCTCCTGGCCTCAGAGGTGAGTGTGCTACCTGCTGAGCCACTGACACTGACACTTTAAGGATTTCAAATTTAATCGAGTGGATTCAGTAATCAATTTGGTTAGCTGCAGTGACTTTACAGTTTTTACTAATTTATTTGCATTAGGGGAATGCTAATTTAAATTAAAGTCACCAAGTATAAGTAGCTCACCACTTGAGGAATTAGAACAGAAAGAAAGAAGAAGCTCAGTAACTAAAGCAGAGGATGTACCTGGGCAGCAGTAAACACCAGGAATAATGATCAGAATAGAAAAGGGAAGGGAAAGTTTAAGGAGCAGCACCTCATGGGAAAAGGGGTAGGAGACAGCAAGAACAGTCGTAAATTGGATACTGGTGGATATATGAACTGCAACACCTCAGCCCCTTTTTGAGTGATCTTGCCTGGCTTGCATGTTAGCCCGCAACATTAAACCACATCCTGTAAGAAAATAAAAATTTCACAGTAGCATTCAGAATGTGTTTTTATTGCCAAACAGTGGAAAAAAGTGACTTTTAGACCAAGCGCCATTACGGAGACACTGGCACTGCATACAAATCCTCTGACTGGTTTCACACCTTCAGCACATCATCAGGGAGTATGACCATGAGATAGATGCTGTTACTTTTAACAACATCATTTAAAGTGATACAAGTGCTCAAAAGTGAAGAATAATAAAATATGTGTTACAACCAGCACAAGTAATATATATTCCCATCTGAAATGCATGAATATAGCAGTGTCATAACTTTTAATTAATATTAGTTTACAAAAATATGTATTATATGAAACACAATGGACCACTAGTTAATAGACAAGGTATCATATATTAATCAAAAACAAGGCATGTGAATATGCAGTATTGCTTTTAGCCACCCCACTAGCAATCCTTTCTTCTGTCTGTGCCTGTGCTCCCCTAACCATCTTATCTGCTTCCTTCAGCCTTGCCTGGTACACCTCCCTGTTCTGCTCCCTCTGCAGTTCTTTGTACTTTTGAACATCACTGTTTTTTCTTTCACCACCCTTGCCACTTCTTTGGAGAACCATAATGGTCACCTTTTCCTTCTGCTTTTGTTTGCCTCTTTTATGCAGAGGTTTGTTTACTAATTATACCCTCTATCTTATTCTGCCCCATTGTGACTCTACTCCCTGGAACTCCTCTCTCTGAGGCACTTTCTGATACAATCTCCTGTTTCTTTAACATAAACCCATCTGAAGTGCAAGACACTTATTCTCATGTGGTTCACCTCTGTTCCTTTCCTTATGTTGATCCATACTGTACGGTGATTACTGGTACCATGGGGACTGCCCACAGTGGCGACTGCAATGCTGCCCCTTTTCATTAGCACCATCTCCAACACTGTCCCATCCTGAATAGGTTTTTTAACCAGCTGCCTGAGAAAAGCCCTTGTAGAGAGTTAAGGATGGCCCTGCTTTTTTCTGAAACTGTAACTGGAAGGTTCCACTCCATATCTGGCAGACTGAAATTTCAAACTAGCAGCATCTCCACCTTCTTGCTATGCTGATGATGTCCTCCACTAGTGCCTTCTCCATCTTCTCCCCTTGTGTTGGAGGTCTTTACACTACCCTAGTTTGGACAGTGGTCCAAGAGCCTGTCTCCAGGATGACACACAGCTCTTCCAGTCCCTCATCACCTTAGTGCAGCTACACCTCTGTGGTCTTGATTCCCTCCTTTTAATATAATGCACCCCCTCCTCCATGTCTTGTCTCTTTTGAATAGAGATTAGCCCAGAATGGCCATGTCCCAGTCATAGTGCTTGGTGCACCATGATTCTGTTACGGCCACTAAATTCAGTTTAACTTCCTCCATGATAGCCTCTTAGTCTTTGTTTCCAAGGCCCCTGGTGTCAGCACACATGGCTCTCCAAACCTTCTCACCCCTCACCTGATGCCCTACTTCTTCCTCCCTTATTTGCCTACATTGTTACCTGAAGTCCTTCCTTTTTAATTTATTCATTCTCAGTTCCCTTTGATGCAGTTTTCTCACCTATCTGAGTTGTATTTCAGTTTTCCTACATCTTTTGCAGTCTGTGCCTTCCTGTGCCTCTGTCCTGCAGTCCTGTCTACCACCCGGGCCCTCTCCCCCTGTCATTTTACTATGGGGGGGATTATTGCCTCCCTAGGTTTTTCTGCCGCCCTACATAGCATCTAAACCTTCCATCAAAGACTGCTGTTCCCTTCCTAGAAGGATGCAGGCCATCTACTTTGTAGAGGCTCATTACTTTCCAGGTTGTTCCCCAGTCCCCAATGTAGCAAAAGTCCTCCTCCATTCACTATACCTTCAACCAATTATTAAAGGTCCTGGTGTGGACTACCCTTGCCTATCCAGTGCCCTTTACAGGTAGCACATCAGAAAAGGCCACCATACGTGCTATCTGCTTGATCTCCTCCCCAACTTCCTTAAGTTTCCCTCTACTACCCATACCATGTCCATTGCTTGGTCATTTGTAACAAGATAGACAATGACATCCAGCTTCCTCACAGCTCTCATTGTTCTAGTGATCTACAGGATCTGCTCTCCACCACTCCAAGCCATGGCACCACTCCAGCTCTAGGTCCCTTACTATAGAGTCCCCTACCAGCAACTGATTTCTCTTGGTCTGGTGGCCCTCTCCCTCCTTCAATGGGGTCTCATTTTCTGAAGACCGCACTCCTCTCCTCCCACTGCCACTGGAACCTCCTTTTGGATGCCCTATTCTAGTGGTATGACAAAGGTGTTCTGCAGTGGCATCTACAGAGAAGCATGCACCATTTCATCCACTCTGCCCTCACAGAGCCCAACAGGATTCAGCTCCTCTGTTTCTGTTTGTGCATCTTCTTGCAGAGAGACAGCTGACTGGGTTGCCCATGGGTAGGACAAAAGGTCTGCTATATCACTGCCAGCTTAGCCTGGAGTCCAGCTACATGTGCCTGCATCCCTGAGGAGTGAGAACAAATTGGGCAGTACCTCAGTCTCCAAAAGGTCTCCAGAAAGACAGTGGCACTATAACCATTAGTCTGCACCACTCCAATGAGCTCTACCCCTTCCTCAGTTCTCACTTAGTTCCTATGCTAGTTTGGAATCCCCCCAGCCTCTTCCTACATATGTGGTACACCTAGCCCTCTGTTTTGTTTTCTTCTGAACTTGTGTATCAACATACTTGAGCTAGGATTTATCCTGATTTCCCTGTCATAGTGCTTTCCTGCTCTTTCCTTCCCTTGGGAGTTTACTATCTTTGTTCTGACTTCCCCTGAACTTACTTATCGATCTACCCTAGACAGTATTTACCATGCTTTCCCTGTCCTATCCCCCTTTGCTACTCTTACGTATCTCTTGGAGTTTACTACCTACTTCATACTTTCACTGTTGCTACATAGATTTACTTACTGTCTGATATCTGGATGTCACATTGTATAAGAAGATAGAACATGAGTATGGTATCTTCCAAATAACCATGTCTGCTCCTTCATTCCCATTTTTGTCTTTATTCCATGCCCTTGATGGTACTACAATTGAAAATGTATCCACCTTTAAGTAACACAGAGTATGGCTGGACTGACGTCCTGGTTTCTCAGTGCATATTGATGGCAGACACCAAAAGCTCCACCCAAGCTTGATGCACTTACAGGAACGAAGCAAGTACCTAGCTTCCTGCCCACTGAGATATTCTTTTAAAGGTGATTCTCCCTACCTTTGACATATGGTGACATAGTTTACAGTGGAGTTCCAAAATAATTTTTACCAGACTGGCCCTCCTATTTCACTCTTTTTGTCATTTTGCCCTAGACTGTCCCATACCCAACACTGCTTGCTTTACTCTACCCTTTCACTCCCCTTCCCTCTCTTGATGCCAGACTCCTTTCCCATTATGCTTCATTTGTATCCAAATTATGGTCTGGTTCCTTTCCTTTATACCTTACCTATTTACTGTCCTCTCCCTTCCCTTCCTCTTACCCTCTCCACAGCAATGTTTCTGTTTGTCAGGGTGCCTTCTTATAACACTACTAAACTCTGGCCAACCTTTCCCCTGTCAATCCATTCTGCCTCCTCTGCCTTCTCCCTTAAGTCTCTTCTTGATAACTTTTTTACTCCCATCTGCAACTGTCAATGGCCCTTTACCTCTTGATTTCCTTCCTCACAACTCATGCTGCCATGGCCATTTTGCTAACTTCTTCCACATGCTATATCTGTATGTGTAATTTCCCCCAGCTTATCAAATCTCAGTTTTTATCTACTACATGTACCTGCGGTAGTGAATTGCCTTATAATACTTATGGTTATGCTCCTTTGATATACTTTATTGCTGTACAGTTGCAGCCATAGAAACGTTCAGATATTTCCAGATATTTTATGGTATATCTAAAGAGATTCTCTCTGGTGGTCCATAGTGGTACTGTAGGCAGTCAGATAATTTCTACAGACATATCATAGCAATTTAAATTTTTATAATGCATTTAATGATATATTTTTTCAAGCTGTTACCAGTCAGTATGTATTTCATGGTGAAACTTTTTGAAATAAAATGAAATAAATAAAATAAGCTATTGATCCCTACTCAGGTCAGATAGACAAGCAGCAGGGTGATGTAAGGGAAATGGTGAGATAAGATGGTCACAGATCATCATCATCATCATCATAATTTATTGTTCATCCAATACAAAACAGTTTGGATATCACAAAAAATATAAACATTTCATAACACCAGATAAAATCCACCATATATTTAAATTAGACAGAAATTGACATAAATGACAACAACTCACATTAATATATTAACTCTATACAGTTAGCTTGCACCTCAGCAGTCTATTACATTCCCTATAATTTTTTTTTTTAAATGAATAACAGAGGCAATAAATTTAGCAGCCATCGTTGCATCTTCCAAAGTCATGGGATGCATTAAAATAAATATAGGATCATAATGTTGATTCATATATCTTATTAAGAATTGTTTTAAATATAAATCTCTGCAATGATTATACAAAGGATATTGTATTATAATATGTTTCAGTGTTTCTTGAAAACCTGTGTTACACATACAGAAGTTTTCTTTTGATCCTTCATTTATTTTAGCCTGGTTAAAATACATGTATTTGGACATCACAATTTCATACCTCGCCCATGTAATCACTTTACAAGTGCTCTGAGATATAGGTAACAATAAATAATTTTCAATTCTGAGTTAATCTTATTTTGGCTAAACCAAATTGCCCGTCTTTGTCCTTTAACTAATTCCATCTGTTTTTTTTTTGTGCTAACCCAAAAATGTTTCTTTAATTTTGCTTCTGTACTGTATAGATATGATTATTACCTCTTTATAATCTTTCCACAGATGGTAAGTATTAATGTTTCTGAGAATAGTAATCAACATTTTTAGCCAGGGAGAGTAAAAATTTTCTGAGAGCCAAATTGTTTTCTCTGCAAGGCAGAGAAATTAAATATCACCATTTCTTTTTTTTTATTTATAATTCTCAACCAATATGTGACCAATCTTAAATTCATTATGGCTACCGGAATCCTGCCCAGCTCAGATCGTACCACTGAATTAGAAGTAGAAAGAGGGATTTGTAGGATAGCCTTATAATAATAAGATAAAGGGAGTTCTAAGTTGGATTGCTGTTTGGTACCCCATACCTCTGCTCCATATTGGAGAAGTGGGGTAATTTTTGCTTCCCAGGCTCTGAATGCGGGTAATACTGTAAAACCTCCAAACCAGGAGTTAAAACATAATAACGCCTTCATAATAAGTTTTGCCCTGGCAACCTGATTTTTAACATGTGCATTCGTTGTAAATGTAACACCCAGGTAAGTATATGGCTGAACTACCTCTATAAGTTGTTTCTTCACATAGATTCTTGGGATCAAAGATTGATTACCAAAAATCATAATTTTAGTTTTATTTAAGTTAATTCCCAAATGATGTTGGTTACATTTTACTTTAAGTTGATCAAATTTCCTTTGTAATCCTAAGTTTGAAAGAGAAAGTAACAGCAGATCATCTGCGTAAGCTAATATAGGAACGGACACATTATTAACTTTAGGGGACTCTAAGGGTAAAGATTCATCAAAGGTAAGTAGAGAATCTATATAAATATTAAATAATAAAGGGGCCAGCAAACACCCTTGTTTGGCCCCCCTGTTGGTGGGGAAATAGTCTGTAATATTACCCATATTATCAAGCCTTACTGCAGTGTATGTATTGGAGTATAACAATACAATAGGATTAAGTATTTTTGAGGGGTAAACCTCTTTTGTAAAGTATATCCCACAGAATTTCTATCACCACAGAATTGAATGCTGCAGTAAATTCTATAAACAAAACATATAGCCTCATTTGCCTGTGTAAGTTATATTTCTCTATCAGATGAGCTAAAATAAATATGTTGTCTAGTGTTGAACAGCCATGGTGAAAACCCGCTTGGAAATTGGAAAGCTGGCTGCAATTTTCAACCCAAATTTGGAGTTTATCCAAAAGTATGCCAGAAAATAATTTACCACTAACATGTAGCAGACTTATAGGCTGATAATTTGAGGGGGAGTGATATGAGCCATTTTTTATGTAAAGGAACTATTATATTCTTATTCCATGAATGGGGAATATACCTCTCTCTAAGACATAGATTAAAAAAAATTTGTAAAGAAAGGAACCCAATAGTTCTTATGATTCTTGTATATTTCACCCGGAATAGAATCCGGGCCAGGAGCTTTTTTGTTAACTATTTTTGACAAGACAGATTCAACGTCATTAAGAGTAACAACTAATGGCTCATAATCTACAGAGAGGGTCCAAATTGGGGTTGAAAAAGAACTGAGTGTTTCTGGATTTATAGTAAACAGATTTTTAAAATAAATAACCCAAACATCTTTGGGAATATATACTGATAGAGAGGAGTAATTCCTTCTTTCCCCCTTGGAAAGCATTTGCCAAAAAGCTTTTATATCATTAGATCCTATAATATCATGCATTTTGGCACATTGTTGTTGCATATATTCTAATTTTTTAGTTTTAAGAAATTTGTGATACTCTTTCCTAGCTCCTTTTAGATAAATAATGTTTTGTTTTACTGGGAACTTCTTGGTATACCTAATAATTTTCCCTAAGTTCTGTTTTTCTTTTTTACATTGATTATCAAACCAAGTAATAGGATTAAATAATTCAGTCTTAAAATCATATATTTTAGATCTAATCACTTGGTAAGATTTCTCAAGAGTATTATATAAATACTGGGCAGAGCATGAATTTTGTGCTAGTGGGAATAGCAAAGATATCTGTGAGGAATACATCAGATCTAACACCCGTGCCTTATTTATTGAGTGTAATGATAATTTTAATCTACCTCTTACTTCTAAGTGAATTTGGTTGCATTCTTTTATTTAAATCTTTTCCTTATTTCCCAATGTGTCAACTTCAGCTACCAATGCTGCATGGTCACATTCAGATCTCATTAGAACCGTAAGGGAACAAAAGTGTGCATAACTATCAGAAGAGATGAGAAGATAATCAATAATACTTTTCCCTGATGTTGAAAAATATGTATGATTTCCATTTAAATCTCCCTTTATCCTGCCTTTAAGAATTAGCAGATAGTTATTATTAGTAAAGTAAATCAGTTTCCTCCCAGCAGTTTAAAACAGTATTGATGGAGTTTCTTTTACCTTAAACACCTAAATAAATTGTAGATTACAACAATGATAAATTATCTGCATTAGCAGTTCGAGCATTAAAATCTCCCCCAAATAAAACTATATCAGTCTGGTGTTTTAGCATAATTTGGTCCGACTCGGCAGCTAATTTAAGCCATATATAATTTTGAATTAAAGAGTGGAAATTAGGAGGAATATAAACATTTACTACCAAAAATATAAAATTATCCCATTTTATAACATGCAATAACATTTAATTGGTCGGCACAATATAATCTAAAACCAAAAGGCCCTTACATATTTTTATAAATGTTGACAACCCCCTCCCAGGCCTACCATTATATTTTCCTTTTCTTGCGGGAACAAAATAAGAGTAATATCCATTTAAGAAAGCTAATTCTGTAACCCAAGTTTCCTAGAAAAGCATAACTTTAAATTTTTGACAGAAATTCCACCAATCAGAATCTGTAAGTTTTGCAGTCAGTCCTGCTATATTTCAGGATAAAAAATTCAAATGTTCAGCTAATGGGTAAGTAATAGACAACTGATTCTCCTCCAGGGCCAAATCAGAATATGTGTAATTAGAATTAACTAGTCAAGGGCTAGCTTCAATGGTGCCCTTCTGGTTTAGTGGATTTACACCATCTCTAAAATCCAGTATAAAACATTGGGCACAATCCAATTTAGTCAAATTTTGCATTATAATAGCATAAAGATTTGGATTAATTACTATATCGATTTGAGTCTGAGAGGTTGTAGAATAGACTCTAAATACTGATTTAAAATCTGAAGGAGTAATATCAATATTTAAACAAAACCTCAGTAGTTTACAAATATATGAAATCAGCATTTGAGAATTTTCTCCCTGAATATGTTCTATACTGAATATAGAGAGGGTTTTGATAGCTTTACCATCAAAATTCCAATTCAAGTTAGACAATGTGTCCCCTATATTGTCTATGGGGAGATTAGTCATTAATTGCTTCTCTCCATAAACATGTTTTCAGATTGTAGTCCAAGTTACTGGAGAGGACATCAAAATTCCCAATTTGTCTAATTCTCTTTGTTTTGCCCATATTTGTTTTGCGCTAGCCATATCAGATAATAGAACATAAACAGGGTTCATAATAGCTGATCTATCTCTGTAAACATATCTGATAGCATTAACAGTCTTATATAAAACAAGTTCATATTGAAACAAAAGCTTGATGAGTTCAGTCAGTGTTTCAGTCGTTTCATATGATTTGACAAAAATATTTTCAAATTTAAAAACAACCTCTCTTCCATTTATATCTAAAAACTTAGACTGAGTTTTAGAAAATTTTGCACTGTTAACTGAACATAGAGAATCCTGATTGACTGGGGAATATGAAGATCCAATAATAGTACTCGTCTTATTCATGGAAATGATAGTCGCACTAGGAGCAGTGCCTAAAAATGCACTGGATTGATAGGAATTTACCTCCAGCTTAGTGTTTCCTTTCAGAGAGTAAATGATTGTGTTTGGCTCTATTATAATACTATTTATCAAACCTTTTTGTAAACTGACAATATGAGGCTCCTCATCTTTCTTTAATTTATCATTATAACTCAGGGATTTCTCATTATTTTCTTTTTTAAAATTTTCACCATTTTTAGTGGTGGTCATATTAACTTTCCTGAGATTCTTAGCTTTCTTTCCCTTTTTATTCCCCTTTTCTTGTTTTTTTATTATTTGGGGGGGGTGTATTAGGAATATAAATAGATGGGAATGATAAATTATGAGTTTTTTTCTCCAGAAATGCTTTTTCCAAATCATCTATTCTCTATGACAGTTTAGACTGAGTTTCTACAAATAAATTGAATAGATCCCTCATATGATGTTTCAGTTCATTAAAAGCTTCAAGCAAGACTATATTGGCCATTATTGGGTGTGCTAGGGATTTAATTGTATAAATAGAAATAGTATCCAGACATTGCGCTAAGATGTCTGGTGAAATACTCATATTTTTTTTTTACTTCTTGATCCAGTCTTGCAAATACTTCATTTGGAGGGCCTGCTAGCATAGAAGGATTTTCTGGGGGGGGAAGGGAAGAGAGGTGGTGTAACATCACTTAATGTGATAACACTAGACTTCATCAGACTGAAAAGATTTAACCATGTAGGATGTAAGGAAATTATATCCTCCACTGAAGTCGACCCCTTATCAGTATCTTTTCCTTGTATGTTCTCCCTAAGCTAACATACTAACATACTATTTGCCAGCAGATTAGGCCTTATGGTCTATCGAGTCTGCTCGAACCTTAGACCCTTAGTTGGGTGCCGAGGCCCTCCCCTCCCTTGTGCTCCAGAAACCCCTATCATCCATCCCCACCCCCCTTGGACAGGCCATCATCTGATACATCCACTTTCTGTGTCTGTCCCACCCTCTCTTGAAGCCCTCCATTGTGGATCTCTGAACCAGCTCGCTAGGCAGTACATTCCAAGAGTCCACCACCCTCTCAGTGAAAAACCTCCTCCTCTTCCCCCCTCACCCTTCCACCTTCAAACCATGCCCTCTGGTGATACCTCCCTGCTTTAGTCTAAAGATCCCCTCTATGTTTACCCTATTTATTCCCTTGAGGTACTTGAAGACCTCAATCATGTCCCCCATATCTCTCCTCTCCTCCAATGAAAATAGGCAGAGCTCCTCACATCTGTCCTCATACGTCAAATCCCCTATCCCTCGTATCATCTTAGTTGCCCTTCTCTGTACCCTCCCCAGGAGCTGCATGTCCCTCTTCAAGTGTGGTCTCCAGTACTGTACACAGTACTCAAGGTGAGGTCTAACCAGTCCATTGTACAGTGGCAGAATCACTTCCTTGCTCCTAGAGGTGATCCCCCTTGCGATGCATCCCAACATCCTGTTTGCCTTGCTAGCCACTCTCCTGCACTGCTCAGAGTTATTCATACATGCATCCACCATGACCCCTAGGTCTTTTTCCCCTATTGAGGCCTCCAGTGCCTCCCCACCAGGGTGTACCTGTGTTTAGAGTTTCCAACCAAGATGCAACACCTGCACTTGGTGATATTGAAATTTAATTTCCGTGTGTGAGCCCAGCTCCAGGGTGTCCAGGTCCTTGCAGGCCAACCTCCCTCTTCTCCTCAACTACTGCTCCCATCTTGGAGTCATCCATGAAGAGACTCATTTCACACCCTACCTCCTGATGTCCAATATGTATGCATTAAACAGGATCGGACCCAGGACCGAGCCCTTCGGTACCCCACTACCAACCTCTCTAGGATTTGAGAGCTCCCCACAGACCACTACTCTCTGGGTGCATCCAGCTAGCCAGTTTTCAATCCATCTGACCATCAAAGGGCCTACTCCTAACCCCATCAGTTTCTCCACCAGACCATTGTGGGGGACAGAGTCAAATGCCTTGCTCCCTGCTTCCATTGATTGTATTCAAAATATTTTTGGAACTTTGGGTTTTTAAGGGTCCCACTCTTAATGAGAAAAAAAATCAGTAATTTTCCCTTGCCGATGACATTTGGAAAAAGGTGGAATAGGAGAGAGTAAGAGGTCAGAATTACATGATTTGCTTTTGCTCTCCAATGATATGCCAGTTACTTGATTAGATACCCCTAATTTACCAGGGTCTAAAGAAACAACTTCTAAAGTTGGGTTTAGTTGTGTTTAATCTAACAAATTTCCATTTTCCCCAGTTTGCTCAAAAACATGCTGGGGATACAAAAAAGGCTGAGAATGCTGGGGGTGATCTAAAGGGAATGCAGCATAGGACATAGGAGTAGTATTAGAATTTGAAGAATCTGGTGTTTGTCTATAATCATAATTTACTTCCTCCCTTATTAGTAATATAGAATCATGTGTTTTAACTTTAGGAGTAAATGAAGAAAGTGATGCTGAAAGTGACAATTCTTGAGAATAAACACAACAATTTTTGCTGTTCTTTTTAACTGCCTTCTGAGAAGGCTTGTCCTTTTTAAGCAGAGCTGTCCCACTTCTGGTATACATAATTATATTACTAATTTATACTTTCAGTATCAGATATCAATATCAAAAAATCAAATGAACATTAATGAACAGTTGACATTGGCCAATAATATTAAGCTGCAGTTTCCAATCCATTCCGGTCTAGGCCAGAAGCCTAAAGGCCTGAGTGCTTGGTATTTTTCAGAAAGCATAAAGCAAAAGCCCAACAAATGACTGTAAGCAATGTTATCCTAAGGACCACGTTTTGAAGAAAAGGTCTTAGGTTACTCCTACGATTTTGCCTTTTTCTCTCTCCCTTCTTTTTTCTAATTCTTTAGTTCCTTTAACATTCCTCCAACAGCCAATTTGAATAGCAAATGGGAAGAAAAGTTGCAGGCCAGAACAAAAAACAATCGGAAATGTTCCTCGGTGTTCGGCACCAGAGCACTAAAAGTCAGTTCATAGTTCCCCTGAGCAATATAAGCATGGCTCGAATAATCCAAGGCGCAACGTGCAGACACTAAAGAAAAAGAAATACTTATTTAAAAAGATAATAAAAAACAGAAAGCTATTTTAAGGTAAAAATATTCTATAGCCACTTTATCCACAGTCTGTGAACCAGCGGCTGCTTAGTAGGAAGCACAGAACCTGTAGAGCCATAAAAAACAGGCAGCACAATAGAACAATACTTAAGTGCTACAAAAATAATGCAACAGTGTAGTATTATGATACAGGAATGCAGCAAAAATGCTGAGTAATCAATCTGTTGCATAAATTCAAATTTACTATAAGCTTCCCCTTTCACATATCAAGAGAGAGGTACTTACTCTTTACAAATAAAATAGTGCAAAGGTGAAATCCAAGAAGCTCCAGGATTTCCTATCCTTCCATCACTCTGGGAAGACCTGAATTTCTTAAACTGCTAACCAGAGATTTGTAGCCCATTTGCACTTGTTAACCCTCAGAACTGGAAGCATAAAGGGAGTACAAAATACACAGGCATACTGTAATATAATATAATAGATGGGTAAAGAAATACCAAATCCAAGTAAACACAGCGTGGTATAAATCACTCTTCCAGCTCTTCTAGTCACTTGCAAATCACCATGTGTTCTGGGGTTTCAGAGCACGGATGCAACTCATGTGCTATTAGTACCTTAGGGTAGAGTAGTGGTGTTTCTGGTTGGCCATCAAGAAACATGTGATGCTATAACCCCTGCGAAAATCAAAAAAGGAAAGAAAAAATATATAAATATCTAAAATGTCAAAATACAAACATAAAATTCTACCTTAGAATTAACAAAAAAGCAAAAAACAATAGAGACAACAGAAACAAATACAACTTATATAGCAAATCCAGACAGAAAAAACAAAAAACAAAAAAAAACTGTCACAAACAAAAAAAAAAAGAGACAAAGAGGTACATCCTTAAAATGCTGAAACCAGATTTCAGAATCCAGTTTTCTAAGAGGATTAGGGCTCTCTTTCACTTTGAATAAACAGAATCACTGGTGAAATGGGTCGAACTCTCTCCGCAGCGTTGGTCCGAATGGCATCTCTTCAATGTCTTCAATACTGCTCGAACGCCATCACTGGAGCAGTCAGAGGAAAACTAGGACAACAAAAGAGAAGGCAGAGGGAGAAACAGACCCAACCAGGGCTCACAAAAAGATGAACTGGTAAGACCGCATAGCACTTAGCATAGATGGCATACCTTTTCAAAAATTAAAACCAGCGTAGCAGTCCCGCTATTTGTGACTTCTCCACAGGCGCTAATGTGCGTAGCGAGCCTCCAACCTCCTCACTGTTCACTCCTAGGCAAAAACTTGGTCAGGTAGATCTTGGAAGTCACTAGCTACATTGTTTCACAGAGAGCATTGTGGATGCATGGAACCATAAGATGGTTCAAAAGTACAATCCAGCCACCATAAGCAGCAGCCTGAGCTAACCAATACATCCCTTGGTACAGGTGGTCCAACGACCAAATGCCAGAGTCTGGCAAAAGGTATGTATTGCAGCTAGTGCCGAATTTGTTTTATTTTTACATAGAAACAAAGAAGTTGTCAGCAATAAAGGCCTCTTGGACCACCTAGTCTGCCCAGTTTTCCCTGCCTACTGTACCACTGTAGGCCCTTCCCAATCTCAGGACATCACCTCCCCCCTTGCCTTACTATTAAGGCCCCTTATTCCTGCCCTATGCATGCTTGAATCCCATCACTATTTTGGCAGCCACCACCTCTGCTAGAAAGCTGTCCCTAGCATCCACCACCCTTTTAGAGAAGAAGCATTTCCTCGCATTTCCCTGAACCCCCCCCAACTTCATAGTGTGCCCCCTTGTTCTCAAAGTTGTTTTGTATGAAAAATGCTACCTTTCTGTACTGGTTAGGTATTTGAATGTTTCTTTCATATCCCCCCTTTCCCTCCTCTCCTCCAGAGAGTACATATTTAGTTAAAGGAGCATCTCCTCGTAGGGCTTTTGATGCAGACTGTGCACCATTTTGGTAGCCCTCTTTTGTGCTGCCTCTACTATATCAATGTCCTACTAGACATGGGGCCTCCAGAACTGGACACACTACATCAGGTGGGATCTTACTAGTGATTTGTATAGCAGTAATATTACCTTCTTCTTCCTAATGGAGATAGCCCTCCCCTATGCACCCAAGCATCCTGCTAGCCTTCCCCACTGCTTTTCTGCAGTGATTGGCTACCTTCAGGTCATCAGAAATGATTACTCCCAGGTCCCTTTCCTGTTTGGTGGTTGCCAGTACTTCCCCTCCCAATTGGTACATTACCCCTAGGTTTCTATACCCCAAGTGCATGATTTTGCATTTTTTTGCATTGCAACCCAGCTGCCAAACTCTTGACCATTCTTCCAACTTTTTCAAATCATCCCTCATTTTTTCGACACCCCTGGTGTGTCTACACTTTTGCAGATTCTTGTGTCATCTGTGAACAGGCATTCTTTCCCTTCTAGCCCTTCCACAATATTGCTAATAAAGACATTGAAGAGGATTGGGCCTAGTTTTAAGCCATGAGGCAAGGCACCCCACTGGTCACCTTGCCTTCTCTGAACTGGACACCATTTACCACCATCATCTGACTCCTGTAGCTTAACCAACATCATACTCAGTTCATAACTTTTTGACCCACTCCCAGACAGGCCAGCTTGTTCACCAGTCTTCTATGTGAAATAGTGTCTTACTGAAACCCAGGTAGGCCACATCTACCGCTCCTCCCTGATCCACTACCCTAGTCACCCAGTCAAAGAACTTGATCAGGTTTGTCTGGTAAGATCTCCCCCTGTGAAACCATGTTGCCTCAGATCCTGTAATCCACTGGTTCCAAGGTATTCCACTGTCCTTTCCTTCAGTAGTGTTTCCATTATTTTGCCCACTACCGAAGTCAAGCTGACAGGTCTGTAATTTCCTACCTCCTCCGTGTTCCTGCTTTTGTGACGTGGCACCACATTTGCCCTCCTCCAGTCCCTTGGAACCTCCCCTGTCTCTAATGATAAGTTGAACAGAGTTGTCAGAAGTGCAGCCAGCACCTCTTTGAACTCCCTCAGTATCCTGGGGTGCACCCCATCAGGTCTCATTGCCATGTCTACTTTTAATTGTGCTAGTACCTTGAGGACTTTCTCCTCTGTAAAAGGACTGGTGTCCACCTTCCTACCATTTATGCCCTTGTCCCTTATCTTTGGCCCATCGTCTACCCCTTCTCTTGTAAATACTGAACAAAAGTATTTGTTCATTATATCTGCCTTCTTTAGGTCCTCCTCCTTGCAACACCCTTCTTCCCCTTTTATCCTTACTATTCCCCCTTTGGTCTTCCTCATCCCACTTATGTACCTAAAGAAATGTTATCACCTTCTTTTACTGATGGGGCAATATTCTCCTCTGTTTGTGCCTTTGCACATCTAACTGCCTTCCCTGCCTTCCTTTGTTTCTCCTGGTAGTTTTCTTTATCCTCCTCCTTCTGTGTCTTTTTGTACTTTCTAAATGCTATTTTTTTTTTGCTCTGTTTCTGCTACATCTTTAGAGAACCATAACAGTCTCTTTTTTTCTCTTGCCCTTGTTAACCTGCCTGGCACAGAGATTTGTTACTTTTTCAATGCCCTCCTTTTTTTTTTTTTTGCCTATAGTTCCTCAATCCCCCCTCCCCCGATCATCTAGGCATCCCTGGGGCATTCTCTCATTTTCTTAAAAATTGGCCCTCCTGAAGTCCAGGACCCTCATCTTAGTGTGGCTCAGTTCTGGCCCAGTCCTTATATTGAACCACACTGTATACTGATCACCAGACCCCAGGTTGCCACTCACCATGACATCAGCAACACTGTCCCAAGTTGTCAGTGCCAGGTCCAGTATCACCGCCCCCCCATCCACGAGTAGGCTTCTTAACTAGTTGCCTGAGGAATGCCCCTTGCAGGGAATCCAGTATGTCCATACTTCGACTGTTGCTGCAGCTGGTAGGCTCCAAACCACATCTGCTAGATTTAAGTCCTCTACCAGCAACACTTCCCCCTTGCATGACATCTTTTGAATGGCTTCCATCATGTCCTTATCTACCTCTCCCACCTATGCTGGAGGTCTGTAGATTACTCCTATGCAAATGGTGTCCCCCTTACATGTATCTGGGACATTCAGCAGTACCTCAGCTTCTCCCTGCTGTCCCTGTATTTCCATGGCTTTTATTTTGTCCCTAACATAAAGAGCCACTCTTCTCGCCTTTTTATCTATCCTGGCTTTTCTGAACAGAGTATACCCTGGTATGGCCATATCCCCATCCTGGTTTTCATTGCACCAGGACTTGGTAGTTGCAACCATTTCCAGGTCTGCTTATGCCATGGTGGCCCCTAGGACTGCATTTTTTTTGCCTAGACTTTGAGCATTTGCACCCATGACTCTCCGGATTGTGCTGCCACCCACCCCCTTGTTTCCCATTTTCTACCTTTGTTTCCTCCTTTATCTGTATCATTATCATGCTTGCTTTCTATCACCCAGATTACTTTGTTTTACAGTTAATGGTTTTTATTAAACTATTTCACACATATAAAATACATACAGTATATTTACGAAGACATGCAGCAAAATAGTGAAAAAATAGAAGCAGCTAACAGCATACAATGTTAGAAAAGCATATAAGCATATAATTGCAGACACATACGTATCCTATACTGTACACACCACTACATTTAATGTTTGACAACAAAAAGGTGAACTGAGTTCTTATGCAACCTGAGCATTAGAGGATGAGGGTGGTGTACTCCCTCAAGTCCAGGGTTACTTCAGGGTATACAGAATTATGCAATAAACTATCTGCAACAGTAACATAAACTAGGAGGATTCATTTAGTTATTGTGTCATTACAAATCTGAAGCTCCAGAAGTCATGTTATGATGTGGGGAGAACCCTTTGTTCTACAGATTGGGGGTGAGTATGGGGACTGTAACCATACCAGAACATGTATACTACCTTAATTATTATATGCCTCCACTCAACTGGCAAAAGGAATGGATTATCTTCCCATTCCTCCTCCTACCTCCATCAGAAACATGTTTTCTTAGCATGTAAACAATGCCAAATTTATAAATAATAATTAATAGTAGTTACTTTAAAATAAGAACAATAGAAATCAACTGGTTTTGAATGAAACACAGCCTCCTCATCCATTTCTTTTACTCTCCACTACAAACCACATTATCTCAGCATACAATTAAAACAACATATGATAACTAATAATTACATTTAATATTACATTTACATTGATATTAATATTTTATTTTGTTTGTTAATTTGTTTTATTTTATTTGTTTATTTTGTCGAGAGTCCTTAGTCCAGTCCAGATCCGGTTTATGAGGTGTTTTTTTTTTTGTTTGTTTATTTGATTTTGTTTATAAATGTTGGTTATGTTTAGTATTATTTGGTTAATGTTTTGCTTTTAGACTGATTATTTTGTGTTTGGGGTTTTTATGTTAAGTAGTGATATGTTCCGGCCTGTAGTCCCCATGGTGGTGCACTATTCATCTTCCTCTCTTCACGATCTCTGCCCTTTTTATACTCCTCCCCGACATTTTGATACTTACCAGTGCTGTAGAGCACTAGGGATCATTCATAGGGGAGTGAGGAGGACGGGGGTTCATGAACAGAGGAAGATGAACCAGGGGAGCCACCATATCGGGGTTATTAAGTCTAGAAGGTGCCTTGGGGCGAAATGGAACCCAGATCATGGTTTACCATGTCTGGTGCCCATACCCAAGGGCACTACTGAATCTAGTAGGCAAATAGGCCTGACAGCCTCTGATGTTTGTCCAACTCGGGTGGTGCTATGCAATGCCAGGTCTGTCAGGAATAAGACCGCTATTATAGCTGATCTTGTTGGTTTGGCTGACCTGACTTGCATCACTGAGACCTGGCTGGATGAAAACTCTGGCCCCGTAGTGGAGGCCATGATACCAGCCGGATACTTGGTGATACACCGCCTGAGACTGGACCACAGGGGGGGGTTGCAGTCTGTTTCAAGACTGATTTGGGCCTCACAAATGTAGTAGTGGGTGAGACTGAATCCTTTGAGTGTACAGTTGTAGCGAGTGTAGGCATTTGAATCATTCTCATCTACCGTCCACCCGGAGATGGGAAATGCTTCTTACTGGAAGTAGCAGACTTCCTCGTCGACATGTCGTTTGAGTCCCCCAGATTGATGGTTCTGGGTGACTTCAATGCCTGGGTCGATGATGAACTCTCGCAATTTGGTAATTACTTCCTCCAATTAATGTCTTCTTTGGGCATTACACAAGTAATTTCCACTGCTACTCATAAATCTGGACACTCTTTGGACTTAGTCTTCCTCTTAGGGATTGATGCATCCGACGTGGGGGTGGAACCAGTCACCTGATCAGACCACTACACTGTGAGGTTCAATTTTTGCACTCCTCTAAGAAGGCCTTCCCCTGTGGAGATGGTCAGGTACCACCCATTATGGAATATTACTTCCCAAGGCCTTGTGGCGGTCCTTGACCTATCATCCCTTGGGTTGGTGAGCAGTAATCCGGAGACGTTGGTGGTGGCCTATAATGAGGCCATCATGGCAGCCCTGGATCTTATTGCTCCTGTTCGTGAGTGCCCTTTATCCCTTCACCCCAGGTCCCCTTGGTTTGATGGGACACTGAGGGAGATGCGGAGACATGGGTGAAGGTTAGAGCATTGCTGGCGTAAGTCCGCCCTTGATACCGACTGCCTTAGATTGATGGAACATTATTCTACCTATCAATCTGCAATCACCCATAAGAAGGCAGAATTCCTGTCCAGGGAGATTGCAGTTGCACAGAATCGACCGGCTCAGCTGTTTCAGACTCTGGACAGACTGTGCAACACAGCCTGTCTACAAGTTCGGAAAGCTTTTTCGCAATTGGAGTGCGAAGAGCTCACTCGTTACTTTGCAACTAAGGTGGCCGACATCAGGGCTGACCTTTGTCCGGCAATCTCTAAGGGTGAGGCTGTAGAACAATGTGAGTTCACAATACCCTGTTTTTCTTGGAGTTCCTTTGGTCGACCTGAGTTTGTGGATATTGTGAGGATCATCCATAGTGTGCATCCCACAAGCTGTAGTTTGGACCCTGGACCGACTCCCCTAATTTTGGGTTGTATTGATATCATTGGTCCAGTCCTGGTGCAAATAGTCTGGAGCTCCTTGGAGTCAGGTGAGTTCCCTAGCTCCCTGAAAGAGGCGGTGGTGACACCTCTCTTGAAAAAAGCTACCTTGGACCCAGATTGTTTCTCAAACTACAGACCTATCTCTAACCTTCCCTTTATTGGGAAGGTTATTGAGAAGGTAGTGGCTGCCCAATTGGAAGACCATTTAACCATCCACAATATCTACGAGTCCTTCCAATCTGGTTTTCATAAAAGGCATAGCACCGAGACTGCGCTGGTTCGGGTGCTTAATGATCTTCTGAGGGCGAGAGATCAGAAGAGACATTCCATTCTGGTTTTCCTTGATCTCTCATCAGCTTCTGACACTGTGGATCACTTGGTGTTGATAGCATGCCTAAGGCTAATTTGTGGAATATCGGGAACTGTTTTACAATGGTTCACCTCATTCCTCACTGGGAGATCACAAAGAGTTGTGTTGGGAGTCTTTTCTTCTGGCCCAACTTCTTTGTTGTGTGGGGTTCCTCAGGGTTCTGTGCTGACACCCATGTTATTCGCAGTGCATATGCTGCCCCTCGGAGACATTATTAAACGGTATGGACTGAGGTTTCACTGCTATGCAGATGATACCCAGCTATACCTGTCTTTTGCACCTGACCAGGATGGAGCACTCGTGATGTTTAATAACTGTCTCGAGGAAGTCCAGGGTTGGATGGATTCTAGTTGGTTAAAGTTGAACTCGAAGAAGACAGAGGTTTTGGTTGTGGACCCGGGGGGTCAGATAGAGAGGTTACGTGGTGGCATGCCTTCTGGAATATTTCTTGGCGGTGTGTCACTTCCATCCTCTGAACGGGTGCATAGTCTTGGGATCGTCCTGGATGACAAGCTGACATTACAGTCTCAGGTGTCGGCTGTTGTCAGGACTTCCTTTTACCATCTTAGGAATATCACCAGGGTTAGGCACCTTGTTCCGTATGAATCTTTACCAACATTGGTCCACGCCTTTGTGTCCTCACATTTGGACTACTGCAACGCCCTTTACTTTGGGCTTTCTGGGGTTGAAATCCACCTCCTTCAGCTGGTGCAGAACGCTGCAGCCCGGGTTTTGATGGGGACAAGTAGATCCTCCCATATTACCCTGGTGCTGCGCGAACTGCACTGGCTGCCTATACGGTGGCAGATCACCCTTAAAGTAATCTTATTGACTTTTAAAGCCCTTCATGATCAGGGTCTGGCCTATTTGAAAGAACTTCTGGTCCCTTACTACCCTGGCCGATCGCTCCGCTCGGCCAACGAGGGGTTGCTAGAGGTTCCAAGAATGAGTTTGAAATCTTCTGGCAGTAGAGCTTTTTCATATGCTGCTCCCCCTCTCTGGAATTCTCTACCACGCCAGTTACGGGAATGCACCTCCATGGAGGAATTCAAGAAAAATCTGAAAACTTATCTGTGGCAAATGGCATTTTTGGATGCTTGACCATTTTGGATGTTTAAGTAATTTTATTCTGTTGAATTTTATTTGTATTTATTAATTGATTTTAATAATGGTTGATAATATGATATGAATTTATTTATATGTGTTGGCTTGTGTTGATGTTGTGGTTTAATATGTTCAGCGCCTTGGTATGCTGAAAGGTGCTATATAAATAAACTTATTATTATTATTATTAAATAAAAACACAGAAATGAACAGATTCTGAAGACAACACATCTTCATCATCATCTTCCTCATCCTCTTTCCTCCCTTAAGAATCACGTTTAGTTCAGCACATTAATAAAGCAAAATGTATTAATAATATAAAAATAGAAACACTGAAGTTCACGACTGGCTCTAAAAATAACACATCCTGAACATTATCATCTTCCCCATCAGGAATCATGTTTTTCTAATCCTGCATCATTGTGGTGTGTGGGTGAAACCATCTTGTTCCTTGTTCACTGTACAACAAATGGTATCCATTAATATAGGAGGTGGTGATACCATTAGGACATCTGACTCATCAAAACAGCAGCTGTGGATGCAGAACACATTGCAGCAGAAATATGTTTTACACAACGTGCAGGTAGATCTAACAGAATTTGATTGAATATGCAATTTGGCATGGCGCACTACAGGATCACAGATAAAAAGAATTGTCAATTTTCTATGGATGCATAGAGAATATCGGACAAAAACTGTTGCATACACATTTGGTGGAGCAGCAAAGGCAATTTGAAGAAACCTGCAAGAATGTGCATACACAATCTCCTGGTCATACTCCTCCTCCTTCTCCTTCTGATTTCATTTCTAGGCTAGATCCTGAGAATCTTGAATTTTCTGGCTTTCTCAAACTCAGCTTGCCAAGGATTAGCTTTAAATATTCAGTCAATTATTCACTACTATTCACATTCCTACATCTCCTGGTAGCAAGTCTCTCTGGTCTTCTCCAACTAGCA
This sequence comes from Neoceratodus forsteri, assembly GCA_016271365.2. NCBI lineage: Eukaryota > Metazoa > Chordata > Ceratodontiformes > Ceratodontidae > Neoceratodus > Neoceratodus forsteri. Next base: position 1,018,142,642 of record CM028129.1, on the reverse strand, counting down.
CTACTGTATCGCTCACCACTCCAAGAAGTAGTGGTGCAAGTCTCCATTCTGATGATGCCTACAACAACTTTCATGGTGTCATCACCAACAAACTAAATATGGCTAGGTGTGCTGTTGAGAAAATACAGCATGCAGAGTGGGTATCAGGTAAGGAAATCCCATCATAGGCTAAGTAATGCCCTACATTTAATGTATTTTCATTTCTTTTGTTTTTTTGCTGCACAACTGTTTTTTTTTTTGTTGTTGTTGTTTTTAGGGGTGTAATTTAAACATCAATGGATTCAGACTCCAAGGAGAAAATAGTAATTAGCATGGAGGTAGAGCAGAGATTACATGGGGTACAGTAGAGCCAACCAGGATTCAATGCAGAACACTATGGGAAACAGTACAATTTCAATGGAAGTTAATCCCTTCTGTCATGCAGGAATCTTTGATACTGCATTGCATTCTGCCAAGCTCAACTATATATGCCTTGAGGTCAACAGTGAATATTAACTACTGTATTACTGTATCTCATGCTGGGCCCTAGCAGTTTTAATGATTTTTGTAGCCTCTGTTACAACTCCACAGCAGGTGCATGCTAACAGCCCCTGCCACAAGTAACCTGCCATATAATAATTAATATTTATTGCTGTCCTAGAGCCATTTTTGTTCACCTATTTGTAATCTGCTTTACCCCATGCCAATTACTGTAATGGTAGCCGAAGTGGTTCTGCTGATTTCTCAAAGTTGAACCAAATTAAGGGGCCCTAACTCAAAGCTGAAGTGAGGCTGCCAGTGGTCCACTTCTCTTACCCTTTGATTGCAGAAGTAGGTGGACTGTTATGACTGTCCAATAGTGCTTTTGCAGACTTCAGGTATCACTATGGAGGAGCTGGAGACTGACTGAGACATGGATTAGGTGACTAATAAATTGCAACTTCATATATTTGGACTTCTGCAAATTTTGGGTACTGACATGAAGGAGGAGAGGAGTGACTGACATGGAGAAGGAGAATGCTGTGATGTTGCTCAGGCTGGCTTCATGAGGCTTTGAGTACCAAAACAGAGGAGGAGGAGGAGGAGACTGACTGAGACATGGAGGAGGAGGATGACTCCTGTGACTTTATATAGTGTGCTTCCAGCAACTTCAGATCCTGTAATTTGGGCTTCTGCATTCTTTGGGTACTGCCATGGAGGAGAAGGACACTGACTGAGACATGGAGATGGAGACTGTTACAACTATGTTCAGTTTTGCTTCTATAGATTTGTGAATTGCCATGGAAGAACAGGAGAGTGATAGAGAGAGACAGCAATGGCGAGCAGAGATACTGCACTGCTGCACTTTCATCAAGCAGCTGGCAGTGTCTATTGTTGGCTGTCTTGGCTGTCTTTGCAATGTGTGTGCATTGAGATGAACTGTACAGAAAAATTTCAAGAAGATCAGAGACCCTAAATATAGGAGCTAGGGAGGAAAAGAGGAGGTGTCCAGTCAACTTGCAAAAGAGGGAGAGAGTAATGAATTAAACATGAGAAAATAATGCATTGTAAGCAATTGACATATCATTGAATAGCATTGGTCTTTCTCACAAAGGCACATGGGGAACAGCACTAAGACTGTAATGTTTCCTTGCTCATCCCATCACATGGCAGTATAGCCTAGAGGTTAGAGGATGAGGTGTGAACGAGCTTGATACATCCAGCAGACCAGACCTGAGTTTGATTCTCACAACCTCCACTTGCATACTGTGTGACTCAAAGCAATCACTTAACCACCCAGTACTCCCAGGTCACCCCTGAAAACAGGCACTTGTCAATCAATCATTCAATCAAAATCTTTATTTATCCAGGCGGGCACCATTGAGCAAGGCTCATTTGCAAGGTGGACCTGGTCATGAATACATCAAAGTACAGTGCAGAAGCAGGTATACAAAAAGCAATAATATACAAGGAAGAATAAGTATATACAGTGTATACAGTACAGTACAAGGTTGAAATAAATAAAAAAAACAGCATTATTTTACAATTGAAGAAGTCAGCAGATGTACAATCAACCACAGGCATACAGGGGTTATAAGCAGAGAACTTATGAGTGAGGCAGCCGACAACTACACATATAGGGTAAAGAGGCCGTGTATGGGGTGGCAGGTCAGAGAGGTAAAGAAGAGGAAGGATATATTACCGACGACTGGGGGAAAAATGAGTTAAAACTGCAGAAAGTGACGATGGCTGTCGTGTACTTGTTTATTATGATAATGACGGAGGAGGGGTAGATAATTGGGACACTACTATGGATGGGGTGGGACTTTAGCCAGGCTGGAGTGGACAGGGAAAGGTGGGGGCAGCAGGAAGAATTAATAGGGAAAGAGTGAGAGCCAGGGGTAGAAACATGGCGAGCGTTAGGATGGAAAAAGGGAGTTGCGGAATTAGTGGGCTACCGGTGAGGTAAACATTTGCAGGGTGCATTCATGTAGCGATCGTAGAGTGCCTTGAAGATATTCAGGCTAACAAGGCAGCTTAGCTTCAAGTTCCTTTATAAACCATTCTACAATGTGAGTAAAGAGAAGTTTAGAGCAGCTTTGCCGAAATGTGTTTTGACCCTTGGAACTTGGAGAGCAACTAGGGAATAGCTCCTTAGAGCGTAGGTGCCTAACACACTCCGGGGAATACAGTCTGAGACATATGAGGGGAGCTTGTTGGTCACTGCTCTGAAGGCCCATAGGGCAGCATTTCTATTCCTTCTATAGTGAAGGGAAGTCCAGCTTAATGATGAGTACAGGGAGCAGTGGTGTGTGGAAAGTGGAAGGCCAGCAATGAACCTGATAACTCTGTGGTAGAGGGTGTCCAACTTAACCAGTGCAGAGGCAGTGCAGTGGCTGTACAGCAGGTCTGTGTAATCTATTAAAGATAGGAAGGTAGCTTGAACCAGTTGAATCTTGGCCTCCTTTGTAAGCAGGTGGTTAATTCTGTAGCATAGTGCTAATCTTTGCCTTAGTTTCTTCTGTAGTTCTTCGAGATGGTCGACGAAGGAAAGTTTATGATCGAGCCAAACTCCTAGATATTTGAATTTAGCTACATACTTTAGTGTTTCTCCAAGAACAGTGGTAATTTGTAGAATTGCTCCCTCCCCCCAGCAGGAACTGCCGCATGCAAGGAGGGGGAGTAGAGCATGGCTTTTGTCTTTTTCACATTGAGGAAAAGCTTTTTGTTTATGAGCTGGTATTGTAGAAGGTTAAATTCAGCTTGGAGGTCTTCACAGACTGCTTCCAGCATGGGACGACTGAAGTACAGTACAGTATCGTCAGTGATTAAGTGGATGTTGGCTTTTTTGATGGGGGTCATTGATGTTGTTAATGTAGACTGCAAAGAGGAGGGGACCAAGGATCGAGCCCTAGGGCACACCCCTCAGCATAGGTTTTAATGGAGAAAGATCACCTTCAGCTTTAACCTGCTGTTTCCATTCTCCAAGGTAGTCTGCAAACCAGCACATAGATTTATGGTCCAGTCCTAAGGTGCTTAGGGAGGAAAGAAGCAGGCTATGATCGACTGTGTCGAATGCTTTACTAAGATCCAAGAAAATGGCACAGACGTGCTTCTTCTTGTCAAGGTCTAGGAGCCAATCATTGGTCACCTTAGCTAGTGCTGTTATGGTGATATGCTTTGCTCTGAATCCAGACTGAACCAGGTTTAATAGGCTTCTGGATTCTAAGTATACCCCTAGCTGGCTACACACTATTTGTTGTAGTAATTTAGACAGGATGGGGAGGAGGGAGATCGGCCTGTAATTATTTAGATCGCAGTGGTCACCTGCTTTTAATAGAGAGATGACATGGGTTATTTTCCATTGAGGAGGGAGGCTACCCTGGGAGAGTGACATGTTGAATAGGTTGGTGATTGGCACCACAAGCACATGGTAGGCACATTTCAGATAGTATGGCTTTATGAAGTCGGAGCCTGCTCCCTTCCTGGTGTCCAGTTGCAGCTGTAGGTCTTCCACCTCTTTTAGAGAGACAGGCAGGAGGGAGAATGCTCCTCAGTAGAGGGGGACTCATGGGTTGGTGGGCCCTGAGCTGTGCAGAGGTCATTGGCAGGAGAAGTATCAAATGCTAGCCCTGCCATTGCAAAATGGTTATTGGGAGCTTCCAATGCCTCTGATCGGTTAGAGATAACGCTGCCACCATACTTAATTTTTGCTGGAATGGAATTACCAGGTCCATGTCCAGACATGTCTCTTAATGTTTTCCAGAGCTTTGAAGGATTTCTTGAGGCAGAGACTAGCTCCAAATGAAAGTAGGTGGCCTTGGCTGCTCTGACCAACTTGGTGCACTTGTTATGTGCTCTCTTAAAAAGACACCAGTTGGAGTCGTTCTTGCTTCTTTGGGCTTTTTTCCATAAAGTATCCCTTTCTAACAGGGAAGCTTTGAGCTCAGGTGAGAACTAATGGCAGGTGTTGCTCCTGACCTGCACTTTAACCAAGGGTGCATGCTTATTTAAAGCCTCACTTAAAATATTGTAAAAAATAGTATATGCCCTGTTAACCATTTTGGATAGGAAGAATTCCTGCCATTGCAGTGAATGTTTCAAGTCATGGACATAAGCAAACAAATCAAAGTTGCGTTTGCACCTCTTGATAGAGAACTTTGCCACAAACTGTGGATTGTGCATGGATCTAATGGTGGTGATTATACAATGATCGCTTATGTCTGAAAAAAATGTTCCAACATGAGAGAACAGGTGTGGCTTGCTAACCAAAATTACATCTAAGAGGGAGCTGTTGTTAAGGTTCTTTTTATTTGGGCGAGTAGGCTCGCCAATGAGTTGCACCAGCCCTAGAGTGTCACAAAAGGATTTCAAGGGAGCTGATGCACTTGATAGTCAATCATAGTTCAGGTCACAAAGAATAACGGTTTCCAAGGAACTGAGCCCCAGTACGGAACTGAGGTGAGACGGGAGATGCGGCCCAGAAGAAGGGGGCCTGTAGCAGCCTATTACATGGAGTACACTGGAAGGAGAAAATTCGATCTTTAGGGTCAAGCACTCGAATTCTTTGGGGGAGGATGATGCGCCTATGCATGCGGCTGAGTATTTGTCCCTTACATAAATTGCCACCCCCCCTTGATTGCCTATCCGCTCGGAAGAGTAAATAATTTGGGATATTGATTTCATTGTCTAAGGTGGCTGGCCTAAGCCACATCTCAGTGATCACTAGGACATCAGGTAGGGTGTGGCTCACCCAAGCCTGGCTAAGGGTGAACATTTTCAGCAAACTACAGGCATTAAGATGCATAAAAGACATTCCTTTGATTCCTTCCAGGTCTGATGGAGAAGCAAGGGTGTCTAATGGTCCTGGGTTGAGTTCAACATTGCCTGAGCACAATAGTAAAAGAAGCAGGATTCTTTTAAAGGCAGCAAACTGTAATTTGTAAACACTATTTTTGGGGCGATAAGGGAGGTGGTGTTGATGGGTAGGCCTGTACCCACACCTGGTGTTATACTGGCCTAGTGTTGCAACCACTAGTGTCCTGGCAGAAATTTGCCATAAGTAGGAAGTCTCAAGTCTGGATGGGGGAGTAATCTGCAGAGGCAGCTCGGGAGATGTCCCACTCACCAGCAGAGTGCTGAGTGCCTAGTGGGCCTAACCCGGTTACCAAAGAAACAAATTAAAAAAAAAACAAAACTTTTGGCTGCCTGATGTAATATCACATTATAAATGCTGGGAAGAAAAGAGGAGGTATCTAGTCAACTTGAAAGAGAGGGAGAGAGTGATAAATAACCATGAGAAAATAATGCAGTGTAAGCAATTGACATCATTGAATAGCATCAGTCCTTCTCACAAAGGCACATGGGGAACAGCACTAAAACTGTAATCTTTCCTTTCTTATCCCATCACATTTTTGGCTGCAGGATGAAATACCACAGTATGAATGCTTTTCATTTGGACATGCATGCATGTATCATTCCAGTTGTTGTCCAGTACACAGTCTCCAGTATGTTTTAATCAAACCGTACCTGGGTAAATTGAAAACAAAACAAAGACAATAGAAAATTTCTTACCATGCAGACTACATAATCCTAAAGATGGACTGAATACTGAAAAGGTCTGCTAGGCCTTCAAGACGGGGAGAGGGTGACAATAATGAGGAAGCACAGTATTTGATTTCAACACTCAACACTATCTTTGGAACCTGCTTATCAGGGACACTTGTGATGCATAGCAGGAGGACTGTAATGTTTCCTAGTCATCACAATAATTATGTTTCTGCTGCACAAAGTATCACAAATGTAGTACTATTGATGTTTTTCATGTGTTAACATAAAAAGGTAGCCCCTCCAGCTGTCTTCCTGCAGATAGAGCCATCTGTCCAATATGTTTCAGTCAAAGTTATCAGAAGTAGAAGTTGGCAGTTCAACTAAAAAAGTAAAAAAAGCCCAACAAAAAATGAAAAATAAAATTATGAAATAATAATTGTCATGCCATATCTGGAACTGGACCAAAACCAACCAGGACTGATGACTGGGAGCACATTGCAGGGAGGAGTTCCACTGAGCCTGCAAGACTGGAAGGGGATGACCATGAGAACAGAAGTACCTTACAGCCCAATATGATTAGATCTCAACAAATAACCCACAGCAGGACATGTGTTTTTTAGGAATAAATGCATACCCTGGGTGTGTTGTGAGACATGGGGCCAAAGGCTTAGAGCCTTCAGCCACGTTGTCATGAATTAATTTCCAAGAAACACATGCCCTGAACTGGAATTTTGAGCTTATAAAATTGGTCATATTGTGAGCAAAAAAAAAAAGAAAAAGATGGAAGAAATATGTATATATTTTTGCATAAATAGATCTGTTTTACAAAAGATATATTCGCTATATAAAGTAGTTCTTGGACTACATTGTCAGTAGATTTGATAGTTTGTTTGCTATGTGCCCGTGGTGTTACGATTTTGATCTCCTGTAATGTGAGCAAAGCTAATGAGCCATTACAAAATCAGCTTTGCCTGTGCCTGAGCATCAGTCATTGTGAGCTGATGTACTGTAAGCAAGTTACAAACAACCACAAAAATGCGAGTGTGTAGGACTGCCAGTATGAAGGCAGTTTTGTGCATGGTAGGAACATGGTTAGGAGCATGGTTGTTTGGCAAGCTTATGGGAGCATCAAGAGAGGGTATTTTTTTTGCGTGTTCGAGACTATCAGAACCATACATGTTTGTCTTGTCCATGAGCTCATCGGGAGCCAGTGTTTCATGCACTCATGTGAGGGAGAGTACAGAAGTTGCTGTGACAAGAGCAGCTGTGGGTTGCTAAGCTCGTGGATGTGTGCACTAGTAGAGGCTGCTAGTATGAAGATCAGGAAGAAAACAACAAATTCATGCAAGTAGTAGTAGACTGAAATTAAAAAATGAGAATCCTCATGGACTGGTAATGTGATGTGAAGCACAGTAATGTAAATTTCAAGGAGAATAAATGCATTTAAGTGTGAAAACACTGGTATTTAACATTGTGAGAATGTACTTGTTGTGTACTGTGTGGTGATCCATATCAGTGCTTGAAGGCTGTTTCTGGGTAGATTAGGGTGGCTTACGAATGGCAAGGGGTCATAATGTCACAAGACATTATGCCGTATGCATATACCGCGCTGCCAATACAGCGCGATATATTACATGCGGCACAAGTCTTTTTTTTTTTTGCTGAGGGAAGCTCCCCCGGCACCCAACCTTGCTTGGGGGGGCTGCGCCCCCCGAACACCCCCCAAATAAAATAACTAACTCCATGGGGGTTAAACTAAATATTGCACAAAGTGCAAAAAAAAGAACATTTTCATGCATCTGGGACCATGAATTGAACCCAGTCCCAAACTCTCTGCCTGCATCCCTTGCTGCCAGTGTTTCATCTCATCAAGCCACAGCAGCTGCTTGGTGGAACCCTGTCCAAGCAGAGATCTTATCCTCTGCCTGCAACAGTGAGAGGGTTCAGTACCGTGCACGGACCCCATTCGTGGTATTGCACCCTTTCTCTGACCTATACTGTGCTGTTGCAGTTTCGGGGTTTTGTTGTACACTATTAACCGTATGGCATATTGACCCAGTAGGCTTATGAACACACGAAAAATGCCATCAGATTCAGGCTTCAAGGTCTATCAAGTCTGCTCGATTGTGCAGCTAGCAGTGTGTTACTCTGCAGTTTCCCCAGCTTAGTAATGAACTGTGCATATCTAGGTAATTAATGCACAACCACGTGATGCTTTCTAATTAAGTTTCTAGAATTTGTCTTATGTTTGAAACCCATTTTATAAAGAGAAATAATGCACAATGTTTTCCATGAGGTATAAAGCCTAACCATGTATTATAACACTCTTATGCATTATCAGTTTATAATTACTGGCCATCAGTTTTTTCACTGGTGATGGTCAGTTATTACAGTATTTGACACAATAACCAGCCAGTTATTACCACAAACATGTGGCTGTGAAAAAAGGAGCTGCCCTCGAGACTCACACTGTCACTGTCCTGAATGCAGCTGTAATTCTCAGAGAGTCAGTGACTTTTACTTTTAAAGGCAAAAATAAAACTGTAAAACATGTTTCTTTAGCTAAACCCTACACATTGCACAAAATAAAATTGAAAGTAAAGCTGAATACAGCTGTGCTCAAGACTGCTTGACTTTATCTTGAACATAGCACTTCCTGAAATGGCAACTTTTAGAGGAAAGCTGAGTCAGTACATTTTCTGTCAGAAACTAAGTAAGCAATAACCCATGACAGAGTGTGCGGTTATTGGGAATTAATCAACGCCCTGGGTGCATTGTGAGGCATGACCCTCGTGTTAATAAACCCATGGAAAGTCATGTAACATGCAAAAAATATGTGAATTTGGGGAAGTATCCTTCACCCATATAAAGTAGTTCCTGCAAAGTAACCACATCACGGCAGGAATGGAGAGCTCACATTATTACTAACTGCATGGAGAGACACACACAGGACAGTGCAACAACTTTAATTTAAAACTGTGTGTGCCTCTGCATGTGTCTGCATGCTGCTTGCTCTCTTTCTCTCTCTCTCTTTCTCTCTCTGCCCACCAGACGCCTTAACCTACAGGAGAGGTCTGCATTCAGCTGCTTTCTCTCCCACTTTGTCTCTCTTGCGCTCTCTCTCTCTCCCTCCCTCAAAAACAGCATGGCAGCAAGGAAAGAGACAGGACAGTACAGCATTTTACAATGACAGCTGTTGTTATCTCTGTCAAGCTCACTGCATGTCTTCACGGCTCTGAGAGAGAGAGTAAAAAAACACAGATTGCCACATGGCTATAATACAGAGAGACACTCAGAGACAGAGAGACGCAAAGAAGAACACACACACTGGACTTGTGTCCAATTACATCTGTCACTCCTGGCATCTCTCTCTGTCTTGTCCTTGTGCCGGTGACTACTGCAATGGGGACTGGAGACTGTGGTGAGTGCCCGCATGTTTTTTGGGGGGAGGGAGGCTCGGTACGGATGCTAAATATGCAGGGGGACTGGTCACTTTGCAAGTCAATACGAAGAAAGACAGAGAGAGAGAGATAAAAAAAATACAGACTGTTGCATGGATGCAATACAGAGACAATGAGTGAGAGAGAGAGAGAGACACACACACACAGAAGAAACACACACACTGCTGCATGGCTCCAATTAAATCTGCTACTCCCAATGTCTCTCTCTTTCTTCTCCTGCTCCTGTTGAGTACTGCAATGTGGACCGGAGACTGTCAGCATGGGTTGTGGGTGACCACCAGTTTGCACTGCATGGTGGGGGGCAGGGGGGCTCTCTGGCAAGAAGGATCCAATTTACATCTGCAGCTACAGAAATCAGAGAAACAGCCGGTGACATGTTGTGCAGTACTGTGCTGACATCTGTGAAGGTAGGTCGGTCACTAGGATGCAGAAGTGCTGCAGCACATGTGGAGAGACAGACAACAGATGTCACTACTGCTCTGGTTCTGTGTGTGTCTCTCTCTCCCTGACAATTCACAGACACTGGTAGCCAAATTACTAGCACTCTGATTGTTGGTCTCTGTTTTGGGTGTAGGCGCCTCTTCTCAATTTGCACATGGTAGATGGTGACCTGCTCACCTCCATATCATACCTTTCTCTCTCTCTCCCTCCCTCCCTTCAAAGGTAAGTCACTTCTCACAGTTCATCAGGTAACACTGTGGGCCACTACACCAATATCTAACGTCTTTTATGGTTGGGGTAGGGGGAATGTTCTGCATAGTACTATGGCTGTCTGCCTCTGTGGGGGTTATGGTGCCTGCTGTTGGGGGTGAGTGAATGGGGAGTCAACCTAAGGTGCACAGAGCTGTGCAGCTCAGTCTGCTGCACTCAGTTACTGCTACTTGTGTTATTGAACCCAGCTGCCCCACACTGCTTCAAAAGTGACTTCTTGCATTGTGTACTGCTCCAGCTCCCAATAACAAGCACATTGCAGCTCTGTCTGATATGCGGTGCACAGAAGTGCAGCTGGACAGATCAGAAGTCCTCTTCAGTAAAACACTGAACTGGGATGTGGGGGGGCAGAATCTGTTGACAACCCGGTGCTCTCGCCATCGGTGAGAGAAAAAGAATTGAATGCCTGTGTAGGACAGTACAAGATCCGCAGGGTGGGTGGGAGGAAACCCATGTACTGGTCTGCAGACACTTACTTCTTTTATGGTATAGCAAAGTAGGAAACAGTCGCTCTTGCTACTTACTAGTAGTGGGAGAATTAAATAGCCACCACAGACATTTTGCTCTGCCTAGACAGTGAAGAAGTCCAGGTTGTGCACAGGGCTCGTGCCACCCAGACTGTTCACTCTAACCATGCATTAACAATCATTAACGAACGGTCACCTGCTCTGCTTGAGCCAATCACCATCTTCATTTACACACCTCATGTTATAAATAAATTTAAACAAAGCTTTATAACAATGTCGTACACAGATCCTTCTCTGCCAAGGTTTTGTAGAGTGCAACTGAGGAACATGTTTTTTGTCCTCAAATGAAAAGTAGGAGTGGTTACTACCATAACATGGTGTAGGGGGTGGAAAAAAAAATGCATGCTCAGCGATTATATAAAATTAATCATGGGATGGTGTAATTAATCAGTTTTAATATACACTCTATGATGCTTGATAAACTCTGCAAGTTTTGCCCTTAGGGTTTATGTAGTATCACACACTTTGGGTGTCTATTACATTCTTGTAATGTACACCATCCCATGCATTATTCTATATAATAACTGACTAGCAATGTGTACGTCTGGAAAACCATGCTGTAATTTGCCTTTATACACAAACATGTATAACACTGTGTGCTTAACTAGTACCTACAAAGCATGCATTTTTAAATGTTTATTTTACTCAGCCTTTTCCTGCTCAACAAAAATAAATAGGTATGTTAGTATGTTTTTTCATTTTTTTAAATTATTAATAGTTTTGTCAGTTTTTCTCCCACCAGCTCACCACCGAACACCTAATGTATCACTAACTGTCTAAGCTGGAAATGTTCTTTCTCTCTCTCTCTCTTTCTCTTTCTTTCTCTCTCTCTCTCTTTCTCCCTCTCCCTCTCCCTCTCCACCTCTCTCTCTCTCTCTCTCTCTCTCTCTCTCTCTCTCTCTATCTCAGTCTCTCCCTCTCATATTTGATGCTTACGCTTATATCTAAGCCATGCGTAATAGTGCACTACTCAATTTTATTTTTACACCCATGGTGTGGGATACTTTTCTAAAACACGTGAGCTTTGCTGTTATGGTTTAATAGGCACCCCACACCTCAGGTTAGTAACAAATTCTCATTACACCCCCTATCCATGTAATTTCCTTAATGCTACATAGTGTCACAAATAAATTAACAAAAACATTTACTGTGTACATCAACAAGCTGCATACATTTTTCCCTATATCTAAATTAATTGCTAAAAATGATGTTAAATCATCTGTTAGAGGTGAAGCACAAAATTGTGTGAAGGAGAGGAATGTGATGTTGGTGTAATACTGTATGCCCTCTGAGCCTTATTGAATCAAGCATGACACAAAATAAAGCCTTCTCTTAGGTTATGCCATTATTAATTGTAATTATAATGCAAACTGGAGATTTAAGGACCATCTTGAGAGCTTGAACCTTAATCAACTGATTTCCTTAGGTACTGGACCAAATTATAAGGCTGGTACTGGCTGGTACAAAAGGGAGGGATACACATGTATGGGAAACTGGGGGCACGTATGGGTAGATGAACACCTGTCCGCAAGGGACAGGCTGCATATAAATGACAAGGGAGCTAGACTGCTAAGTGTGAAGCTACAGAGGTACATAGACAGGATTTGGGGGGGTGATTTAAAGTAAGGAAGGAGGAGTACAAAGCTAGGGGAGGACTACCAGAAGTGGCTGGTGGGACTTACCTAACTCACACTCCCCTGCAACTGGGGGCAGGGAACACTTGTAGGAAGGAGAAAGGAAGAGGAAGGGATAGATGGAAGGATCTGCTGGCAAATGCTAGGAGTCTGGGAAATAAGATGGTGCACCTTGAGGCAGTAGTGGGGATAGACAACCTAGATCTGATAGTGATAACTGGAACACGGAGGACTGAGAACCACAGTTGGGAAGTGGAATTACCGGGGTATAGTCTCTCTAGGAGAGGCAGGAAAGGAAACAAAAAGAGGGAGAGGCAGCCCTATTTGTAAGGGACAGGATAAGAGCAATGGTGAATAGGGAAGGAAAGGACTCAGCAGAGATCCTTTGGATCACAGTAAGTAAGAGGACATGGGAGACAGTAAGGATAGGGGCGGTGTACATACCACCAAATTAGAGGGAGGGGGTGGAAGGTGGATAGGGAGATGGCTAGGGAAATACATGGGATGGCCAGCAAAGGAGAAATTTTGGTGGTAGAAGATCTAAATCTTCCTGATGTGGACTGGGAGATCCCAATAGTAACATCAGAAAGGAGTAGGGAGCTATTGGAGTCCATACAAGAAGCACTTATTCATCAGCTGGTCAGGAAACTGACTAGGGGAGAGGCCATATTGGACCTGATAATGACAAATGGGGACAGTGTGGATGTTGGGGAAAATCTAGGAGATAGTAACTGCAGGATGGTAAGGTTTTGCCTTCAGACAGGCTCAGATAACAGCAGGTCTACCCCAGGGTACTGGATTTCAAGAAAGCAGATTTTTAAGAAAATGAGGGAAATTTTACAAAAGGAACTAGAAGGAAAAGAGAACCAGGAGGGCATAGAGAAGCTGTGGGGACCAATTAAAAGGGGAAATCCACTGGTGACAGAAAAATGAAACAGGAGGGTGTGCACACACAAGAGAGGGAGGAAACCACTTTGGTTTACAACAGAGGTAATGAACACAGTGAAAGAGAAAAAGAAGACATTCAGGGCCTATAAGGCTTTGAAGGGGATGGCGGAAAGGGAAGTTTATAGGGAGAAATTTAACAAAGCCTGGAAAATAGTCAGGAGGGCTAAAGTGGATATGGAGGAGAAAATAGCGAGGGAGGCCAAAAGAGGAGACAAGAAGTTTTACAGGCATATGAGTAACAGAAGGAGCAGCAAGCAGAGGATTATGAGACTCAGAGGGGCGCTCTGATAGAGGGGAATGAGAAAAAAACAAATCTGTCGAATGACTACTTCACCTCAGTCTTCACAGTTGAGTAAGAAGGGAAGGAACCAGAGCAAAGAAGCAGGGGAAGCATGAGCAGGGAGATGGACACAAGCTCCTTTTACAGAGGGTAGGGCATTAGATGTGTTAGGAAAGCTGTGGACAGACAAAGCAATGGGCACAGATACAATCCATCTCAGGGTGCTCAAGGAGTTAAGGGAGGAGTTATTTAATCTGTCTCTAGACAAGGGGAGAGTCTCCTGGGATTGGATATGGGCTGATGTGGTGCCATCGGACAAGAGGGGAGGAAAGGATCAGCTGGCAACTATCACCTGGCTAGCCTTACCTCTGTGGTGGGAAAACTGATGGAGACACTTATAAAGGAAAGGCTGGTACAATATCTAGAGGAGAAAGGCCTCATAGACAACAACCAGCATGGGTTCACAGGTGGAAAGCCATGTCAAACCAACCTGATTGAATTCTTTGAGGGAGTAATAGAGATATGTGATCAGACAGGGGTGGTGGACGTGGCCTATCTGGACTTCAGGAAGGCCTTTGACACCGTCCCCCACAGGAAACTAATAAGCATGTTAAGTACTGTAGCTTAGGGGTGGGTAGTAAACTAACAAACTGGGTGGAGAATTGGCTGGGTGGGAGAACTCAGAGGGTGATGGTTAATGGGGTGCACTCAAAGGAAGGAGGGGTAATGACTGGGGGTTCCTCAGGGGTCCATGTTGGGACGCATACTGTTTAACATATACATTGGTGACATTTCAGAGGGCCTGAATGGGAAGATGTGTCTGTGTGCAGATGACACAAAAATCTGTAACTGGGGGTGGGGTGGGGTGGAAAGAATGAGGGAGGATCTGACCAGGCTAGAGGAGTGGTCCAGGAAGTGGCAATTGCAATTAAATGAGAAAAAATTTAAAATTATACACAGAGAGAGTAAAAACCCAAGGGCAAAATACTGGCTGGGGGGGGGGGGACTGGAAAGTTACAGAGCAGGAAAGGGACCTGAGAATCACCATTTTGGATAACATGAAGGTTAGGAACCAATGTGATAGGGCAGTGGGGAAGGCAATCAGAATGCTGGCATGCATAGGGAGAGACTTCACAAGCAGGAAAAAGGAGGTGATCATGCCACTATACAAAACCATGGTCAGACCACATCTGGAATATGAGGTCCAGTTCTGGAGGCCACACTTACAACATGACAGGGACAGGTCGGAGAGGGTCCAGAGAAGAGCAGAGCAACCAAGATGGTTCAAGGGCTACATGGGAGGACATACAAGGAACAGCTGGAGGAACTAAACTTGCACACACTGGAGATGAGGTGGGAAAGGGGAGATATAGTAGAAACCTTCAAATATCAGAAGGGAATAAACAGAGTGACAGAAGGTAGTATATTCAGAATGAGTGAAAACAAATCCACTAGGGGACACGCATTCAAGCTGGAGGGGGTAGATTTAGAGGAGATGTATGTGGGCAGTTCTTCACAGAGAAGGTGGTGGGTCCATGGAATAGGCTGCCAGAATGGGTGGTGGGGGTAGATTCAGTGAGCAAATTCAAGAGGGCTTGGGGCAATTACATGGGGCTAAATAAAAATAAAAGGTCATGGAACTGAAGGTGTAAGATGAACTAGACAGGGGAGGTATTCGGACAGACTGGATGGGCCAAGTGATCCTTTTCTGCTGGCAAATTTCTATGTTTCTATGTTTAATAGACTGGATAGTCACTTCAAGACCAGATAATAATAATCAAATCTATCCATTATCTGGTAGCCTACTTAGCCATTCTCTGGCTATTTGCTATTGGAGTCCTCAAGATATCACAGCATGTTTACAGACATGCTTGCAGTCACTAATGATCTTCTTGAGGCCTTGAACAATGGGAACGCAATCATTGCAGTCTTCTTGGATCTTTCCAAAGCATTCGATTTGGTGCCCAATGATTGCCTGCTTGCCAAGCTTTGGATCCTTTGTCTATCTGTTTTAACTCTATCCTGATTCCTGAATTACTTGACTCACAGATTTCAGTCAGTGTCTTTGAATTCAATTTCTTCCCCACTTATCAAAACAACTATCAGAGTACCCACAAAATCAGTCTTGGGGCCTACTGTTTTTTTTTGTGCTTTTTTGATTGCTCTTGCTGATACTTTGCATAGTTCTGAGTCCTCTAATATCATGTATGTGGAGTATATTGCTTTGCTTAGAGCAGTATTGAACATCAGTGACATAACCAGATATTTGAAGCCTGACTTTGAATTGGTACAAAAAAGGTTGTTAAAAGTGATCTTTTGTTGAATGTTGGTGAAACCAAGAATATGCACTTTGGAACAAAGGTGTTACCCACTATTAATTTAAAGATTTTAATGGCATCCTTGTAGAGAAAGGGTGCAGTTGCCAGTATCTTGGTGTTACTGCAGACCAGACTCTTTTAAAGAACATATCTCCCACTGGTTAAGTCTACAAATTCAGCTTGGTCAGCTTTATAGGCTAAAAACCTTTTGTCAACTCAGAAGTCTTAGCTCAGTCCCTACTCCTATTATTAGTGGACTATGGACTTTCAGTCTATGTCTCTGCTAATGTCACTGACTTGCAAAGAGTTACAATTCTATATAAAGTCCATATAAAGATTTTCTGCATCTAGCTATAGATTTTCTCATCATTGCACTCTTTACAAACACCTTGACTGGCCTTCTTTTTGTTTATGTGTTACTTATTTTACCCCTATCAGCTTAATATACTGTATGCATTAAAGGTCCTAATAGACTTTTGTTTACCACTGATGCTAACACCAGTGTTGATTCCCAGAGCATTCAGTCTGCTCATACTCATTTATAAGACCTCACTATTTTGTTCCTCTCTGGGCCAGTGTTCTTTCATTTATAAAGCCATTACATTCTGGAATAATTTATCTGCCTGATTTCACTCTTGTCAGTTCATATAATATGTTTAAGATGGTGTTGTAAAGGCAGTTAAGATAGTGACAACTTAATCCATTCAGCTCTCCTCACCCCTCTCAGTATCCATGACCGTCCACAAGTAATCAGCATTTTTAAATTCCCAAATTGACATCTATCTGTTCCTTGAAGTATTCTGCCATGGATTGCCAATTCTTAGAGTCCAGTCACTGCTGAAAGTCAGAGTTATCTTGCTCTCTGGTATACAAGCTGCCTCAGCCATACAGCCTGGTAAAATAATGCTTCTCCCTCTCCCATCCCAGTCAGGCAAAGCCGACTACCTATAGGAGATCCAAAATACGGTCACACAACTACCTAATGAAATATAATAGCTTAAAATGTCCAACCTGAGAACAGGAGAGTACATTATTTCATTGTCTCTGTACCTTAAATGAACTGTACAGCAAATAGACAATATGGACATGCTACAGGGCACCTGTCAGCTCACCTGGGAAAACAAGACAACACTAACAATGTAAGGCAGTTTTGGGACCAAAATGAAGATTTGGAGAAGAGTAGCTATCAGAAAAACCTACTGCTGATAGGCTCTCCAGAACAGGTAGAATAAAAACACACAAATGTATTTTTCCAGAATGTTCTCCCATCATATTCTATCATCACTGGCCTGGCTCACTGAACTGGAGTGCTCCCATTGGTCTCTATCGCCATCGCTGAAACCTGGACAAATGCCTCACCCAGTTTTGGTTAAATTCCTCATATTTCCAGCTAAGGAACAAGTCATGCAGCTCACAGGAGAAAGAGGCCCTCTTACATGGTAGGGACACAGGTTTGAAACTTACCCAGTCCTCTTAGCAGGCCCTCACAGAACAAAAGAGAGCCTATACCTGAGCCAGTCATTCTCTCATTCAGCTTAAAGTACCTTACAGCATTAGATACCCTGCCACTCTAAAGATTTCAAGGAATAGTGTCCCCCATTCCTTTCACACTGCAGAAGTTGCCAACAGTTTCATTCATTGCTCATGGTCAGGGGCCAACCTCCCAGAAATTGATAAACAGAATGATATGGCCAAGATGGTCACAACATCTGGTCTCCTACACCAGAGGTCCAAGACAAGCAAGGGCCCACAAACTCCCTATGAAAAACAGGCCGAGGAGGACTCGTAGATTCCTGCATTCCACCGAAGGGCAGAGGAACATCTAAAAAGAAAAACAAGCAGAACAAAAATCCATCTCCACTCAGCCTCTTGCGCAGCTAAAGTCAGAGTAAGGAGCATGAAGTAACCTTTGGTAGCTCCGACAGAGAGGTTACTGATAGTCATTATTAGGGCTGGGCAGACTGTTCTGCAGGAGATCCAGACTTCCGGATCGAACCTGCAATCCATGGACCCAGAAAAATACAGACTTCGCCGCAGAAGTCTGGGTCTGTGGAAGTGCCATTTGTGCATTGTGTGTATTGTTGCCATGGGGATGCTATCGGCATGCTCGCTCCATGTACAGATGTCCAGCGGCATCCAATCAGGCAACAGGTGATCACGTGACACACTCATGGTATATAACTGCTGAGTGTGCAACATGGCCCAGATGACAGGAGGACGGGTCAGGGAAGCAACTAGTTTATCGCTGCAGCAGCCACCAGAAGTTGTTAAAATGCAAAAAAAAAAAACCACAATATATATATATATATATATATATATATATACATATACATACATACATTTATTTTGGAGGTGTGGGAAGAGAAAAGGAGAGACAAAGGACTTGATTTACTGGTGTGAGGGGGAGATAAACAGATTGTCTGGGGAGGGTGACGGGTTGGGACTGGAGAAAGGAGGAATCCAGAGCGACTGGGGACATAGTGGTGGCCTGGGTGCTGCTGACGGGGAGGCAAAAGGCAGGCAGTGTGACTGTGTATGTGAGCAAGGGCAGGCTGGCAAAATCTTTGACTTGTGTCATAAGATCCAGAGGAGAGAGGGAGAGACACTACTGGGGGGCCCAAGAGAAATTTTACAATTACAGGAAATCCCAAATGAAAGTTTATTTTTCTTTTCTTGGCCTCAGACAGTGTAGCTGTGTGCATAAGCAAGGGCAGGCTGACAAAATCGTTGACTTGTGTCACTCCAGATCCAGAGGAAAGACAGCGAGATTACTGGGGTCCCAAGAGAAATTTTACAGTTACAGAAAATCCCAAATAAAAGATTTTTCCTGTCTTTAGTGTGGCTGTGTGTACAGGACAAGGGCAGCAGGTTGGCAAAATAAATCTTTGACTTGTGCCAGCTAGAGAGGTGGGAGAGAGAGGTGAGAGAGAGAGAGAGAGACAGAAAGGCTGAGAGACTGAAGGGGAGCCCACAAGAAATTCAACAGTCCCAGAAATCTCAAATAATTTTTTTTTGCTGGCTTCAGTGTGGCTGTGTGTACAGGGCAAGGGCAGCAGTCTGGCAAAATAAATATTTGACTTGTGCTGTCCAGAGGAGAGAGAGACTGCAGGGGGGCCCTCAAGAAATTTAACAGTCCCAGAAATCCCAAATAAAATGTTTTTTCCTGGCTCCAGAGTGGCTGTGTGCACAGGGAAAGGGCAGCAGGCTGGCAAAATAAATCTTTGACTTCTGCCATCTAATCACGAATCATGATCACTTGTAAAAGTTCATTCATGATTCCACGTATTAAAAACAAATACTGTTCAGACAAACAACATACAAGTTGATGCGCCTGTGCCACTGGCTGTTGGTGGCCAGGGGATAATCTGACTTTGTGACTTGTAGCAGGCTGTTTACACTACAACTCAAGTAAAGTACAACTACTATGCACACAAGTGTCATCATTATCACTCATTACTGATTATTCCTCCTTATTATCATTACTTTTACAGTATATTGCATTATTTTACATATAAGCATTAACCAACCTCCAGTTTGGGACTGTGCTGTGTGCGGCTATGCACCAGATGTGTCTGCATCTGCAATTCAAATTCTGAGGCACACTTAACAGTTGCTGAATTTGGTTACTTAACAGTAACTAACTGTATTGTAGGAGTCAGTCAGGTAATCTTAGAAGGAAGTGGTGGTGGACTGCCATACTGTTGGTGTGCTATGTACAGTCATGAGTCACGACAGTAAAGTTGTCCCTGGCCTGTGGGTTGGAGTCATCAGAAAGACATCATGTTAGTTAGAAGGATCTTTTTTTACAAGTTAGAATACTAAGAAAAAACGGATCAAAGTGTTGATGATGCACATTCTATTTCTCAGGTACAGAGTGGTACTACAAAAGACAGCAATCAGCCTGAAAAAGGAAAACAAAATCAAACCCCAAAAACTGATTTTTTTCATGTCTAAGGTTGCATCTTCCAAGCGAATACTTGAATCCCAAAAAGGTCAACGTCTTGGATCATCGTCAGTCCCAAGTAAAAAAAAAAAGTTATGTAGTTAAAAAAAAACTAAAGGCTTGGTGGGTATCACCTGCAGAGGCACCCAGTTGTATGGAACAATGACATACTATGCTACTGCCAGTCCCTCACTCTCATCCAAGTCTTCTGAGGTTGAACCGGATGAGGGTAGTAAAAATTAAGATGAAGAGAATGATCAGGCAGCACAAGGTTTACTGGAGGGGATGAAAATTGCAGATGAGGAAGGAGCAGGCAGAAATGTTTTGGTTGTGGAGGGGGGCAGTGGGAATAAACCACAAGAGGAACAGGCCCAAGAAAAATCTGGGGCAGGGGGAGAACCCTGAAAAGGTGATCGAGTTGCCATGCCTTCCTGGGAAAAAAACTAAAAAAATATCATCTTTTGTTTGGTTATACTTCTCCATTAGTGCTTCAATTGAGTTGGTAGCAACGTGTGCTATTTGTAAACGGCCAATCAACAGGGGTAAAAAGAAAGGAGCATTGGGAACATCAGCACTGAAAAGGCACCTAGACAGATGTCATAACATTATTGAGTACTCCAGTTGTGAGTCTTGAAGAGAACATGATAGTGATAGCTTACTAAACTCAGAGGTAACTCCCATAGATGAAAGCAGTGACAGCCCCTGCAGCACTACTGAAACACCTCCACCACGACTTCCTCCCATTGGAAGGACTCCTCCTACTGTTACTGAAAGTGACCATGTGTTCAAAAGCCTTCATGGAGACAGCTTACCATCTCAGAAACATATGAGCGTTAAGCCAAATATGCCTTGACTTGCCCTGTTGCTGCTACAATAACCAAAAAAATTTCAGAAATGATAGCTGTTGATTTGCTACCATATAACGTGGTTGAACATATAGGATTCAGGTTGCTGCTTGAGTATCTTGAACCTCGATACAGTATACCATCACGGGAATACTTCTCGACAACAGGGATTCCAGATTTTTACGATGTTGTATGTAAAAAATTATGACACGTCTTGTGCAATGCTGTTGGGAGGGTGGTGCATCTCACAACAGATACTGTATCTGGAAAGCTGTCAACCTGAGCCCTTCATGTCTGTCATGGCACATTGGGCATGTATTGATAATTCACGTGGGACTGGGGACAGTGAAGTATCGCAGTTTGCTGTTCTAAGAATGTTTTATTTTCCATCTGAACATACCTTATACAACATCAATGAAGAGCTCCAAAAACCAATACAGCAATGGCTCACTTCACAGGGACTGTCAGTTGGCTTTATAGTTGCAGATAATGGATCCGACATAAGGAAGGTCTTGGAGGAGGGGGACTTTGTTCACATCCGCTGCTGTGCACATTGCTTAAATTTAATAGTTCATGGTTTTCCTTGATGATGACAGGGAGATTAAGGCTCTCATTAGCACTTCTAAAAGAATAAGCACTCATTACAGTCACTCAAGCAAAGCCCATCACTTGTTTGAAAACATAAAGCAGAAGCACATTTTGCCTTTGCACAGACTGACCCAACACATTTCTGCTCTATGGAATTCAACCTTTTAGATGTTCCAAAGGCTGCTGAAATAAAAGAAAGCTGTCAGGCAATACACCTTGGAAAATAAAATTGGTGATGCAGATGTCTATATTACTCCACCACAGTAGGCCATGCTATTTGAGGAAATCACCAGGGAGGTTAGTGCAAACACAGCAACTCTCAACCAGGTGATACCCCTAATAACAATTTTAAAATTCAGATTGAATCCAATTAGGGAAAAGTTAGAGAAGCAAGACAGTTCCAAGATCACATAGGCTGCCAGTGGTGCTGCTGACATATGCAAGTTGCCCCCCAGAATGCAACAAGATCCAAAGAGACGTATGATCAAAAAAGTTGAAGATGACAAACTATGAAAAATGCTTCATTCTGAGTACTACATTAAAGCAGCAATCTTGAACCCACAATACAAGCCAAAGCAACTATTGAGTGATGATGATGGCACTTGTTTTGAGATAAACAAGAAATAACTGATGAGGTATGTGCTGTCTTGGACCAGAGTACAACAGCAGCACCACATTCAGAATCTTCTTCATGACACAGCACAGCATCAGGTGATCCATCCTCTACTGTTGCAGCATTTTCTCCCTCATACTCCTCAGCCACTGCAGCCACATCTTCTTCTTCACCACCAGCCAAGCAAAGCACTGTCCCATAGTCACTTGGTTCAGCTTCTTGTCTCTGGAGTCACTTAGATGTAATTGTAACATCTTCTTCATTTGTCTTTTGTAACACAGCCTCAGCACAGACCATTGTTGAAATGTACCTGGCAGAGCCCAATATCAGCTGAAATACTGATCCTTTGCAATACTGTAAATCCAAACAATATGTGGCCTGCTTTAGTAAACATTACAATGAAGTTCATGAATTGCCCTTCGACTAGCATCTGTTCAGAATGATTGTTTAGTTCAGCTGGTCATTACTGACACATGATCCTGTTTGACACCAGAAAATGCTGGTCACCTCACATTTCTCAAAGTCAACATTCTTCACTTTAATTTCAAATATACCTGAATAAGACATACACTGACTGCTCTGAGCTGGCCCTATCCACAAAACACTTTCAAGAATTTGTGCCTGTGGTGAAACTCTTTCGTGAATAGGGTCTACTACATGAGATCGCAATTAATTTCAACAAGTCATGTAAGGACGGACTAGACCAGGCCGCTATTTCTTGAATGATCAGATGAGCAGAACAGAATAGAAAAAAAATAACATCAGTGGGTTTAGAGTTCAAATACAGCAAGCCACTGCATTATATGGCACAGACTTACTTGGTGGTACCTGGTACAGCTATATGATCTAGAAGGTAGGGTACTGCTGTCTATTACTACTACTACTATCACTTTTTGTCCTCATGAGTCACAACTATGACTTATCACTTTTTTACTTACTACTAGTCACCTTTTTTTGCCCTCTGCAACTGATCCTGACCATACTGTTTTAATTTGCGTACAGTGCATGGCTTAGCAGATGCTTGAAACACAGAAACTGAATGCGTTTTTTCTATTTCTCATGTCCCCCATATTTGGCTGCAATTACTTCACAGAAAAAATGATACTAAATTGAAAATTCATATAATTTCTTTATTGTTTGTGTGTGCATGGTATGCTAGCCTGGTTACATCTCACTTACAGTAGCTGGACTGAGACTATCATATTACTATATTTTATTTTTGATACTTAAATTACTTGGCAGTGGCTGGCAGCAATTGTGGAACTACCCTCACCCGCCCATGTCTAAACCACCCTTCTCCATATCTTTTGCCTTTCGTCCAGTCACCCTTACCGAAGTACTAACACAGCTGCAGGCCCTAAACCCCTCTAAAGGAAAATGTCCCTCGGGTCTGGACTCCAAAATGCTTTACTTGTCCTCTCCAGCCATTGCCACCCCTCTGGCCGCACTATACAATCTCTCGTTCTCACTTGCCTCTGTCCCAGCCAATTGGAAGTGCACCACTGTCATTTCTCTCCCAAAAGGGGATGATCCCTCATCTCCAGGTAACTACCATCCTATCTCATTACTCCCCATCCTAGCCAAAATCCAGGAAAGCCTCGTACTAGCCCAACTCTCCCCTTTTCTCGACTCCACCTCCTACTTCACACCTTACCAATATGGCTTTAGGAAGTTGCACTCCACCATCACCTCCCTCCTAAGGCTCACCGACACTGTACTCATGGGTATGAATCATGGGCACATCACCTCAGCAATCTTTATCGACCTTGCCAGGGCATTTGACACGGTCTTCCACACCCTTCTGCTATCCAAATTCACACTGGCAGGTCTATTTGTAACCAGCTCCAATTGTTTCCAGTCCTACTTAGCTGGTAGGTCTCAAGCTGTAAAAGTTGACCAACATACTTCTGCCCCCCTCCCAGTTAATACAGGTGTCCTCTAAGGCTCTGTCCATGGCCCCATCCTGTTCTCCATATTCCTAAATGACCTGCCCTTGGTATGTAAACACGCATCCTTACATATGTATGCAGACGACATGGCTCTGTGTGTGTCAGGTCCCTCCCACTCTGAGGTGGCCCCCAGACTTCAGGAAGATTTCACTGCTGTCCAGCAATGGCTTTGCTCTAACCAGCTCTTCCTAAACACCCCCCAAAAAATCTCCAGTACGTTCAGTACCAGGCAGAGACTCGCCCATCTCCCCACCACCCCCTCTTTCCATACCTTATATGGTATACCATTGGAGGCCCACCTCCTTCTGGTACCTTGGGGTCTGGCTCAACCAGCACCTTGACTTCTCGGGGCACATTGACTCAATACACAAGAAACTGTACCCCAAGCTTGGTGCCTTATATCGTAACAGGGGCTATATTCCTCTGAAAACCCACAAAGCTATTCTACAGAGAATGATCCTCCCGATACTGGACTACAGTGACGTAGTATACACTGCCGCCCCCAATTCCACCCTAGCCAAACCCAACCCCTCTTCCCTCCTTTTGCTGATTCACCCTAGACTGCCCCCCATGCACCACTGCGAACTCTACAAGTCCCTTGATCTACCATCACTACAGGATCAGAGACAGCTCCACGGTGCAAGACTAACTGCTAAATTATGGTCCCAGACCCTCCCCCCTACCTTGGGTCCACACTCCAAGCTCAACCACCCACAATGTACTCCCTCAGGAACACTGACTACCAGCTCCTCTATGTCCCACATATGGCTGCTGCCAAATGGCAGGCTGCCTTCAAATATTGCATGCCTAAACTCTGGAACTCCCTACCAGTGGCCATCAGGCACACAGACAACTCACAGCAGCGCAACCTGTTACTCAAAGCACATTTCCCACCCACCTGCTCCTGCCGACAGTCCCCCCGTGACTCCTAATGTTCTGCATCTTGCTCCTGTCCCCCTAACTGCTCTCCCAGGCCTCAGTGCATTTCCTGGTTTACATAGGCCTACCCTCACCACATTGCTACTGAATTCATCTCTGTAGTCAAAGGGAGTGCCAATATATGTCTTATTACGCTTTCTTACGGCATAGCTGAGTTGCTGAATTGTAGTAGGTAGACCTGCTTCTTAGCTAACCTCCCTTCATACTCTATTGTACTATTTGTTTCCTCATACATGTTATCATTGCTCAAGATGTAACCTATTTGCTATGCATTGTTGGTACTGTGTCCTATCCATTTTTGCATGTTTTCATCTCATCCCCCCCTTCCCCAGGATGCATCTGGAACTGAGCAGTAGTCTGCTCAGTATGCCTTCCAGGTGAAACTCTTAAACAAATAAATAAATTAAATAAACAAACTAGGAAGGATCTAATTGTGTTGTGTGTCTGTCTGTCATCAGGTCCTTAGGTGGCAGTGGCAAACTTTTTTTATGACTGCACAGCATTTGACCAATGTGATGTGTGACTGGCTGCCTGCCTGGGTGGTAGTGATCACTATGTCATTTGTTTTTCTTCTTTAAGGATTCAGTGTGTTGATCAGATTCAGTAGAAGTAGTCATAGTACTAGAAAACATTACCACCTCTTGGACCAGGTAGTGCACTATACCACAGTGCACCAGGGCATGTAGCTGTTATATCATTCCCATGATGGTAGGTGGTGGGCTCTTAGTGCTGCTCATTTGATCATTCATATCCATTTGTTTGGCCTGTTCAGCTCTGATTGGAACATCCATTAAAATAATACCCACACAGCACCATTAATAAAAAAAAAATCTTAGCTGCCTGGTAGTGTCTGCAGTGCTTGGTGGTGCTATAATATAGGTATTTGCATCGGTCTGTCTCTCTCTCTCTCTCTCTCTCTCTCTCTCTCTCTGTCTCTATCTCTGTCTCTCTCTCTGTCTCTCCCAGCACGCTCATGCCATGGACCCGAGCAGGATATGCCACCATTATAGGCCAGCCATAAGGGGCTAATAGTGAGTGATTGCTGTTTTATTTAGCAGTTTTACATTAATTTTCATACAAATAATCCATTAAGTTATTTCCTTTAGGCCTCTGTGTCAAATGTGACCGACTTTGGGTGTACAGACACAAGATCGACATCACTAAGATGAAGTCCAGCACAGCGACAGATTTCACCAGGATGCAGTGAGTCGCTGTGCTGGGACTCTGCAGACACCACCGGTGCAGCTCCCAGTGTTGGGCCGCCCCCCCCAGGTCCAACTGCGACTCAGAGTTAGATATTTAGAGATCGGGTGTGTGTGGGGGGAGGAGCCCCCCACATGATGGGTTTGGGGGGGGCACAGCCCCCTGAAGGAAAAGCACCTACATCCCCAACGGTACAATGAGGACACTCGGCATTGTGTCTGTCACTGTCTGGAATGTCAGTGTGAGCGCTGTTGAAGCACTGTAGCAAAACCCCGACTTTGGCCACTTTTATGCATTTTTTCACATGTTTTCAAATATTTGGCAATAAATCAGAACTAATTAGAACTAATCAGAACAAATTAAAACTTCAACGTGTTCCGGTTTTTATTCAATAAGGGTCAGATCTTCACTGAGTTCTCCCAGCCCTAGTCACTATGCCCCTTTGAGATAGCATTCTTTCTCAGAGACTTTTGAACCTAAACTTTATTGCAAAATATAACTGTAGACTGCAGTTCCAGCTCAAACACAGATCCAGCAGCCCACTGATCAGCCCCGCAAAACTCACCCTGCTCCCACTGAGTATGCTGCTCAGTTCTGAAGAGCTTCATCTCCAATCCTGTGCTGTGGCTACAGCCTCCACCTTGGGGCCTGGGGCACTACATGAGCACTGCAGGGTGTTTAATGTAGACAGCACTGATTTTCATGTGGATAAAATACTTTATCTGACTTGTCCTCTCCTTTGGGTCATCCCTGTGCAATCCAAAGACACTTTCAATTAAGAATTTTGTATTTGCTCAGTACTTAAAAGGGCCACAACCTCAGGCTCACTTGCATATCCTTTGAAGATCACAACAGTAATTTTGCATTTCCTTTTTAATAGACTTGCCTATCTCTAACTTTTAATACTTTTATATTTTGTGGTTCACATGTTCCTCAAACCGAATAAAAAGGTTGCCCTGGGCTAGCTTGGGGAGGGAGTGGGGTTTTCGTCACTGAAGCTAATAGATATGCATACTCCATTTCAATAGCACCTGGGTCTTCTGTGCATGGATTTTCTGAACACTGTGTGGGGGAATGTGAAATATTTGACTGGGAAACCAGCTGCTATGGGATCAACTTTACTCCCACTTATACATTGGAGTGACACTCCATAAGTGGCGATATGCGGATTGTCTCCCTTTGAATTTGTTTTAATGTATAGAGTATCAGAAGTGTGGTAAAGCTGTCTTGTTTCAGGCTAAAACATATTGGCTAACTTTGAAACACTGCTCTTACAGAGATATAAGTGTGTGGTGTACATGCAGAATGCATGCCACATGCTTAATTGTGCAATGTGTACATGCGGTTCGCATACACAAAGTGAACCTAAGCGAACCAGGTCTATAAAGCAAATCAGGTTCACATGCTACATGCTTTACACGTGCGCAGCAGGTAAGCTGGTGTGAACATCTTCTAAAAATCTTATCAGGTTTGTGTGTTGCACGCTTGACATGAGTGCAGCAGTTAAGCTGGTGTGAACATCATTCATAATTCACATTAGGTTCAGATGTTGCACGCTTGTCATGTGTGCAGCAAATAAGCTGGGGCAAATCTCATTAAAAAAAAAACACATCAGTTTCTATTTCTCATACTACTGACAGCAATTGGAGCTAAATACATTTTCACTGATTTCCCATTAAAATTAGGTAAGCTCATTAATTCTGATTCTTTTGTAAGTTGTTTAATGGGTTTTGATTTTTGTCCTTAAATTGCCATTAATTCATAAAGTATTGCTTACTGCATTAAATGCCTAGGATACAGTCAGCCAACATGCCCCATTCCAGATGTGCGAAGAGGGGTATCTGTGTTGTGAAGCCTGACCTTTTTGTTTTGGGCCATGCAAATCCCCTTATGCACATTTAGTGCTACAAATGTGTTTCTTTATGACTGTTTAGGCTCATTTACTTTCCCTTTGGTATTCTGTATGGAGCAAATACACTATGGCTTTGCTCAGCACTCTTTGTGCTGAGTAGGGTCTTGGAAGCATGCACCATACCTCACATTTTGTCACTGAAAAGAGGGACATGGACACTCAAAATGAGGGACAATGAGGAACACTAACCCTCATGATGATCAGGACACATCCTGAAACATGGAGATATAGTACTTCAGAATGCAATGGAAACCATTGTATTTACTTGTGCCAATATTAGCACCTGAGAAAGAATTTCTACCATAAAGCAGATGTGCAATTTAGGTAGGGCAGAAGGGGGCAGTTGCCCCCCCACCCCGCATTTGTGCCTAGGATGTTCTGATGGTATGGCAATAATGGCATTAAATTTGGATTTAATCTTTTACACAATAAGTGCCCCTCTGGCCTGTGTGCACTCATGCTGCAGGTGCACTCCTGACTCGACTGTGTCTGTATTGTGTTGTTCCCTCTCTCCAACTGTTAGCAGTGGCATCATCACTCATGACATGGAGGTGTTCCAGCCAAGCAAGAGCACATGGGTCATGCCAGTGTGACACTGTCTTTACCACCACAGAGTAGAGAGGCTGCACACTACAGCTTGAAGGAGTTGATGAGCACTGAACTCTCAATAGCAGTGTTGTGGCAGCATATTTTGATTGGTCTACTGTTAGTGAGTCTCTATTTCCCCTGGTGGCTGAAGGGGCAGAGGGTGAGCTATTAGCTAACTTGAGACTAGGCTACCTACTTAATCTACTAGACTCACCTCAGAAAAAAAAAAAACAGCATAGGCCCCCTGCAGCAGCAAGCTAGGCCTAGCAGCAGCAGTGACAGCGGTGTGGGTGGCCTTCATAGGCCTTGTCAGTGCAGTGCAGCAGCAGCCACAGCAGTAGCCAAGCAAGAAGCAAGCAACACAGTTTAGGTGGGTTTGTTTGGTGAGGTGACTTGGTCGCAGATCACGTTGGGGACCTGGGATGGTTAGTTCTAGCATCCAGCTTCTGGCAGAAGGACGAAGGAGGAGTGGACTGGAAACTGGGCTGGTGGCACACTGGGCCAGGCTGCAGGTTCTGGTCAGATAGCCGGGTAAGTAAAAGTAAGCCATATGTGTGCTAGCAGTATAGCCTAGTGGTTAAAAGCACTGAACTGCAAACCAGGATACTTGGAGACCTGAAGACCTGGGTTTGAATCTCATTAACCCCCACTTGTATATTGTGTGATCCTGAGCAAGTCACTTAACTTTTATGTGTGCAGTTATCAGTAAACACTTGCTTTTTGCACACATGTCACATGTATGCAGTCTGTTCCAATTTAACATGAAAAGCATGCTTTCCACAATTGCTTGCTGCACACATGTCACATAAATGTAATCGGTTCCAATTTAACATTAAATCATGCTTGTAGCACACTTATCACATGGGTAGTTTTATGTGCACAACATGAAAATATTTAATATAATTACTTCTGTAAGGATGCTTCCCACAGTTCCTGCCATGAGCCTACATGACCGTTACCATATCTCATGTTTGAGAAGCTTGAGACATCAGTGGTCAGAAATCTTTCATCTGAACCCTCATGCTGGTGGTTCTCACTTTACCTCAGCTGCAGTCCCATCACCCTCTAGCCAGTGCACAAGGGTACACTTTACTAATCACGCCCACACTATGGGGGGCAAGGTATACCACCTTTTTGATGATCACCCCCCCTCAGGCAAACTTATTCAGTTACACTATGTCAATATTAAGTGTGTGTGTGTGTGTTTGGTGGGGTGGCCAAGAGAAACAAACTATGTATTCTAATTAATAAGAAACTTTCTAATGCCCCCTTCAGTATTGGACTCAGGAGTATTCCTGGTAAAGCCCACTGGTTATGCTTCCGCCATTTCCACATTCCCCCCTACTTCCTGTGCTGCGTGACCTGATCAAACCCCATGGTGAGACAACAAACAGGTACAGAACCTCTTCCCCATCACTAGGAAGATCACCATCAAACAGACAGCTCATGCAAAACTACAACCCCCACTGGAGTTGATCCTTCATGTGCATCAGACAGCTGGTAAGGTCACACACGATAGACACCTCAGCACATTAGAATGGGCAATTTCAGATAGGCATCATTAGGTGCTCAATGAAGACATTGGGCCTCCTGAAGGCAGAGCAGCATCCCAAGCAATTGGGAAAATGTCACTCTTTAATTTCTTGACGTCACTGATTATACCTATGCACCACATGCATCTCCTTATTAATGGTTCTGAACTCTCTGCTGCAACACTAGGTATATGTCATGAACATCAGTTACCTGTCCCACCTTTACAAGGGTCTGCTGCTCACATTGCCCATACCATTAAGTTAGTGAAATGCTTTAAACATAAGATTTAAGGGTTTGTTTAAAATAGTGTATACTGCTACAGAGTTATACTGGTATTTGTTAATATTTATACTTCAGAGGGAGGGGTGGAGGGGCTCATTGGCACTCAATTCTGCTGCTTTGGTGCCTGTCTTGGATAGCAGTGAAAGAATGTATGATTCTTGACTAAATCAATATCTTTACTTACAGTACTTTATTCTTCTTGATTTCCTACAGTTCTATGCTTATTTTTTATTGTACCTCCTTCTTTGGTGTTTTGTTAATGTTACTTCTAGTTATAATAATAGACAGTATGAATCTCACGGTTTTCCATTAAGCTGCTTACACTGTAATATTACACTACTGAATCTAAAGCTTTCTAAAACACTCTTAAGGCTATCTATGTACAATGAGGAAAACTCTAATACCACCCCCCATACTTGCATTGGCTGGGATATATCATACACCTATATACACAGTGGGTAAGGGAATTTGACCTACATTGAACACAGATCTTTTTTTTATCCTGTGAACCTAAAGGCAGATTTAGAATCCACCTCATGGAATGTTTGGGATATTAATTTTCCGGTTAAAAGAAAACAGGTTCTAGCACACCTAGAACAGGCCTACACACTGATAGCTTTCTTCCAAGAGACCCAGCTTTCTCGCTTGGAGGCTTGTATATTGCAGAGGGAGTGGCTTGGTTTAGAACTGCTAAAAGAGGGATATCTAGTCTCTTACATAAGTGCCTTCATTGGTCATGTCTAGCCTCTGTTTGATTCAGAAGGGAGGTGGATTGTGACTAAGGTGTCTACACTACAAAGCCCCTTGCTCCTTCTGAATATCTATGCCCCAAATGTAGATGACCCCTGTTTTTTCTCTGAAATCAATGAGAATCTCTCCACATTCCATGCCCCACCTGCTCCCGTTATCATTGGAGGGTGATTTCAACCTTACACTTAACCGGCTAATTGACAGCTCCACTTCTGACCATGAACCACATCAAAAGGCAGCTGCCACTGTCAAAGCCACGATACAGGAATTTGCCTTAACTAATATTTGGTGTCTCCTACATCCTACCACCTGAGACTACACCTGTCTTTCCTCAGGATCACCATTCTCTTAGCCAAGTATACCTATGACTTATGATCACACACATGACATGGATCACCCCAAATACCCTGACTCAGCCAGTAGTTGTCTTAGATCATACTCAAATGGTACTGAACTTAATCTGGGACCCCCATCCCCTAATTCTCTGTCCTGGTACCTTGACTGTCTGTTACTGCAGGAACTCAGTTTTATCTCTTGGGCCCAGAAAAAGATAGCAGACTTTCTGATACATAATGATAACAATGGAGTTTTGAATGTTATACCATGGGAATTAGTCAAGGCTTTCCTCAGGGGCCACATCATAGGACATACCATACACTGGAGGAGTCATAGGGAAAAGGAGTCTAAAAGACTTGTGTCAAACTTTAAAGAACTAAAGAAGAAATATAAAGACCCCCGCCCAGAGTGACCCCTCTGAAATGATCTTGGCACATGGACAGCTTAATACTCACTATTCTAGAAAAGCAAACCTGGCCTTATGTCAAGTACAGCATAAGTACTGGGGAGGGCAACTAAGGTTTTAGCCTATATACTTATCAAACGTCAAGTGGAACAGCATATTCCAGGCCTAAAAAACACCAGAGGTAGACTCTGCACTAAGCTCCTGAAATAAATTAGGTTATGAAGTCATTTTAAGCTATGTTATATGCAAAACAACCTCCCTCCAACCAACTTGTTGCCTTCTTTGACTCAGTTACACTTCCCTGCATATCACCTTAACAACACCTGAAACTTGATGCTCCTATAATCTGCATGAAGTTAACCAGGCAATTAAGGCAATGAACAAGAAAAAATCCCCCAAGAGAGAGATGAATATCCCACTGATTTTTATCAAGAGCCACAAGAGACACTCACCCCTGTACTACACTGGGTATTTGTTGATTTGCTTGAAAACCAGACCACCCCTTCCACAGCCAGACAGATGGCGATATGAGTCCTACACGAGAAAGGGAAGGATATCTCTATATCCAACAGCTATCATCCTATATCTCTGATTAATGTGGATGCCAAAATTCTGACCAACACTCTGACATACACTTGAAGGGGTCCTTCCCCAGCTCATACACCCTTCACAGGTAGATGCAAAAGTCCTTATGAATGTTCTTCTCTCTCCTTCTTACCACTATTCAGAGACACTCACTAAGAATGTCCCCTATCTCCACTTCTCTTCCTCGTGACCACTGAACCCATGACAATAGTATTAATATCAGCTAGTAACATACTATAAATTAAATCCAGCAACAAAGAATCTGTCCCCTAATCATATGCACACAACTCACTCATCCTGTTTTTAGATGCTCTTCAAGCCATCTCTTCCCTCCAATAATTGCTTACCTACTTCTCAGAAATTTCAGGGTTGAAAATCAGTCATACAAAATCCAAACTCATATCCCTTAATAATTTATGCACATACCACTACTTTCAAAACACTGGGTGGGCCTGAACAGATAAAGGAGTCACCTACCTAGAAATCAAAATTACCCCATCTCTAGCCAACCTTTGCCAAGCTAGTTTTGAACCAGTGATAACACATTTACAGTGTATACTGAAATGGACAGATGAAGGACACTGCACCTTACATTTACTGGGAAATTAATGGCATTAAAAATGATACTCGCCCCTAAGGACCTTCACGTCCTGGCTTATTGTCTCATCCACATGCCAGAAAAATGGTTTATCAAATAAAAAATTAAAAATTTGTAAATTCATCTGGGATGGGATATATCCTCTCACACTTTAGCAGGATTTAACTATAGAAACACTGATCTGAAGCTGGCTAGGTCTCCCCAGTTTCAAGCATTCCCATATGGCCTTCATTTCAGCCCAAGTGGTTAAATGGTTTCCTCCCTACTCAACAGAGATTGAAGACCACAAGCTTATTTCTTCCTCTCCCATCACTTACCTTTACTCAAGATCACCCACATCCATTAAACAACCACCTGTCACTCCTGTATCAATATCATATTGGCTCAAAATCACAATCATGCTAAAGAAGGATCCATACCCCCTTCCACATGGCCTTATCAGGAAGAATATTAAAATAGAAATAGAGAATAAACCTACATGCCTGGCCATCATGGGCAGCAGCAGGTATTCACCATTTTCAGGGCCTGTGTTTACTAGACCAACCCAACTGCAGGTTGTTTGAGGATACTAGACACCAATGTCATCTCCCTATTCAAGATTTCTGGTGCTTTTTAAAACTCAGGTCAATCTTCACACCTAAACTAAGAGCATATCAGAACTGCCTCCCACCTGCCTATTCACCCAACCTGTCCCAATAGTCCAGGATGCAGACTGGAAGGATGGGCCATATACAAAAATTAATCTGGGATACTGACCTCCAGTAACTGAATTTACCAAAACTAAGTGGGCCTGGCAGCTGGATATCAATATCTTAGCTACAGACCGGACCAATTGCTGTAACCACATGCACATGTCCTACAGCACTCTAAAAGCCCAGCTCATACAGTTAAAACCTACACTTGTGGTACGGAACTCCACAAGCTCCTATAGAAAAGGGATTCTGCTCCTCTAAAATATGTTGACTCTGTGACTCTCGGCTGGGCTTCTTATTGCACATACTATGGTCTAAGATCCCCCTGGGGCAAGGTTGTACAGTATTGGCAACTAATTATTCCTAACCAACACAAACAGATGGCCCC
This sequence comes from Neoceratodus forsteri, assembly GCA_016271365.2. Lineage (NCBI taxonomy): Eukaryota > Metazoa > Chordata > Ceratodontiformes > Ceratodontidae > Neoceratodus > Neoceratodus forsteri. Next base: position 1,018,108,604 of record CM028129.1, on the reverse strand, counting down.
ATGGCCTTGCACAGTTTAACCAACTCTATTTGTCCAGATCCCACTCTCACATCAGATGAACTGTGATGGTCATAATAGCATCAAAATGACTCCTCCTGAGATGTCAATGATCCAAACACATTCCTACAGTCAATGAATGGCTGCAGGCTGTTGGCCAAATAGCATCCCTAGAATGTTTATCTTATTGTGCACTAAATAAAATAATAGAATATAACAAAGTATGGACACCAGCTGGCTCACTGGGGCAGTGGTAGTGCTGCTGCTCATGATGGAAGGTCTGGCCAGGGGAAGGAGGCTCAAGCACCCTAGACTATGCTCTCCTTTTCTGGGGATGGAGGGAAAAAGGGCTGCTATCATGCCTGAATGAGCACTGCCACCTTTGGAAGCATGGGTGGTGGTCTAGGACTTACAGAGTTGGGATGGGAGGATATCATTAAGCACTTGGATGCAGCATGTGCCGGCATGTTGCTAGCCTAGACATAGCTCCTTCAGGGTAGGGCTAAGGGAAAAAAACCTACATAAATCCTCAGCATTGAGCAACATGATGCCAGAATCCCAGTACACTGGGACACAGCCTTGAAGGCTGGAGATCTTGGTACACCAGGACCCAGTCAAGAATTCGGGGAGTATATCCCCAATGCTGGCAAATGGGGGAAGTCATGGTGCATTATTCTTTTGATAATGTACAGGTTTTGGATTTGGATATCAGAAAAAAAGATGGATGGCACTTTGTCCACTGATCTTTTCCAAAAACCAACAGATCAGAACAGCCTATTGTTGTCCAATAGCTGCCACCCCACCACACCATCAGCAACATCCCCAAGTCCCAGTTTTTGCAAATAAAGAGGAATTGTTCTGACACAGAGTTGTGAAAAGAGAAGTGCTGAACTGCACCAGTGATTTGTTACTATGGGTTATGGTTAAGAACACCTAGATGTAGTACAAAGACAGGAGAATGAGATCTCTAGGAGTGAATTCTTACATTATGGGACAGGGGATGATACCACACCAAGTCAGGTTCTGTTCATTACTAAGAGTGGCACAGACAGTAAGATAGTTAGAGAGACACTATCAAAATATTGGCACATTTTGTCCACTGAGCCTGCCCTAACAGACATAGTGAAGGAACAACCGAAGATTGTTTTAAACATGGTAAAAACCTAAGGGATACCTTAGTGTACAGTTCCTGCTGGTTCTGAAATCAACTACTATGGGGTGATTACCCACACGTACCAAGTGATGTTTCCAACATGGAAGATATGTACAGTGTAGGGTGGTGGTTAAAACTAAAAATTTGTTCATACCATCACCAAGAGACCATTCCAAATCCATCACTTTGTAAATTGTATCACTGTGAATGTTATTTATTTGGCCACTTGTCTGTGCAACTCCTTTTATGTAGGCAAGATGAGCCAGCCACTCAAAACTAGGATCTGTGAACACCTAAGCTCAGTGAGACTGAAGGATATGAAAAGCGCTGTAAACATGTATATGCACCAGGCAGGGGTTGAAGAGCCACATGGTTTTACCTTTGTTAGCATAGACCATACTTTCATCGGACCAAGAGGTGGGGATGTGGGCACCATTTGATCAGAAAAAGAATCCTTCTGGATCTATACTCTTGGTGCCCTCAGGGTTCTTGGGCTCAATGATGGCATTGATTTGATAGTTCATTTCCACAAATAATATGTGTTGTACACTTATAGTACATCAGTTCCATACACCTGATCCCTTGGGGGTTGGGGTGAGATGGATATATCCCTTGTGTTCAGTTCTGTATATTAGATAGTATAAGTGAGCACTTTTGGAGTGTACACAATTCTGTATATTCTCCCAGGTTAGCCACAACAATTTTTTCATGGGCGTATCACTCTTTATAGCTATTACTGTTTAGGACTCGGTGTATATAGTATTAAGTTATTTATTCCTTTCAATTAATTTTCCTCTTTTTTTAAAGAGGAACACTGTTTGGAAACAATTCTTTTTTCTGCTACAGTATAGTGGGCTTTTGATGAAATTTCCCTTGGTGGCTACCTTTGAGATTACACTATGTGGAGGACATTTTCAAAGGAGATGCACCAGAACATTACAAGACATGTGCCACAGCATGATATTCAAAGGCTGGAGATGCATCACGCATCTCTGGCTGCTCCCAAATGCAGCCATAATGTATGTGATACATCTCCAGAGGATGTGCCCATGAATATGCGGCACATCCCCATATTCAGCCAAAATGTGCGGTGCATCTGCCTGCACATCTCGGAGATGTGCTGCACAAAGTTAGGCATGTTAGAAACACATCTAACCCATAGCCATCCACAGGTGGGCTGCTGTACGGCACACAGCAGCACAGCAGCTGTCAGTCCCTGCAGCTCCATGGTGAGTCCCCCCATCCCCAAACCCTGATTGTGGGTATCCAGTACATAACACAGTGTCCACAGTTCCTGGTAGCCTAGTGGACCCCCTCCCCATCCAGATCACCATTCCACGTATAATAAACAATGCCCCAGCCTGATGTTCCATAGTGTAGTGGCCCACCCTCCCTGTTCCAATCCCCATTCTGAATAAACACAGCATTTGTGCCCCATCCATATGGTAATGGTCCCCCCCTCCATGTCCAGATCCCCATTTTGAGTAAATAAAATATTGTGTCCCCCACCTTTTCCATAGTGTAGTGGCACCCCACCCCCACCCACTGAGGCACCCACATCCCACCCCACTCCCCATCCCAGCATGTCCAGGAACCCACTGAGCAGCAAAACCCACTGCATACCTCCACAGCTGCCCACCGACTAAACACTCAATACATGACAGCTTACTGAACACACTACAACCTCATTGTCTGACACTGTCAACCAATGGGCTTGCATTGTGTACTGTGAGCTGTCATTCACAACTTTTAAAAGTTGTGAGTGTCAGCTTACAGTACACACTGCAACCCCTTTCGTCAACAGTGTCAGCCAATGGACTTGTAGTGTGTACAGTAAGCTGTCATCCCCGTGGGGTGGGTAAGGAAGCAAGAAAAATCTGGGTCTGGGTGGAGTGTATTTCAGATATGACAGTGGAGGAGGGTAGGACAGTTTATTCATGAAAAGTGTGAAGAGGGTTGGGGATAAACCTCATATCATGGTGCATCTAGGTATGAATGACCTGGAGGGCAGTACAGTGGAAGAAGTGCAGGAAAGGTTCAGGGAGGTGGGAAGTATTTGCAAGCAGGTGGGCACATCAGTGGGATTCTCAGAGGTACTACTGGTACCTAGGGCAAGCACCGTGAGGAAGCTAAGAATAGATGTATTCAACAGGTGACTAGGGGAGGTGTGCTGAAATAGGGTATGGGGTAACACAAGGAATAAAAATGGGCTTTATGCAGAAGATAGGCTGCATCTCAGCACTGAGGGGAAAAGGACTTTGAAACAGGGCATGGAGAATTATATTAAAACTAAAATAACTTTAAACGGAAATAGGGGGAGGGGCACAGAGGGACTGTACAAAGGAGTCGTCTAGCAGGGGAGTCCATAAGGCCTCTTCCCCCAGAAAGGGAGGAAGAGAAGGAGGGGAATCTAAAAAGGAATGGCAGTAGGTGGGAGAGAAGGGGAGAGGAAGGGCAAGGCACAAGGTGGACTGTTGTATCACTGAATGTTAAGAGCCTGGTAAACAAGATAGCAGAATTCCAGGCAATGATGGTGGAAGGGGAGGTAGATATGCCGCTATCTTGGAAACCCGGGCCACCCGATACCATGACTGGGTTCTCATGATCCCTGGATACAAGGTGTACCGCAAGGACCAGAAGGGGGGAGGTGGTGGGGTGGCTATTTATCTTAGGGATGGGATACTGTGTACCAGGGAGAAGGGAGAAGGGGGAAGTGGGGGCAGTCTGAAGCCATATGAGTACTGCTCCAAAACTCCAAGGGTAAGAAAATTATGTTGGGAGTGGTGTACAGGATGCCCTCACAAAACAAGGAGATTGATAGGGAGCTGGGGGAGCAAATCAGGAAGGTCAGTGGTAAAGGGAGTATGGTTATAGTGGGTGACTTCAACCTACCTGGGATAGACTGGAGAACTGTGACTACCACAAACACTAGGGAACAGGTACTTCTTGAGGTTATCCAGGACAACTACCTAGAACAGTGAGTAACAGAGCCTACCAGAGATTTGAACATACTGGATACTGTGTTAGCAAATGGCAACCAAGTCCAGGATATGGTCGTACAGGACCCAGTAGCAGGAAGTGACCACTGCTCAGTGTGGTTCCTCCTCAACACAGAGAGGGAGTTGGCTAGGACCAGGACATGGGTGGTGGACTTCAGGAAGGCAGATTTTGCCAGGATGGGTAGCATCCTAAAGGGGCATCTTGCTGGAATTAGCCAGGGGATGGATGCTGAACAGAAGTGTTCAGCCATAAAGAAGGGTCTGACTGAGGCCATGAGCACATGTACCATGTCTCAGAGTAAACAGTCTAGGTCAAAAGAACCTAGCTGGCTCAGCAGGAAAGTGGAAGGAAAGGTGAAGGAGAAGAGATTGGCCTTCAACAGGTTCAAAAAATCTGGGCAATAGGAAGACAGGGAGGTGTACTCAAAGGCATCTAAGGAAGGGAGCAGGGCAATAAGGGCAGCCAAAGCAGCAAGGGAGATAACATTGGCACAGGAGATCAGGGAGAGGAAGAAGGCATTTTTCAAATACATCAGAGAGAAGAGAAGTTGCAGGGATGAGATTGTTAGAATCAAGAGGGAGTGGGGATGGGCAGAAAAAAAGACCTGGTGGAGGCACTCAACGAGTACTTCTGCTTGGTATTCATGAAAGAAAAGGATGGCCCAATACCATGGGGGAAGGGAAGGAAAGGTTGGGGGTTGAGGTAAATAGATAGACAGATAGATAATTTTAATTATAAAAGCTCCCATTTCATGGACTCTGGGTGCTGTACAATAAAACAAACAGTGTAATAGTATAATAATGTACAACTATGGACTTAGCAGAGGTAACAGATGGGATCATCCAGGAGGATAGGGTCTTAAAGCCTTGCGGGTGGACAAGGCATCAGGACTGGATGAAGTAGTTGGCAGGCCCTCTGACAGACCTGTTTAACACCTCCTTAGTGACGGGGATTGTGCCCAGGGACTGGAGGATGGTGCATATGGTGTATACTGGAACATCGTCGTTCACTGAAATCTAGTGCTCTCAAAATGTTGTTCTGCTGCACTAGTGATGTTCGCAGTGCAGCAGAACCAAAAAGGGACGTCCGCAGGACAGCAGAACGACTTTTTGTTCTGCTGCAGTGTGGACATCACACATGGTGTCCTTGAGCAGCAATCTGACAGTCTTATTTTAAAAAGAAAGATGTAGTAATCTTTTTTTTGAGGCAACAACATTCCATTATACACTATATAGAATAGTGCATGCTGTAATCGGTTAGGCTGAAATGCCACCGCTACTCATGACACTGGTTACCTCTCTGAGCTGCACTCTGAGGTAATCTGTCAGTACCAACTCAGTGAAAGAATAGCCCTGTTGTTAACTGTTACTCATGCACTATCCTATATGTTGTGCCCTTCCACAAGAGTGGGCCCAAGGATGAACTGGGCAATTACAGACAGGTAAGCTTGATGTCTATAGTGGGGAAGTTGATGGAGACCATTCTGAAGAAAAGGTTGCTAACCTTTCTGGACAGTAATGGACTGCAGGATGAGATACAGCATGGGTTTGTCTTGGGAAGATCTTGCCAGGCAAACCTAATAGACTTCTTTGTTTGGGTCACTAGGGTGGTTGACAAGGGCCATGCTGTGGAGGTCTTCTATCTGGATGTCAGCAAAGCTTTTGACTCAGTGCCACATGGGAGATTACTGGCCAAGCAGAGGGACCTGGGGGTGGGGGAGAAACTAGTGGGGTAGGTTAGGAGCTGGTTTCAGGGCAGGCAGCAGAGGGTAGTTGAAAGGGGGGGAGACATCCAAGCCAAGACCTGTAACTAGTGGGATACCCCAGGGTTCAGTGCTGAGTCCTGTCTTGTTCATTGTCTTCACTGGGTACATTGCAGAGTGGGTCAAGAGTAAGATCAGCCTGTTTGTCGATGACACAAAGATTTGTGCAAAAGTGGACAGTGAGGAGGGGAGACAGGCACTCAGGGAGGATCTAGCTAAACTCAAGCACTTGTCAGAGTAGTGGCAATTGGGATTTAATGCTAAGAAGTGTAGGATCGAGCACTTCAGAGCCAGAAACCCCAGGACCAGCTACTGGCTGGGGGTAGTGCAGGTATCAGCATCAGAGGAGGAGAGGGACCTGGGGGGAACTAGTCACAGGGAACATGAAGGTATTGGCACAGTGTAGGAGGGTGGCAGCAAGGGTAAATCAAATGCTGGGGTGTATTGCCAGGGGGATCACCTCCAGGAGGGAGGAGGTCATACTTCCCTTGTATAAATCACTGGTGAGGTCACACTTGAAGTACTGTGTGCAATACTGGTGCCCTTACCTCAAGAAGGATGTGAGGTTGCTGGAAGGGGTGCAGCGTAGGGTGACTAATATGATCATGGGGCTAGGGAGATGCCATATGAGCAAAGGTTGCGGGAGCTCAGCATGTGCTTGATGGAGGGCAAAAGGGAAAGGGGGGACATGATAGAGACCTTTACATATTTAAAAGGCATTAACAAAGTCAGCACAGGAGGATTGTTCCACTTAAAGGGGAGAAAGGTCACTAGCAGGCACAGTCTGAAGTTGGAAGGGAGGAGTTCAGGAGGGAGATGGGGAGGCACTACTTCATGGAAAGAGAGTGGTGACTGGATGGAATGCACTGCCAGAGGAGTTAATCAAACTGAGAACAGTGGACAGCTTTAAGAGAGGGTGGGATAGAGTCAGGGGCAGGGTAAGTATAGTCAAGAGCATAATGAGGGATAGGCCCAGGGGTGGGGATGTAGGGAGGGGACTGGAGGGGCAGCTGCAGTAGTATTAAACTGTGAGTTGCACACTTGGGCAGACTTGATAGACTTAGAGGCCTTTTTCTGCCGGTGATTTCGTATGTTCGTAACCAGAAGTTGCTTCCTCCTCTTCTGGGGTCATCTACCAAACTCATTAGGGACACCAGTAAACAAGACTTCCACATCCTTCATGATCACTACAACAGGTGCTTACTCTTGACAGCCCCACCCCACCAGAGTTGCATAGGAATTATGTAGTTGTTCTGCTTGAGGATTGTGCCTCTGTTCCACCACATCCACCCTTCCAGAGACCACCATAGTCCAGCTGTTCCTCCTTCCTGGCATCTTCTGAGGAAACAGCATCAAACTGTGTGGTTCCTGGGTGGGGGAAGAGGTCCACTGAATCCTAACCAACTTGCCCTGGAGTCTAGTGACCTCCTTCCTCAGCCCAGATTGGTGCCCACAGATAGGGCAGCACTGCAGTCTCCAGAAGGTCTCTCTGAAAACTGCTGCCCCACAACCACTGCATTGCAACATTCTCAGCATTCTCAGCTTCTAGCCTTCCTGTGTTACCTGGAACTACTTTTGTACCTATACCTCTGATAGAGTGTTTCTAGTTTCCCCTTCTTTGATTGTTTCTATCTGTGCTCCCCAATGCCTTGTTTAAATCTCTTTATACTTATACCCTAGACAGGGTGTTTCTCCTATTTCCAGTTTTAGCCTACCCTTTACCTTCTGCCCTTACCAGCAGTGACTTTTACACAGTAGAGAAAAGTGCCTTACCTTAGTCACCTGGCAGAGCCTCCTGCTTTCCTGCTTCATTCTGCCAATGCCTGCCGATGCCTAAGATGCCAGTTACATGTTCCACTTCTTCACTGTTGCATTGACTCATTAGGACACAAATGTGCAGGACATGTTAGAGTGGAAGTGCTTTTGTACTGCTCTTGTAAGAAGTCACTAAGCCTCTGACCGCTCCATGCCCAATTACACACCAGATTCACAGGGCTTCTTGAATCTAGTATTCCCCAGGATTAATCTCCTGAGTTAGTTTCCCCATACCACCTGTTACAATTTTAATGACAAGTTTCCAAGTGCCCCAAGCACTGACTGCAAATATCTTATTTCTCCCCATTTACCTTGTTACTTTCAGTATGAAGAGAAATATAAACATATACAAATATACCTTTAAGGTAAAGCTAGTTGCTTTCATGCCTCTCTATTAGCAAAGTCTGTTCTACCAGCCAACTGATTTACAGTATACTATCACTTATCACTGTTTGTTTGTTTTGTTAATTTGTATGTATCAGAAATTTAATAAAAAAGTTTAACATTAAAAAATAAGGTGGTTCTAAAAAAAATATTATTTGGATTTGTCAATGTGCAAGTGAATTGCTACCAGATTACTGTGTATTGTATTCTGATGTGCTGCAAATCTTATTCTGTATTGTTCTTTTTTTTGCATTTCCAGATCTCAATGGACATCTAATGCTCTAGGGTCCTACCCTGTTAACAAATTTCATATAAAAAAAACCAAAATTTGAAAGTCAGTGGTGTGGCATTTCATGGGATTCAAGTACTTATGTAACAAAGTGATGTTGACATATTTTCATCAGTGTCTGTCTAGGCAGATAAATAGAAGTAATACACCAATGCACAAAGACAAAGTGTTGAAGTTAGGAAAACACTAACATCGTGTCATATGATCATTCAAACCCTGTACAATGCCACACCACAAATTCAACAGGGGTAACTGATGTTTTAACATTTATAACCACACAGTCCCTTGAGGTTACTAGAATCCCATAAGTGTTAGACTAGGAAGGTTGTGGGCAGCTGTTAGAGAGTATATTAGAAGCTCACTACAGACCTCTCTTTGTTTACCTAGCTAGGCTGAGTGAGAAATTAGTGAGGTCATTTAAAACTCTTGCAGCAGCAGATCTACATTAGAATCAGCTGCAGGGGAACAGCTTTAGAATCTTGGAGTCAATGAGTTGGAGTGAGTCAGCAGTAGAATTCAGTAGTGATCATAGAGAGAGGTGCCTGTCAGCCTGTCCTGGGCTAGGTGAGGGACCTCTGGTCATTTTCTCATCTAGTGTGTGAGATAACAGCTTTACCACAGGAAGTGGTGGAGATCTGCAGTTCTGGGACCCCAGTGGGTCATGTCTGTGAGAATTAATTGAGACTGTGAAATGCAGTCCAAGGGGCAATCCCCTGAGGGACCAGAAACTTATCCAGCTGTCCAGAGCAGAGAATAAGAGAGAGTCTCAGAGTTTCAAGGCTATGGATTTGAAGGGAAGAAAAGGTTTCTTCAGTGGTCTGATGTGTGCATCAAAAGGACAAACAAACCATGAATACAGCAACATGGACATGATCTAAAAGGGAGTCATCTGGTGGTGTATGTGCCCAGAGACAAGGCTAGATTACACCACTCAGGGTCCCAGTCTCACCACAAATATGTGCTGAATGTAAAATTAAATGTGTGGATGCTTTTAGCAATCTGAAGGAATTGAAGGATCAGTTTGTGTAACCTCAAAGGAATGGCAGAGGCTGGTTGGGGCCTGGGTGGGCAGAACCTCACCTAAAACTCTAGTCAGGGATAACTGGTTACCAGAAGGGTGCAAGGATACCCTGCAGGTGTTACATTAGACCATCTCTTTGGGAGCAATGTATTTTAAGTGTTTGGAAACTTCCACATAACAGATACTTGTGGAAAAGTAAATGTCCTTTTGATCCCTAAAAAAGAAGGATGGACTGCTTGTAGTTCTGTGAGAAAGAGAGTGTAAAAAAAACCCTGCTCAACACTGTTATTCTGGTGAAAGAAAGGTTCTTGTTATGTTTCTGTGAGGTACAGTACCAGACTTTGGGGATCACCCAATTGTCCTGTTCCATCTGTGGTAGAAAATAAAAGCCATACCATATAATCCAAGTTTCTAGTAGTAGACATTCCATCTGTGCTTTTATGTGGGAACTATTTATGGGCCTCATCAGATAGGAGGCATAGCATAGAATAACATAGCCTTAGCACCTCTCTCCCAGAACTCGGTGTAAATATTAATGTTATTTTTCAGTCTAATCCCCTGCCCTCTTAGATGCTGAGCCAGGTATTCACCCTAATGCCAGGGTTGATGCCAATTTTATGTCTACTTGTGGCTTGTTGCCATGTCTGTGGTACAAGTTAGAGGGGTCCTGGTTGTAAAATGCCACTTTTGGCTGGGATAAGGGTTGCAAAATTGGGGCCTCATCTGAAGATCGTGGGGAGAGGAAAAAGTTGCCTTGCCAGTGAAAAATGCTGAGGGGATGTCTATGGTCTTTTCTGTCTGGTGGCAGTGCACCATAACAGGAATCATTATGAGGAAAAGTAAAATTGTGCAAAGGAAAATGCCATCCAAAGATTTGCTGCCTAGTGTTTTCTGTAGACAAAATGTGCTGTTTGAGTGCTTGTAGAAAAACTGTGTTACCAAGGACTGTTGTGCTGAACAATGTGTGCCCTTTCAAACAAAGTGCTTAAAAACTGGTAAAAGCAAAGATTTCCAAGTTCTAAGCAATTATGGACAAAGAGAACATACGTGCCCAAGGTTTACAAAAAGTTTCAAGTGTTTGTGCGTTAAACTGGTGGAGTCGCTAGAGGAATTGTACAAAGAACTGTGCCAAATTGCCTACTGAGCGCATCAGCTTGTTGAAATTCCAAGGCATGGAAAAAGGTTAATTTTGCAGTTTACAATTGCCTGCTCGATGATCGTCATGAAGGAGAGCAAGTGAAAGAGAGAGAGAGAGCAGCTCATTTGCATGGCATCGTGAGATTGGTCCACACAGCCAAGTCCTGCTCCTTGCCTGGAGTCCCTGCTGAGAGATGTGTTCGAGAAGGAGAGAGTGTGGGGTGTGCGAGGTGTACAGACTGCAGCCAGAGCAGTAAAGAGCCGTTGAGCTGTTGAACTTTGGAATTTTGCTTTTAAAACTTTAAAAAACAGTAAATTGGGCTTCTCATGTTTAACAACCACTGCTTTGAGTGATTGCAAGTGTGCATGGTGCCATTCATTGGGCTGGACTGTCCAAATGACCCCAAGTGTCATCTAATCAGCAGGGAAGGCCGCAACATCCATCAGAGGGAACTAGCTGCTTCTGTGAGTACAAAGTAATGGCAGTACAAGCAAAAGACTATGGACATTGTGTGTGCAAAGTGAAAGATGTGGTGTAAAAGTCAGCAATGTCTGAGTAAAGCAAGTAAACTGTGGGCAAAGGACTGGGCAAAGTAGATGTAGCAAGCAAACAATCTGTTTTAACTGAGCAATAATAAGCAAAGTTGCTGAGAAAGTGTGTACAAATTTAAAAGGCTGTGCTGAATTAAATACAAGTTTCCCAAGTCAAGTTGCAAGGTTGTGCATAATAAAAGTAAACTGCTATGGCAGAGAACAAAATGCAGCCAGAGCAGTGTATATGATGCAGAAATGTTTCAGTGATCATGATGGGGTGTAGTTCCCCAAAAAATGTAAACAAACAATGAGGCATCATTTTGGGGCAGGGTTCTAATGGTACAAACAACATAGAATGTGTAAAAGTTTGAATAAAAATGCAATTTAGGCAACAGTTTCAGCACAACAAATGAGAAAGACATTTTCAGTACAAAAGAGTCAGAACTAGTGTGCTAAAAGCATAGAGAACAGATCAGTAACCTTGGACGTGTGTATTGTTTTATACAGCAAAATGGCTAGTAAAAAGGTGGGGTATCCTCTCCAAGCCAGGATCTAGATAGCCCAGCAAGAAAGAGAACTAGAGCAATATGAAAGATTGTTTAGATGTGAAGGAGCACCAGCAAATGTTGCATTACCTAACTTTCCAGTAAATGTATGTGTGTTCTGCATGAAAACTGGAAAAGATGTTTTAATGATTCCTCACTGCAAAGACTCTAGATAGCAGTACGGGATGTGTATGGACAGTGGCACTGTGCCAGCCAAAGCCAAAGTGATATGTCTGGCTGCAACATGGACTCTGTATGAAGGCCCAACCTATGCATTACAGAAAGCAACTGCATGCAGGCAGGAAGATCCAGAGGAGCTAGAGATTGAGGTTTTTGAGGGTGTGACCAAGAGCGACTGGCAGTGGAAGGTAGAAATGGTCTTTTCAACCCCAGAAAAGGCTGAAAGGGACAAGCCAGAGACTGAATCCATGGATCCCTGGGCAACAGGCCCAAATCCAAATTTGATCTGAGAGGATGAAATAGAAGATGCCTTACACTGGGAGGCAACTGCCTCGGAACATAGTGATGAGTCGACTGTGTTTGGTCCTCAAACAGCTGTCAGCTCCTGGGTAGAACAAGTAGAGCAAGAACAGAGTGAGCAAGTTAGTAAGGCAACTGGTAGTGAGAATTGGCTACCAGTGGCCCTAACTGCAAGTGAGCCACCAGAGACTGTATCAGGCTCAAAAGAATTGGTAGCAAGTACAGGGATGGACTGCTTTTTCCCTGTTTGGAACATGCAAAGCTGATTTGACCAAGTCTGGCTGCCCTCAAGTCAGGCCGCTGGTTTGAGTTGGCCCAAAAGCAGTAAAGAGGAACGCCTGATCAGATGCAGGGCTGAGACAGAGTATGGACTAAAATATCCATTTTTCCCAAGAAGGATGTGGGAAGCCATTGAGGACCATAGAGAGGAATGGTTGTGGGAGAAAGCTAGGGGTACCATTGAACCCAAATTGTGTAAATTTGTGGGAATCAAACTCTGTTATAACAGATTAAAGTTTTGGAGACTAGGTCGCACCCTCCATCTAGATTCAGTCCGAATAACTGACAGAGCTGGTCATGAAACAGTCCACACCAAAAGACTTGTTCATCCAGATAAGAGAATAGTTTATGGTCCTCATCCTGAGTGGTACTACCCCTAAGTACCACTACACCAGAATTTGCTGGCTTGAAAGATAGCCACACCAGAAGTGGTGTAACATGGTGGGTCCACCACCCAACTCAGCAGGCAATCGGCCAAAGAAAGAGATCTGAAGACCAACGTCAGCATCCCACCACAGGGAGCAACACATCAGTGTCCCACCACAGAAAGCAACATGTCGGTGTCCCCCATGGGAGCAACTAGAGATACCATGCCTGCAGCTTTCTTTCTTGAGTGGGAAGGGCTGCTGCAGGATGAGGGGCTAGCTGCACAACTGAGTAGACTCAACAGACAGTAAAGACTATTTCTGCTGGCATTTTTGTATGTTTGTATGTTCATATGATCAACAGCATCCAGGTCCAGCAGTGGTGTGGAAGAGCTTGTTCCGAAGATTTGTCTTCAGCCAAGGTGGAGAAGGATCCAGACCAGATTCAGATGGGTGATGCAGGTAGTCAACCTGAGTGTCTGACATGGTAGGCTAAAATCTCCTCTTACTTTTTATGTTATGACTATGCCCATAAGAGGAAATGTCCATTAAACTGTTTGGTCCCAAAGGCTCCTGGATCTAGACTACATTATTCCAGCAGGCCTCAAGCCTGCAACAAGAACAGTTCTCAGAAGACTTCGGCCTGTGAAAGACTATTCTTGAATGTGAGTGCCTTGTGCACTCTGGACATTTTCTATTACATCTGGGACTTTGTTGGGCCCCCCCCAAATGTTTTGTATGTGTTATTTTGACACTTTTATACTGCCTTTCATAAAAAAAAAAACTCTTTAAAAAGCTTTTTGGGATTGTGTAGTATCTGCTGGTGGGAGGTTTGGTCACTGTTTTTCTTGCAGGATGTGTTTATGGAATGTTTCTTTTACAGGTGTGCCTGGGAGAAGAAAAGAAGGCAAGAAGAGGATGTTTAGGGCTCAGTGGAGTCCTCCTTTTAGAGTGTTTTGGGTGTTTTATAATGTGTTAACTAGGACATGTTAAACATTTTTGCTTTTCAGGTTTAGAGGGTGTAGTACTGGGACTTGGGAAATACATAGCAATGCCTTATGTATGTTTCTAAAGCACTACACAGTTTAAAGTGTGAAATGTGTGTGGGTATACTGTAGGTACCCCATGTGTAGCATAGGTTAGATAGCTTTTCCCTAGAGGGCTAGGGGTATAGACACGCTGGAGGTCCTAACTCGAGTATGGGCCTCCAGTGCTGTTCTGTCAAGGCATGCTTCAGGCAGTTTCTTGGAACCACTGGAAAGAGTCCCAAGATAGTTGTTAGGTAGAGCTGAAGTTTCTTCAGTGGGCCTCTGTTCTTTGGTGCAACCTGCCTATACCTTGGCATAGGTAGGGGTGATCCTTGCCACCTCACTACATAGGACACTCAGAGGTTGGATGGCCTGTGTTGAAGTCGAAAGCCCTTGCTGTGGACAGCAAGGTTCATCTGTTGGTAGTGAGTGTAACCACCTAGTCAGCTGGGGTTACTAGAATCCCATCAGTGTTAGACTAGGAAGGTAGTGGGCAGCTGGCAGAGAGTTTATTAGAAGCTCTCCACAGACCTCTCATTGTTTCCTAGATAGACAGAGTGAGAAATGAATGCGGTCATTTAGAACTCTTACAGCAGCATGATCACATTGGAATCAGCTGCAGGGGAACAGCTTTAGAATATTGGAGTTAGTGAGTTGGAATGAGTCAGCAGTAAAGTGCAGTAGTGTTCATAGGAAGAGATGCCTGCAAGTCTGTCCTGGGCTAGATGAAGGACCTCTGGTCATTTTCTCACTCTAGTGTGTGAGACAACAGCTTTACCACAGGAAGTGGTGGAGACCTGCAGTTCTGGGACCCCAGTGGGTCATGTCTGTGAGAATTAATTGGGACTATGAAATGCAGTAGGTTCAAGGAGCAATCCCCTGAGGGACCAGAAGATTGTCCAGCTGCCCAGAGCACAGACTAAGAGAGAGTCTCAGAGTTTCAAAGCTATGGATTTGAAGGGAAGAAAAGATTTCTTTGGTATACCATATACAAGGTAAAGATGACTGAGCACTTTCCAAAAGGGCAACTCAGTCACGGTGCCTGTGTACAGGGCTAGCCCACAGGGTAGCAACCAGATACCTGTGTGAGCAAGGTTGGGCGATGGGAAGTGCACACGCGTGTACACACGCACATGTGTGGAGGGGAGGAAGGGGAGGGAAGGTATGACGGAGGGAGTGTGACGGGCAGCTGCTAAGCTGGTTGGCTAGCATGGTGAGGAGGGTTGTCTGTTGGGATGTGCAAAGTGCAGGGTTTGGGTCCAGAAAGCGTTACTTTTTTTTTTTGTGCCGAGAGGCGTCTTGTTATTTTTTTAAGAAATTCATCCCCAACATGCACCCCCCGAGAACTGAGAATCCTTAAGTAGGGGGTGCAGGGGGTGAAGCCCCCACAGAGGGAGTTGCAAGGGGTGCAGTCCCCTGCATAACATAGAAAAGCAGTCACCAGTTTTCTAGTCACTGTAAGTGTACGACACCGCAATTCATTTTCGGCCATGTACACTCGCCCAAAAGTTGATCGCTATTCCGCGATTGCCATTATGATATAAAACTGGTTTCTTCAATGGTCTGGTGTGTGTATCAAAGGGACAAACAAATCATGAGTACAGCAACATGAACATGCTCTAAAAGGGAGTCATCTGGTGGTGTATGTGCCCAGAGACAAGGCTAGATTACACCACTCAGGGTCCCAGTCTCACCACAAATATATGCTGAATATAAAATTAAATGTGTGGATGCCTTTAGCAATCCAAGTGGGTTAAAGGATCCATTTGTGTAACCCAGAAGGAATGGCAGAAGCTGGTTGGGGCCAGGGTGGGGAGAACCTCACCAAAAACTCTAGTCAGAGCTAACTGGTTACTGGAATGGTGCAAGGTTACCCTGCAGGTGTTAACTTAGACAATCTCACCAGGAGGAATGTATTTTAAGTGAGTGGTAACCCCCATGTAATAGACACTTGTGGAAAAGTAAATGTCCTTTAGATCCCTAGAAAAGAGGGATGGACTGCTCGTAGTTCTGTGAAGAAGAACATGTAAAATCACTGCCCAACACTGTTGTTTTGGAGAAAGAAAGGTTCTTGTTGTGTTTCTGCAAGGTACAGTACCAAATATGGGGTACCACCCAATTTTCTTGTTCCATCTGTGTTAGAAAATGAAAGCCATACCATACAATCCCAATTTCTAGATGTGGACATTCCATCTGTGCTTCCATGTGTGAATTGTTTATGGGCCCCCTCAGATAGAAAACATAGCATAGCCCTAGCAACTGTCTCCCATAATTCAGTGTAAATATAAATGTTATTTTGTGCTCTAACCCCCTGCCCTCCTAAATGCTGAGCCAGGCATTCACCCTAATGCCAGGGGTGATGCCTATTTAATGCCAACTTGTGGTTTCTTACCTTGTCTGTGGTACAAGTTAGGGGGTCCTGGTTGCAAAATGCCGCTCTTGGCCGGGGTAAGGGTTGCACATATGTTTTAATGAACTTCCTTGCTTTTCTAAAAACATTATTTTAAACCCACTGTTCACAGTTTTAAATACTGGCATTGTCCATATTCTTCTGCCTAACCTTTGGTCTGTAGCATGCATTTTGAATGGACTGGTGGGTCATTAAAAATGCATGGGACACCTTAACTCAATAGAGCCAATAGCATGATTTGAGAATGCATGGGGCCCCTCACAGTAGCTGAGACTTATGGCATTCTTCTGTACAGGGCTTCTCACACATGATCCCCACACCCTTCCAGCTGCAGACCCCAGACCCTTTCCCCACTGTGCTCCCTATAACTCCAAGAGCCTTCTCCCTTGGGTGGCTCAGAAGGACAGAGACACAAAGGTGACACTACCTGTGATCGGGCTGACTCCCAACGACAGGTTATTTAAAAATACAAAATCAGCAGCTGAGCACGTTTAGGGGATGTGGGAGTGAAAGAGATATAGTGCTAGTGACACTACTGGTGTTAGTGATATGCCCCGACCGGTGGTTATTTTTTTTAAATAACCAATGGTCAGGACTATTTTAAAAATTAACTTTACTGTAGAGCACCTCATGGGAGGAGGGAGAGGGAAGCAGCACTAATGTCACTGTGCTGTTCAGCCATGTACAGTAGCAGTATTCACAGATTCAGTGTTAGTCCATCACTCAGATAAGCTTAATTTGTATGCTACTGGTTGTTGTGCACATGTCTGATGCAAAGGTGCCTTATCAGAATCAGTCTTAACATTTTTCACATTTTTGCCACTTAATAGGAAAAGAAAAAGTACTTTCTAGTAGAAAACCTCACTGAACCAAATTTTTCTAAAATTTGCAAATCAAGAGACCTGGGGCTGGATTTCCAATGGTCCCGAATGCCACAAATCCTGGGTGCACCAAGTATATGGTGCATGGGGATTACAGCATTCTCCCAGCTAGCTGTTGAGATTTTCAATCTCATGTACCAATAGACACAAGTTAGACCAAATTTG
This sequence comes from Neoceratodus forsteri, assembly GCA_016271365.2. Classification (NCBI taxonomy): domain Eukaryota; kingdom Metazoa; phylum Chordata; order Ceratodontiformes; family Ceratodontidae; genus Neoceratodus; species Neoceratodus forsteri. The sequence goes on along the minus strand of CM028129.1, from coordinate 1,018,091,359 downwards.
TTTTTTTGGACTAGCTTGCAGCAATCCCAGGCTCCCTTTTTATGGAACTTGTGCCAAATATTTTGCACAAGCTGCTGTAAAATCATGCAAAGTGTTGTAACTGCACCCGACCTACAAAAATTAGAGGCAGTTGTGGCAAAGGTGTTTGGCACAGCTACAATAAACGAGCATTTGTCAATGCCAAATGTTGTCTTGCTGGCATTGGCATTGGTAGTGCAGAAGCTAGAGAGATGCATAATAGGAATGGCAGTGAAGTATTGAACTGATGCCAACCCCATCTCCAACCTGAAGAGACTAGCAGGCATTGGGGTGTGTCTTTGGGTCATTGGCCTTAACACTCATGCTATTTCACCTCACCCTACCCTGCAGACACCAACAAGTATTGCGGTGTGACTTGGGGTCTTCAGGCCTTATGCACACCCCATTCCATAAGGAAATACACTGAGATGGGTGAGTATAGGAGAATGGGGTGAACTTTTGAGCTGAAGAGTCCAAGGCACACCTCAATGCCTGTCAGTGGCTGCAGGCTGGGGGTGGGGTGGAATGGCATGAGCATTATAGCTGCAAATCCCAAGTCACACCCCTGACGCCTGTCAGTCTCTACAGGGTGGGGTGTTACAGTTGGAAACCCTAACACCCCAGGCATTTGTTGGCTCCAAATTTTCAACATGGGCTTTTTGTGACCCCACCTCATGAACAGTGGCACTATCAGTTCATTAGTCGAAAGGTGATTTTGCACAGTGACTGCGCCAGTCAGCGCCACAGGTGTGAAAACACATTTTGGTCAGGATGTGAAAAATGACAGCTGTAGTGTTCATGAGGAGGTGTAAAACAATGGTAATGTTGAAAATCTGGAATGAAAATATGAAAAATTGGTGAAGTCACGAGTGTGCATAGAAACTGCGCAACATACGCTTAAAAAACAATTATTTGGGGTATTTTTTTAACCAAATTTTCAACATAGGCAATTTTGGGCCTCTGTTCATGAACAGTGTCACTGTGATTTTCTTAATCTGTCCCAAACGCTGATTTCCCACAGTGAATGCACCATTTTATTTTTAAGGTTTTGTTGACCGGGTAAGTGCACTAGACAAATCCTGCCTATTTTCAGGCACAACCCGGGGGAAGGGGATACAGATGAATGCCAACTGACCTTGAACCAGATTAAGCTGTTGGTGGTATTTTTAGTGAATGAGGGAAATTTGTCCAGGACACCGGGGAAATGTCCCTACTCTTTTGGATAAGTGCCATGGGATCTTTAACATCCACCTGAACTACCACCAATCCAGGCAGATGGGACCTCGGTTTAATGTCTCATCTGAAAGACGGCACTTCAGAAGTGCAGCACCCCTCTCATGCTGCACTACAGTGTCAGTACTGGGATATTAACCCAATACCAGATGTGGGAACTGAACCCACAGCCCTCTGATCTCCCAGCCTCAGAGGTGAGTGTGCTACCTACTGAGCCACTGACACTGACTTAAATTGAGCGCCACATATGCCAGAACACATTTTGAGCAGGATGTGAAAAATGACAGCTGTACTGTTCATAAGGAGGTGTGAAAAAATGGCAATGTTGAAAATCTGGAGTGAAAATATAAAAAATTCTTGAAGTTATGAGTGTGGGTGGAAACTGCACAATGCACGCTCATAACACAGGCCTTTTTTGAATTTTTTCACCAAATTTGCAACATAGGCTTTTTGGGAGCCCACCTCATGAACAGTGGCACTATCATTTCATTAACCTGTCCCAAAAGGTGATTCCACACAGTGACCACAAAATTACCTTTCAGGACCAAATAACAAAATGACAGTGAGTGACTTCATGAGGTGGGGTTGCAAGAAGTCCATGTTGAAAATTTGGAGCCAAAAGTAAAAAAATGGCCTCGATATCCACCCTACATTGAAACCTCCCCCATTGATGCCATTATACAGCTTACCGGCATTTTTTCAGTTTGCAGTCGGCTTTGAAGAGTGCAGATGTTTTCCCGCTCCACTGAAGATCGCGGTGCCAACCTCTGGAGGCAAGTACAGGGTGTGAGGGTGTGGGGAGGTGGGGTGCACAGAGGGAGCGTGCAGGTTGGGGGAGGAGGCACTGCTGACAGCGAGGGATCATTTTCTTTGTTTCAGGTACTTTAAAAAAAAAAAAGGAACACTGTGGATGATTTTCTTTCTTTACAGGTGTATTAAAACAAATGTTGCACACACTGGGGTGGGATCCCAGTGTGCTCCATGACTTTGGAGGGGTTGATGTTGACCACACTGGGGTGGGCTTCCAGTATGACACACAATGGGGTGGGGCAGGGGCAGAAACATGCCAATGCGGTCGGCTTCCGAACACCATGGAGGAACACTGGGGTGGGCTCCCAGTGTGCCACACAATCTTGGGCAGTATTAAACATGCCAACAGGGGGATTGGGCACCCCCAAAGTCAACTTTCTAGGGATTGTGAGAGGCGGATGGCACAAGTCGCAGCCATGTTTATTGAAATGTTTCACCAGGCAAGGCACATAGGGGAGGCATGTCATCTGTGCCACTGCATGACAAGCTTGTCTCTGATTTGCAGTGGCACTAGCATGCTCACTAATTGGCGAATGAGGGACACACCTTCTAAAGCATGCCCTGCATTCGCCAAAACTGACACACCTCTGCATTTCTCTTACTACCATCTCCTACTGCCACAAAATGTTGCTCTTGTGTGTGCAAGACAACATAAAAATGGATTTGATGCAGGGCTTGATGCAAGCTCTGTGTTGCCCTTTATAAAGCAGCCCCCCTGTGCCGCAATATACAGTTTTGTAAAATTCATGAGAGTTTGTCTAGACACAGAATAGATATTAAATAAAATGTTATTTTAACATTAAAATGCCTACCCAGTCCTACTGATAGTTTTACTACTGCACCACTACAATACTTTTCTGATAAAAAAAAAAACTATTTTGAATTACTATGAGTCTTTTATTATCCCCAAATCACTTGTCCCTGGCATGAAACTGGCTGTGTAACTGTGGTGCTACAGTAATTACAGTGTCAAGATTGGGGGGGGGCACTAAATGTTAGGGATATGAGGAAATACATCTTGGGGAGATGTAGGCAGGGACTGACCACTCCTGTTGTCAGTCTGCTATCTGGCACTTGGCCACAGGGGAATAGTGCACCACTGTGCGCAGTAATAACTAAGATTTTGAAAGCATTAAACAGAGCTATGAAGGAAGCAGCTAGGCATTTTCAAAGCCTCTGAATATATCACTGTATCCTGTATCCTAGAGGATCCCTTATTTGTATGGTTGCAGCAGTATATTCAGTGTATCCATGCATTTGGGTTAGGGCCACATATTGGGGGACCAGTCAATTTGGTCCCGCCCCATCCAACCATGCTATTATTTCCAGTTAAAGTGGCACTAACCCAGTCAGCACGAAGCTAGTCTTTTGAATATGGGGATCATAATTTATACCAAATGAAGGTCAGTGGTAGCTGTTCAGCACCATGAAATTGCTGTTCTTTGCTCTCTGTGCTTGATGTTTACTGTAGAATGATTATTATTTATCTTGCAATAAATGCAGAGAGCTAGAAATTAGCATATGGTTACTCATTCAAATAAAAAAATAGCAGAAACATGGCTGCCCATAATCTCCAAGGATCTCTCCAGAACTTTAGACAATTGCAAATTCTGGAGATACCCTTAATATGACATACCTTTATTATACTCTTTGAAATTTAATACAGCTGTTTTTATTCCACCAGGGCTTGCTTTCAGATTGACAAGAGCAACCAAATTACACATGCACATGTTTTGCAACTCTGGCACCACGCATATTAAAAATAAAATGTATGGTAGCATTTCTTATAGTGCATCCGTTCTCTAAACTCTATCAGTACTTACCTGGTTAATAGTCATTAAATTATCCATACATTTCTTTGCTGCTAACATTAAGGCAAACAAACAGGCTATAATGTAATAAGAACAGCCTTTTGCAAACTGCCTATAATTACTTCTTAAAGAGCTGATTTATAGCTAATCTGAATTACTTATTTGACCATGAAGGGACAATTCCTCAGAGCTGTCTTGGGAAGTCAATCAGTACATTAACTGACATGCTTTTAACTTTTCATCAGCTCGGCTGACAGAAGGAAGAGCAGAAAGTGCTCCAATCATTTTAAAGGTCTTTCAGCATCGGTTAACCACTAATCAAAAGAGGGCAGATAAATGGTTCCCATCAGTACCAAATGACTTGAGAGCCATTCTGTCCCAGCTAATTATATTGCAACCACAGAAACCCCAGTGCTATAAGATATATTTTGCTGCAGTCACTTTTCTCTGTGCCTTCCTAACCATAAAATTCATTCATTCTGCTATATTTCATACAGTAACTTATTTGCCATTTGTGAGCATCAGGGTTTTATAAAAACAATAGGGCTCAGACAGAACTGCTGCCCATCTACAATCTTGCTGTACAGTAATTGTTTGTTCATATTTGATTTAGAAGTTAGAGATTTGAGTGCTGACAGCCACTTTGGTTGCAATTATGATGAAAAATATAATTTATCAGATTACCAGATCTCAGCGAACTATTCTGTTTTTAGGTGCTATTATGATAAAAAAAAAATTCATGTGTGTACTGAAGAATGCCATAGTGTTATAGATTACATGTTGATATGGCCTGAACAGTGTACAGCTATTTTTCCTAATTGCCTTATGTAAGACGTAGGAATTCAAAGAAATTTGTATGGTAGAGGACTTTTATCATTTTCCAGCTGCACTGCTGTACTTCCTGCTCTTTTGTAAGAAATGTTTTCTGCAAAAGAAATAAAATGAATTGAAGTGAAATTGCCCACATGGAAAATAATCTGCATAATTCTTTTTTGGGATAACTGGGTAAGGCCCACTAGGTACAAGTGCCTGTTTTCAAGGACAACCTAGGAGCACTGGGGTGGTAAGTGACTTGCTCAGATTCACACAGTATGCACGTGGAGGTTGTAGGAATAAACCCCACATCTGCTGGATGTACCAAGCTCATTCACAGCTCATTACTCTAACCACTAGGCTATACTGCCAGTCCCCAACACAAATACTGTATGACCCCTCCCCCATTTAGCTACCAGGAATCTGCAGGTGCTATGAGAATCATGCTCTTATTTAATATGCAGTAGTGCCAAGGGCTAGTGGGGAACACAAAAGGAAGATTAGAGAGATAAACCAGTGGCTCAGGGAGTGGTGTGAGGCCAGAGGGTATGGGTTGATGGGGGATTGGGGGGAGACCTGGGAGAATAAGGAGCTGTATGCTAGAGATAGACTCCATCTCAATTTGGAGGGGAGGGGAATCCTTAAGTTGAAAATAGAGGGGTTCATTGGTGAAAAGTGGGGTTTAAACTTGTGAAGGGGGGAGGGATGGGAGAAAAGGCTGTCAAGGGGGTGCCGATAAAGGAGGGACTCTGTCTCCACCCCCCTTGGGAGCTGGAAGATTGCGGGAAAAGGCCGACTGGTGAAGTGCAGACCAGGAGAAAACAGAATCCCCATGGGAACACGAGCAGAGGAAATGAAAGTATAGGGAAAGGGTGGAAGGTAGTCCTGCTAAATGCCAGGAGCTTGGGCAATAAAATGCCTGAGCTCCAGGCAATGCTAACTGAGGGAGCAGTGGATGTGGCAGCAGTCACTGAGACCTGAGCCACTACAGGACACGATTGGGACCTGAACCTGGAGGGTTACACTATGTTCAGGAAGGACAGGGGGAGGGAAGGGGAGGAGGGGTAGCAATGATAGTCAAAAACTGCATTGGCATAGGCGGAGTAGAGGAGGCGGAGGGAACCGTGGAGGTGATTTGGGTCACTTTGATAACAAGGGGGGGCAAGAGAGTAAAAATAGGAGTGGTGTATAGACCCCCTGCCCTGGCGGAGGAGCTGGAGGAGAGTCTGGTGGCAAATGTTGGGAGACACTGCAGACTGGGAAGAGGAACGAGTGAGGTGGTGTTGGGGGACTTAAACATGCCAGGAACAGATTGGGAGACTATGACATCCTCTGTGACCAGGGAACAGAGGTTGTTGGATGTCTTTCAAGACGCGTTCCTAACTCAGCAGGTAGGGGAACCGACCAGGGAGGCTCGGGTACTGGATGTGGTCCTGGCAGACAGTGACCAGATTGAGGGCCTGGAGGTAAGGGACCCGTTGGCGGGGAGTGACCATGCCACGGTCTGGTTCTGCCTGGACCTAGGAGAGCTAGAAGGCTGCACAAAGACGGAGGTAACTGACTTCAGGGGGACGGATTTTAAGGAAATGGGAAGGATCCTTAAGGAGCATTTGGATGTGATTGGGTCAGACATGGACGCTGAAAAGTAGGTGGGAAATCATCAGGAGAGGGGTGCAGAATGCTACCAGCACCTGTGCAAGAGTAAGACGAAAATGCGGTAGGGCCCGAAAACCCTGCTGGTGGACCAGGGAGGTCCAGGAGGTGGTGCAGGAAAAGAAGGCAGCCTATAGGCAATTCAAGTGCTCAAGGAGTGAAAGGGATCAAGGGGAGTATGAGCTGATGGCTAGAAGGGCCACTAGGGTGGTGAGGGCGGCTAAGGCAAGGAAGGAGCAGAACCTGGTCAGAGAAATTAGGAGAGGGAACAAGGGGTTCTTTAGATACATTGGGGAAAAACGAAGGGTGAAGGGGCAGATTAGCAGGATTAAATCAGGGGAGAGATGGCTACAAGACCCGGGGGAGCAGGCTGAGGTACTAAATGAGTACTTCACCTCAGTTTTTACCAAGAAAAATGGGGATGCTGCATCATACATGGGAGGAGACAGACATACTGAGGAGGGGGGGACCCTTACCGATTGGCGGGTCTGGGGAGAGGGGGAGGCATCACTGGCAGGAGGGGGAGGGCTAAGCAGGGAGAAGAGGTACCAGAAGTGGAAATCACAGCAGAGAGAGTGGGGGAAGCCCTCAGCTCCCTTAAGACGGAGAAAGCACCGGGGCCGGATAAATTACATCCCAGAGTGCTGAAGGAGCTTGTGGATGTCCTGGCGAAACCCCTGGCCGAGCTTTTCACTATCTCTCTGAGGACAGGGTGGGTGCCCCAGGACTGGAAGGTGGTGCATATAGTGCCTATCCACAAGGGGGGATCACGGGAGGTGGCAGGGAACTACAGGCCTGTCAGCCTGACATCGGTGGTGGGCAAGGTGATGGAGGGCATTGTCAAGGAGAGGCTAGGGGGGACCTGGAAAAGTCAGGGTGCCTGGACGATAGACAGCATGGATTCGTCCCGGGGAAATCATGTCAGACAAACCTTGTGGAGTTCTATGACTGGGTGATGAGTGCTTTGGACCTGGGTAGACCAGTCCTCTTTCTAGACTTCAGCAAGGAATTTGACTCTGTTCCTCACATGGGCCTGTTGGATAAGCTGGGAGCAATGGGGGTGGGGAACCAGATGATCAGATGGATAGGCAATTGGCTCCAGGACCGGACCCAGAGGGTCGTAGTTGGCTGAATAGTCTCATCCAAGGAGGTCATTAGTGGGGTCCACAGGGATCAGTCCTGGGCCCCTCCTGTTCAGCGTCTCGTCTCTGACATAAGGACAGGAATCAGGGTGAGATGAGTCTCTTTGGATGACTCAAAGCTGGAGGCGGTGGTGGATGGGGGCGGAGGGAGGGTGGCCCTACAGGGGACCTGGAGGCTCTGGAAATATGGTCTAGAAAGTGGAAGCTGAGGTTCAATGCAGAAATGCAAGGTACTCACCTGGGGCCCAAAACCCAGGGCCAAGTGTACACCCTGGGAGGGAATGCTACAAGTCTCGATGGCTGAGAGGGACCTGGGGGTGGTGGTGGATGTCCAAGATGAACAACTCAGAGACTTGTAGGAGGGCAACAGCCAAGGCCAACAGGATGCTGGGATGCATCGCTAGGGGGATCACCTCCAGAAGGAGGGAAGTGATACTCCCTCTGTATAACTGCTTGGTGAGACCACACCTTGAGTACTGCGTGCAGTTTTGGAGGCCACTTTTAAAGAGGGACATTACCCTCCTGAAGAGGGTCCAGAGGAGGGAAACCAAATTGATTTGGGGCTTGGGGGACAGGACCTATGAGGAGAGGCACGAAGAGCTAAATATGTACACATTGGAAGAGAAGGGACGAGGGGACATGATAGAGGTCTTCAGGTACATGAAAGGGTAAATAGGGGAGGAACAGTCAGGGTGCTTGAAGGAAGGAGGAGGGGCAACTAGAGGGCATGGGTGGAAGCTGGAGGGGAAGATTCAGGGAGAAAGGAGGAGGTGCTACTTCACTGAGAGGTGGTGGAGCCATGGAATGCGCTGCCTAGGGGGCTGGGAGGCAGAGGCGGTGGAGGGATTCAAGAGGGGTGGGACAGGTACAGGGAAGGGTTCTGGAAGCAAATCCAATGCAGCAAGAATATCCAGAACTGGGAAGGGAGAAGCCAGAGAAGACGAGGGGGGCAGCAAGGTCAGCACCCAGGGTGGGGGCTGACCAAACGAGCAGACACGAAAGACCACTAGGCCTATTCTGCTGGCATTTTAGTATGTTAGTATGTTAGTAGGATAAGAAACACAAATACAACACTAAAATGGTGCCACATCAAGTTAGAAGTGAACTGAAACTGAAGGTTAAAGCACTAGATCAGCACTTCAGCAGAAAGATGTAAAACATTTGTTATGATTGCACAGTACATAAAGATGTGTTCTGTAAAATTCATATGACTTGCAGCACCCAGTCAGTGGCACTATGGATACAGATTGGTGCCAACTCCACATGCCTCTAGGCCATGCCCAGCTCAAACTGGGCCAGTGAAAACTGTATGAGAGAACTCTTGAAGTTCACTAAGACATGAAAACACATTGAGAATCATTCATTATTATCTGAGCAAGCTAGTGTGTGCCTGTGTCTCTCAGCAGAGTGATCTGTGGATTCTTGAGATTTCTGCTGCAGAGAACATTCCTACTGCAGCTCCAGCAGGGCCAGTATGGCAGGCTGCATGATTTTATCCAGCTTTATTTTTGTGGTCAATTTTTGTTTTAGGGACTGTTGGCTGTCCAGTCAGTGATCATGGTCCATCATTCTTCTTGTTTACAAATTGATGCTTGTTTTGTGCTTTCAAATTCAGTCTCAGATATAACCTGCTGCCAGTGTGCTTTGTCTTTCCCACTCAACATCTGTCTGACAGCCACTGACTGGGCCCAGTCAGTGGGGTGTGCACAATTCTGATGTCTTACATGACATCTCTCATATTTCACATCAATCTTACACTGCATGGCACAATGTGCAAGCACATTATCTAATTGGTACCACTTCTGTCATCTGGTGAAGTTGTTTTATTTTAGTAGTCACCCATTACTCCATATAGTCATTCCACTTATCTACTCCGTGTAACCTACTCTCTGTTTCTCTCAGGTAGTCTGTATAGTGAGCAGACAATGTTTACCAGGTCCACCCATTTTGTGATGTTTTTTGTCATTCATCTAAACTTGACTCTTGTCACATCTTGCATCACTGTATGCGACTGCGTGGCACGCTATGTGTCTTTTATGTAGGTAACATGAAGAAAAGAAAAGGAGGCAAAGGGAAAGTTACAAATAAAAGTTTCACTTCCATGTCAGTTCTAAGTAATACCATACCGCTTAACTGTCACACATTGTGAGATGCATCAATTATTCTTGATCTAAGAAATCCATTGTCCACATGGAAAAGTTGATATTAAACATTGTGCACTGACACTATAAAGCACGCATGTATTATAATTTATCATGCTCAATTATCAGCAACCATGTAAACATTAATGTACTGATAGCTACAATGTTTTGAACTTGCAGTGCCATGTTTGATGACATGTCATACATTTTGACCATTTGTCACACATATTGTCACACATTTGGGTGACAAAAGGTTGAGAAGAATGAGTAATAATTCTGCGTTTGCAATAGACAGTGGCAATAAACTTGATGAAGAGGACTAGGGTCAGGTTCATTATAGTAGAGCCATAGAAATGTTGGTTCAGTACAGAGAACCCCACTACTAGGCCCACCTACAGTACCACTGCTGACATTGTGATACAGATCAATCTAAATTCAGAGGCAGACAGAACTTCTCTGTTTTGGAGAATTGTCACTACCAGTTCCTCTAGTAGAAGTACATGATCCATGATAAATGCAGAGCCATGTACTTCCCCTGTCTACTTTCTGTGACCCCAACAATTGCCTGTGTGGACATGATGACAGTAGCTGGTCTTCCTTGAAGCATTATATGCTCTTTCCATCTCATGTAGCACCACAAAGTCCACCAATGCCTAATCAGCTACTATGCAAATTTATTCCAGCCCCCAAGATTGACCATGATACATTAAATCCTCCAGATAAGGGACAAGCACATTAGGAAGATGACCCAAAGTCTGTCATTAGATGGGAAAGTACCTTTTTTCACTGAAGTATAGGAATATTTCAGTTCTACGATACAAAGAGGTACAAAGAGAACACCACCAAAACATCTATTTAGGAAGGGTGCTACAGAAGAAGAAGAGGAAGCAAAGGAGGCTATAGGAATGGAGTTGTTGGCAGGGCAGGAGAAAGAATCAAAGACAGAGGAAGTATATGAGGGGGAAGCATAAGAAGAGGAGGAAAGCATGAGAGAAGGAAGAGGTGAAGCATGAGTGCAGGAAAAGGGGAAACATGCAAGATGGAATAAGCATGAGATGAGAAGGGGGGTGCTAGTGAAGAGGAGAAAGGGGAAGCATGGAAGGAGGAAAATACCTGAAGAGTTTGAAAGTGTATCATCAGTGACCTCACAAAACTACTGAAAACATGCTGCAATGCATGTGAAGAAAATGTGTTATGGTCAGTCAAGTAGAACTTTTGGGAATTTTTGTTGCTGATAATTTAAAATGTGTATCTGGAACCCTACTGCTGTAAAAACAGCCATACAATAGATCATTGACAGTCAGGGATAGGAAATGTGATAACAGTATGCATTTAGTTCTAACCATGGAACCCAACAGATGCAGTCACTGCTACCAACACTTCACAAAGCATCCAAACACTACCAATCAGCAGAGGTACTCTGACTAAAGAAACAACACTGGAATAGTCATTTTAACTCAGACTAAGCTTCCACATATTCACTCAGGTTCTATTTGAATGATACAACTTATTGCAGAGATGATGGCCCTTGATCTTCAGTCATTACGTATCATGAAAAACACTGAATTTAGAAGATTCTTTGAGGAATGAAGGTCAGAATACAACATTTGATTAAGATTCACATTTATCAACATGTTATCATCAAAATGCATTTAGCTGTGCATATTAAGATGTTGGCAGTTCTGAAGCAGGATGAGCAAGGTTATATGCATTTCCATATGGGAGGATGGTGGAGAGGTAGGGGGAGCTGGGTGCTGGTACAATTGAGTACCAATGATCTGGGGAACAACCCTGTTGAGATAGTGAAGCAGAACTTTTGCAGACTGAGTGATGAATTAGAGGTACACTCAGCATCCCTGCCATTTCTGAGGCCCTCTCTCTGAGGAGTGGGGGGGGGATAGAATAAGGGGCAATGAGACTGAGAAGTTTAATGGGTGGTTGATGGGATGGTGTTAGGAGATGGAGTACCACTTTTAGAGGAACTGGGGTGATTTCTGGGACAGGAGTCTCTTCAAAGGTTATGGTCTTCACCTGATAAGAAAGGGGGCCAATATCCTGGGGGAGAAGTTTAACATTGTCATTAGACAATTCAACTGACTGTGGGAGAGACAAACGCTAATGGAACCATGGAGATATATGAGAGGAAAAAGAACCTAGATAGTACTCCCCCTAATCTGGGAGTTTATAGCAGCACAGTGGGCAAAAATAAAGGTGAGATTGAAACTGTGCTAGAGGAAGGGACCAAGGAAAGACACAAAATCTGCAATCAACAATAAAAAACAAAAACATATGAAACTGCCAGCAGATACAGGCCGTATGTTCTATCAAGTCTGCTTGAGTGTACAGCTAGCAATCCCTTATAATGCAGCTGCCCCTCCCTTCCCCAGTCATGCTGATCCTGCACCTCACTTTGTCCAATTTCCTTTAAAAACAGCCCACTGACTTGCAGTACGCCACTTCTTCTGGCAGCGAGTTCCACATAGACACCACCCTTTCCGTGAAAAAGTGTCTCCTCATTTCTCTGCTGAATCTTCCTCCCTCCAATCTCATACCATACCTCCATGTGTCTTTCTCCCCCTCAACTTAAAAATCCTCCCTGTACCAGTCTTATTTATACCCTTCATGTATTTAAAGGTCTCAATCATATCTTCCCTATCTCTCTTCTCCTCCAAGGAGTACATGTTAAGCTCCCTCAGCCTCCCCTCTTAGGGTTTGTCTTCCAATCCCATGATCATACTTCTTATTCTGCACTGGACCCCGTTCAGTAATGTAACACCGTTCTTCAAATATGGGCACCAATACTGCACACATTACTCCAGGTGTGACCTCACCAACAATCTGTACAGAGGTAGGATCACCTCCCTCCTCCTGGAGGTGACTCCTCTTGCAATACAATCCAGCATCTTGTTGGCTTTAGCTGGTGCCTTCTGACACTGTGTTGAGTGGCTCATTTGCCCTGTTACTATAACCCCAAGATCATTTACCTCCTCTGCACCAGCTATCTGCACCCCTCACAACTGATAACTCCTCCTTGGGTTCCTTGCTCCCAAGTGCATGACTTTGCACTTCTTAGATTTGAACCCCAGCTGCCATGTGTCTGACCAGTCCTCAGGTTTTGAAGAAGTTAAGGAGATGAAGGAGATGGAGGAAGAATAAGCTAGACAGACAAATAAAAAGCAAAAGGGGATAAGGAGGTATATGGAAGGGGGTCTGCCTTACAACCATGAATCTGGGTAATAAAATCAGTGAGATTAAGGCAAGGATTGCAGACACTAATATGGACCTCATAGCATCACAGAAACTTGTGCCACAGAACGTGATAACTGAGACCTGGCAGTTCCTAATTATGTGAGGTTTATGAGGCTAGAGAAAAAGGTAAAGGGATCATAGCCCAGTGTCTGTACATCAGTGAAGGCATTGACGCTGTGTAAAATGCCTATACCAGGGAAGTAATGAGGAGACAGAGTTGCTGTGAATGCAGATCATGGTAACTTCAGACAAGACACTATGTTTGTGTGGATCTACAGATCACCAGGACAAGGAAAAAAGAGGAATAGGGAGCTTGGGGAAGAACCAGGAAGGGGAGTGTCAAAGGAGAGGTAGTGGTGGTGGGTGATTTGAACTTACCAGATATTGATTGGGATGTTCCAGCTGCCAAGAGCACCAGAAATCAGGCTCAGCTGGATACATTCCAGGACTGTCTGCTGGTGCACCTGGTAAAGGAACCCACTAGGCAAGCTTCCATTCTCAATGTAGTGCTCATCAATTCAGAGGTGGTAAGAGGTGTGCAGGTAGGGGAGTAACTATGGTCCAGCTACGATAACTCAATTTGGTTCAAGCTGACACATGGAACCGAAAGCCCAACTGAGTGCTGAGATCCTTGATTCAGAAGGGCAGATTTCAACAGGCTGAGGGAGTCAGCACAGGACAAGTTTCATGGGGTAGACAGCATCTGAGGTGTTAAGGACAGATTGGAAGAATTAAAGGTTCCATTCTGGTGGCATTTGTGATACACACGAGAATGGTAACCAAAAAAAACAGGTAGAAGAGATAAATATGGTTCTCAGAAAGAGTCATAGAAGCAGTAATAACTGAAAAAAGGCCTTCTCCAGGTAAAAGGAAATGCAGGGGGAGGAAGAATGGAGAAAATAACACTTGAGAACCAAGGAATCAAAGATGATGGTTAAGGAAGCAAAAGCAGACACTGAGCTGTGTACTGTGGAGGGGCCAAGGGCAGGGAGGTGTCTTACTCCAAATGTCACTAGTGATTTGAGAATCAGTTTTTCCACTTCTTACATAAATAAGATCATTTAATGTGCTATTTATGATTACTTTATAGAAACATAGAAGTTGACAGCAGATAAGGACCGCAAGGCCCATCCAGTCTGCCCATAATAGCTTCTGGATATAATGTTTGGATTATTCAAAAGTATTTTCAGAGTATCTCCAATATCTGCAGAAATGGTAGTGTAAGGTAGAGATCAAGGGATTACACAAGATACTACAATCCTGGGTATTCAGGAAATAAGTTAAGGTAATTTGAATGAATGCCCTGTTTGTCTGTAAATGATTTGGACACCTTTGAATCATCAGGAGGTAGTTTTGGAATGCAGCTCTGAACAAAGGTGGTGCACAATTTTTGAATTTTTCTGGGGGACATGCATTCTTGCCATATGGCAGGGATGTGCCATCTCACAGTGTTTTGGGACACTCTAACTCAGAATGCGACAGGGGCACACATCAAACAATTTAGTGGGGACTGGTAATTCTAGAATATAGTAAGGATGTACACTGTTGGAATGTGACAGAGCACACCATTTTATTTTGAAACTGCTTGCCCTTGCCACATTGCAGAATTTACACACCCACCACATTTCAAAATTGTGCATCACATCCCCAGCACAATCTGACACTGTGGCCCAGATATTCAGACTATGCCTGGCAGTGGTGCAAGTGTGGGCACAGTGCAACTGTGACGCGCTGGGGCCAGGACCAGGTGATATTCAATGGTGATGCACCATGGCTCAGCACCATTGAATATGACATGGACAGTGCATTGCGCAGTGGCACTGCACATGGCGCAGTGGTACTGCACCGGTGCAAGCCACAGATAGGGAGCACAGGGATGTGCCAGCACAAATTCAGTTGTGCTGGGTGCATCACCTGCGATATTCAGCAAAGGGCATGCAAATAAGGTCATAATATATGTAAGGTGCAAATCAGGCCATTTGCATGTCATTATGACCCCATTTGCATGCCTTGCACAAGGCAGCCCAGTGACTTGTGCCTCACACCCTGCACAGCATGACGTGTGCACTGAGGGGGTCCCAGGGCATCCACTGCCCAGTAACTGTGATCGTGGGTATGCTTTTGCCACACGATCCCTGGTGGTCTAGTGGTAAACCCTCCTCCCTCCCGGTACCCCGATCACTGGTAAACGTTCGTAAAACCATTCCCTGGTAGTCTTGTGGTACCCCCCTCCCATTACCCTGATCACTGGTAAATGTCTATAAAAACATTCCCTGGTAGTCTAGTGGTACCCCTCTCCCTCGCTTTACCCCAATCACCAGTAAATGAACGTAAAAACATTCCCTGGTGATCCAGTGGCACCCCCCACCACTCTCACCCACACAGGACCCCTTGCCTACTCCATTCAAACCTCATCATCAGTGGGTGACTGCAACCAGCCTGCATACTGCCCAGCCACCCGGCAAATGACAGCTTACAGTATGTGCTGTAAGCCCATTGGTCCACACTGATGCTCCCCCCCATCATCGGCAGGTGGCTGCAACCCCACCCACATACCACCCAGCTGCCCACCGGACAATAACTTACAGTATGTGCTGTAAGCCCATTGAGTCACACTGTGGACCAATGGGCCCTACAGAATACTGTACTAGACAGTCACAAATATGTAAATGAGGTCATTTCACATATTTGGGACTGTCACATACAATCCACAGTGTGGACCAATGGGCTTACAGCACATGCTGCAGTTATTGTTCGGTGGCAAAACAATAGTGTGAGCCAGTCAAACTCCTACTGTGATGAGAGGCTGCTGTGGTGAGCAGGGTCCCTGTGTGGATGGGAAGGGGTGGGGAGTGCCACTGGATCACCAGAAATGTTTTTACATCTGTTTACCAGTGATCAGGGTAACGGGAGGGAGAGGGGTACCACTAGACTACCAAGGAATGTTTCTACAGACATTTACCAGTGATTGGGGTAACGGGAGGGAGTGGGGTACCACTAGAGTACCAGGGAGATATGGCTGCTTGTGGATGGTGTTCTGGGTGTGCGGATGGCCACCCACGGCTGGCGGCTGCTGTGTTGCGCCCTGCAATACAGTAGCCCACTGGTGGGTGGCCAGGAGTTGTTCCTCCTATTCATGGGCTCAACTTTGAGCCCCCCATGTGGCGCAATGCAGTGTTGTGCCAGCATATGTGTCGCACATGCCGGATTGAATATCAGGATATGCCGCATATGCATGGGCAAGCCCCGGCATCTGTGCTGCACACATTACCTTTGCACCCTGGCGCATCGAGATTTGCACTGTGCCTGGCAGCCTTTTCAATATCCCACCAGGGTGCAGTGTGGAGTTGTGCTGGTGCAACTCTGTTGCACTATGCGCAACCTCTTTGAACATCAGAGCTTCTGTGTCCTAGCCATATTCTGAAATTGCACATGCCTGCCACATTCCAAAATTGCACATCCACACCACGTTCCAAAGTTGTGTTTCAGTGTCACATTCTGAAACTATCACCATCACATTCCAAAAGTGTGTTATTGCCACATGTGAAAATTGTGTGTCATGGCCACATTATGAAACTGTGCATCACTGCCATATTCCGATACTGAACATCACCACCACATTCCAAAACTGAGTGTCACCACCACATTCCAAAACTTTACATGACTGCCACATTCCAAAACTGTGCATCGTTGCCTCATTCTGAAACCGAGCATCACTGCCACATTCTGAAATTGTGCGTCACAGTCACATTCCAAAATTGTGCATCACCACCACATTCTGAAATTGTGCATTACTGCCTCATTCCAAAGTTGTTCATCAGCGCCATATTCTGAAACTGTTTGTGACCGCAACATTCCAAAACTGTGCATCATCAACACATTCTGAAATTGTGCATCACCAGCAAATTCCTAAATTGAGCGTTACTGCCACATTCTGAAATTGTGCATCAGTGCCACCTTCCAAAGCTATGTGTCACTGCCACCTTCCAAAACTGTGTGTCACTGCCACATTCTGAAACTGCATCACCACCACATTCCAAAACTGTGCATCACCACCACTTTTGGAAATTGTGTGTCACTGCCACATTCTGAAATTGTCCATCACTGCCACATTCTGAAATTGTGTGTAACCACCACATTCCAAAATTGTGCATCACTGCCACATTCTGAAATTGTGAATCACTGCCACATTATAAACTTGTGCATCTCTGCCACATTCCAAAGTTGTGGGTCAGTGCCACCTTCTAAAGCTGTGTTTCACTGCCATCTTCTGAAACTGTGAGTCACCACCACATTCCTAAATTGTGCATCACTGCCGCATTCCAAAACTGAGTGTCACCACCACATTCCAAAATTGTGCATCATCACAACATTCCAAAATTGTGCATCACCACCACATTCTAGTTATGCATCAGTGCCACCTTCTGAAGTTATGTGTCACCACCACCTTCAGAAACTGTGCATCACTGCAACATTCTGAAAATGCATCACCACCACATTCTGAAACTGAGCATCACTGCTACATTCCAAAGTTGTGAGTCAGCGCCACCTTCCAAAGTTGTGTGCCACTGCCACCTTCTGAAATGTACGTCACTGCCTAATTCTGAAATTTGAGTGTCACCACCACATTTCAAAATTGTGCATCACCACCACATTCTGAAGTTGTGCATCAGTGCCATCTTCCAAAGTTATGTGCCACCGCCACCTTCTGAAACTGTGCATCACTGCCACATTCCAAAATGATGCATCACCACCACATTCCAAAACTGTGCGTCACCACCACATTTTGAAATAGTATGTCACTGCCGCATTCAAAAATTGTGGGTCACCACCACATTCCAAAAGTGGGCATCACTGCCACATTCCAAAATTGTGCATCACTGCCACATTAAGAACCTGTGTGTCCCTGCCACATTGTGAAACTGAGCATCACTGCCACATTCCAAAGTTGTGCATCAGCGCCACCTTCCAAAGTTGTGTGTGTCTGCTACCTTCTGAAACTGTGCATCACTGCCACATTCTGAAACTGTGAGTCACCACCACATTCCAAAATTGTGCGTCACTGCCACATTCCAAAACTGTGCATCACCACCACATTCCAAAATTGTGCATCACCACTACATTCTTAAATTGTGCATGAGCATCACATTCTGAAACTGAGTGTCACTGCCACATTCCAAAGTTGTGCATCAGCACCACATTCTGAATTTGTGCATCAGTGCCACCTTCTGAAGCTGTATGTCACCGACACCTTCTGAAACTGTGTGTCACTGCCACATTCTGAAACTGTGCATCACCAGCACATCCCAAAACTGTGCATCGCCACCACATTCTGAAACTGAGTGTCACTGCAACATTCCAAAATTGTGCATCACTGCCACATTTTGAAATTGTGCATCATGGCCACATTCCAAAACTGTGTGTAAATGCCACATTCCAAATATGATCATCACTGCCACATTTCACTGCCACATTCCAAAACTGCATGTCTCCTCTACATTCTAAAATTGTACGTCTCACATTCTGAAATTGTGTATAAACTTCCACATTCTAATATTGCCTGTTATTGTCACATTCTGAAAATGTGCATTCCCACCATATTCCAAAACTGCACATCCCCATCACATTCTGAAAATGAGTTACTACCACAATCACAAACTCATTGTTCAAGTTACATTCTAAAATCATGGATCCCTGCCTCAGTCTGAAATTGCATATGACTACCACATTCTGAAAATGCATCACCACCACATTCTGAAATTCAGTTGCCACCACAATCTGAAATTAAGCATACCAAACACGTTTTTAAATTATGCATCACCACCAGGGACACTGGTTTACTGGGATTGAGAAAGGGCATATTCCGTTTTGCACATTGTAAAAAATGGTATTGTCACCGGTGTCTTCTAAGCCAAAATCCGGTTTTACCGGTGTTTGGTTCTGTGTACTTTATTTAATAATTTTTAACTCTGCTAATATGCATTTTAGCAATTTTGACCTCCACTATTACACATCCTTCCATCCTTGTACCAATTTAAAGTTATCTAGGTACAAGATGTGATGGCACAACAACACTACAGCCCCGTCCAGATGTGATGGAAGCAGCACCTATGGCCCCATCCTCTGGTGTGACAGAGCAACAGCACATATTTACATCCCATGCAGGTGTGATGGCAGCAGTACTATGGTCATCATTCCTCATGTGTGATGGCAGTATCAGCACTATGGCCCCCATCCCTCAGCTGGGACAGCAACAGGCCTACATTCCCCATCCACCAGTGGTGATTGCAGAAGCACTACAGCCCCCACCCCTTCGGTGTGATGGCAGTAGCAACAATGCAGTACACATCCCTCTGGGGTGATGGCAGTAGTGACAGCACTGTGATCCCCTTTCAACACTCACACCCCACATGCGCAGGTTACAAATGACTTGGTCTCTTTGCTTGTTAGAACTCAGATGTGAATTAATCTGAACCATCACCACTAAGGTGGACTACCTTTGTTTTTTCCTATCTATAATTTAACTACCTGAATTGGATATCTTCCTGTGACACCGCTGACCAGGGTTAGGGAACAGACTTGAGAGTTGGAGGGCCAGCTGGTGAGTGAAGGCTTGAGTGTCCAATGACCACTCACCTTCTCCTGAGAGGGAGGGTGGGTTTATGGCTCAGCATTTGCTGGCCCATGGTGGAAGCCAGAGGCATGACAATATATCAGTCCTCACTGCGGGAGGAGTGTGACAGATGCCGGCTTGTGCCTTGACATCATGTAGCCTGTCATGCTCCCAAGAAAATGGGAAAACCCCCACTGGCTGACCGAAGGATGGCTACTCTTCCCGCCATACACCAGAAGCCCTAGACATGTGTCCATTCTGACCCCCGACATGCCTAGGATACACAGAAAGCTCTTTGGGGCAGTTCTTCTCCCCTGGTAGCCTCTTACAGGGGTTGGGGCCCACTCAATGAAGGGTTTCTTTGGGTTAACTGGTAGCACAGCAGTAAGGGTCAGTGGACAGTGGTTGGAACGCAACAGGCCTGAAGGAGTGGATGGCCAGGGGGTAGGAGGAGCAAAAAAAAGCCTGCTTAAATTTGCTTCTTTGAAATAAAGTGTTTTCACCTAAAAAATCCACAAGTGATTAGTGGAGGACCTTCAAATGAATTAATGCATCTCCCAGACATGTGGATGCTTTTTTTTTTCTACTTTGTGTCCATGAAAAGGGAGTCTCCTAGTTTTCATGTCTTTGTTCAGATGTGAATTGAGTACTATTCTGCCCACCAGCATCATAAGGCCCCTGGGGTCTTACCTTGTTAAGTACTCTTAAACACTTAACATTTGCTTTTTGTTGAAGCAGTCTATCAGAAAACATGTTGTTGTCACAGAGACAGAACCAGCAGGTGGGAGAAAAGATGCAAATGATTCAATTCACCTAAATGGAGTGCTAACTGTGAAGTCTTTTCATAAATAGTAAGGCACATTAGATGCACTCAGGAAAATACATCATATTATAAATTCTGCCTCGGACTCTGGGATTCCCTTGGCCCTGATCTCCCTAGATGCTGAAAAAGCATTTGATCGAGTCTCCCATTCTTTTTTGTTTAGTACTATGGAGAAAATGGGGTTCCCGGAGGGTTTGATTAGGGGCATCAAGAACTTGTATCACGGCCAGCTAGAATATTATGTAATGGTTATCTTTCAAGAGAATTTGACTAAAAATGGTACTTTCGGCAAGGGTGCCCTTTATCACCGATTTTGTTCAATATTTATTTAGAGCCTTTACTAAGGTCGATCAACAGGGAGGTCAGGGTCCAGGGAATTGGGATTGGTAATATGAATCAAAGATCTCTGTTTTGCAGGCGACATCTTGCTCCACCTTGAGATCCAGTATCTTCCTTTGGTTTTGTTAGGGAGCTTATAGATCAGTACTCAAGGGTATCTAATTATAAGCTGAATCTTACCAAAACCAAATTTACCCGACCATGTTTTAGGGCAGATTTTGCTTCCTGGGGTCCAATGGAATAAGGATAAGTTAAAATATTTGGGTGTCTGGATCACTACGGATCAGACAGCGGGTGCACTGCCAATATAGGGAATTATTTCGGAGATCTCAGGGGATATCGTAGGTGGAGTAGGCTGCCTCTGAACTTTGCAGCGCGATTAGGTAATATTAAGATGAATGTTCTGCGAGGTTGTTGTCGATCCACTTGACTTATATGTCATCCCGGCAAAGTGGTTTAAGATTATTAAGAAAATGGTGTTGAGTTTTCTATGGAGTAATAAGCCCACTAGGATTAAATATAGAGTACAGAGCCGACCCCTTCAAGAGAGGGCGAATCAAATTGCCTGACCTTCAGGCTTACTATGTAGAACAGGCCAGCTGGGCCTGATGGCTCAATGGGCAAGGGATTTGGAGGAAGGAGAATATTATCCTGCTTGGCTACAGATAGAAAGGAAGTGGTTGAAGGATATAAATTATTCACCTGAATCATTACTATATGCCGGGCCTAAAGCGGTGCAAGGTAAGGCTGAGGAGGGGAACCCTATTAGGAAGTCTCTGGAAGCCTGGTGGTCGTTTCTTACCCCGGTGCAAAGAGACTCTCAGGTCAAATCTCGGGACCAGCCTATCTTGAGGAATCCCAGCATGACTATCGGAGGCCAGGTGCTTGGCCAGAGGTGGGTTATTTATTTGGAAGGTCTTGCTCTGAGGGATATGCAGTGGAATGGGAAAATTTGGTTGCCATCACAATGTGAGGCATTGCCCTTTTTCAAAGGTTACAGCTCAAGCAAATGATTGCGGGAGTTCGAGGGGGAAAGGGAGATTTTACAGATAGCTTCCTTTCATGGGAGTACCTACAGGGGGCTGTCAACAGAACTGGCTTACTCTTGCAGGTATATAAACTCTTGAATTCCCGTAGAGTTAGATATTTTAAATCTATCTCTTATTGGGATAAAGTATTGACTCCTGGGTTTAATTGGAATTCTATTTGGAAAGCTATTAAATATGTGGTTATCCCCAAGTATAGAATTACACAGATTTTTGTAGCCCATAATATTTTCTATACACCTGCTAAACTCGGGTCGAGGGGCCTGAGGCCGACTGATCTTTGTTTTAGATGTGGGAAAGTAACGGGGGACTTGCTACATCTCTTATGGAGTTGTGAAAAAATTCACCTGTTATGGACGAGATTAGACAGGGGCTTGACCCAGTTTGGGATATTATGACCTATGTTACGCCAGAGATTTGTGTATTAGGACTATTCCTCGTTGAGGGTGCTGCCCAAGGTATCACCTGGCTTTAATGGGATCATTAGTTAAAGCGTTTATTTTAAACCATTGGAAGGATGCGAATATATTCATATGAGCAATGGGTGAAGGATTTATTGAGGTCACTGGTTAGGATCAAAACCACCTTATGTCTGAAGGTAGACAGGAGGTTTATGCTAAAAGGTGGCTAGCTTTAGAGGCAGCCTATTTATAGCAGGATATGAGCCTCAGAATAGAGGCCTGTCTGTGCTAGGGAGGCTGCTTGCTATATTTGGTGGAGTGGGATGCTGTACCAAGGGGTTAGTATATTGCATATTGGGACATTGTTTCTTTAGAAGGTACCCTATAGTTCGGAGGAATTACTAGGATGGATGGAGTAAGGAGCTTTCATTTAACCTGAATGAATGGGCCTTGAGGACTGACAGTTTGGGGATGGTGAATCCCTTGGCTTGGACTCTCTCTCTCTACGGGGTTGCTCTGGATACCCGACGGGCTGGTTAGGATTGATTTTGAATTGAGATGTTTTGTTTCTTTTCGAAGATGAGGGTGGGTTATTAGGGAAGTGAGATTTTGAGGGTTAGAAGTGTATTAACTAGTAACAATCTCTATTAAGTTAGCTTTTCTGAGTTATCATTTAATTGGTGGGGGAAGTTTTTGAGTGGGTATCCAGGGGGTTTGTATATAGGGATTGTATGTAGTTTGCACATTCAGTTTTGGAGTGTGCGCCCAGGATTCCGGGTCTATGTGTTTGTATGTCTCATTATTCTTTGAAAAGAAATAAAGTTTTCTTTAACAAAAAAATAAATAGTAAGGCAGTTTCTTCTTTGTGAACATACTTTCATTCAGACTAGTTTTCATTAAAACAACTGAGGATTTTGGATGGCCCTACTGATTATAAACTTACAACAATCTACAACCTAGATGCTTATATGCAAAGAATACAATAAAAATCTGACTAAAATCTAAAAACAAGCTCATAAAACGTATCTGAATATTTATCTTTACCTATAGAAAATCATTGCAGCCCAAGTAAAACTCAAGTAAATTATATGGTACCCTGACTTCTATTCTATGATGTAGTAAACATATATTGGTATTTTTTTTTCATATTCTTTGTAAAGCAGGTAAGGCCCACTAGGCAGAACTGTTTGTTTTAAGGAGTCACCTACAAGCACTTGGAAGGTTAAGTGACTTGCTTGGATGCAAGTGGAGGTTGTGGGACTCAAACCCAAGTCTGCTAGATGTACCCAGTTCAATCACCGTTTGTTACTCTAACCACTAGGCATGGGTGGTTAAACTGAATGGCTGATTACAACAAAGCAGTGCAGATGATTTACTTACTGTTTCTATACGCAGTAAAGCAGAAAGAATGCAAAGCACAGCAGCATTCATTTTAAGATGCTGAAATCTGGGTCGGCCCACTGGCGCTGCAGTAGCACTATTGACTGGCAAATGCCAGTGACCTAGGGTCAGCATAAACACGGGGTTGCTGGTGGTCTGGCCAGGGAGTAGGATTGAGCACCTGGGGACTGCTCTCCTCTCTGGGAGGGTGGGCTGCAGGTCCTGCTTTACCACCACTGGTGTCACCACGGGTGGTGGTGCAATGGTGCTGCAGAGTGATCAGGAGGGAGGACGCTAGCCAGGATCTGGAGCACTGGCATGTCTCTATGTGACCTACCTCCTTGGATCTCTAGTGCTGGTGCCCTCAGGGACAGAGACCAGAAAACCAGGAACAATCACCCCACATCAGCCACTGGCAGAAAGGGACCCAGGTGCCCCAGACTACATAACCAGGCTCCATGAGGGACCCACTGGGCTGCCCGACACACAGTAAGGGAGTGTGGAGGTGACCTAGGTCTCTCCCTTCCCACCTGGGAGTACAACCCAGGCAGGATAGGGGCAGGCCCACAGAATCCTGAGCATTACCTGGGGGTGAAGCTAGGGAATACCGATGCTGTGAGAAGGGGACATAGAAAAAGAAAATAAAAAAAATTTAAAAAGATACTGAAATCTTAGAGATTCTGTGCAGTGACATGCAATTTCCGTGAGGCACCGGTACAAGAATTCAAAATCCGCAAGCCAAGCAGGATGCCGTGATTGTTACCGGTAAAAATTGAAAACCAGGGTCCCTGATCACCACCACACGCCAGGTTAATGCATCCAAGACACATTATGAAGTAACACATCCCTGCCACCTTCCACAACTATGTGTCTCCCACATTTCAAAACTGTGTATCTTTGCCTCATTCTAAAACTATATGACACCACAATGTTATGAATTTTAGCATCCCTACCACTTTACAGAATTGAGTGTTCCAGCTGCTTTCTGAGATTGTGTCATTGCTGCATTCCACAGTTGCAATCTGGAGTCATTTTGAAATCTTATCCCTGCAGATATTCTGACAATTGCACACATGTTTGTCATTCTAAAATTATGTTTCCACTTTATTCCAATCCCCTCTGTCACATTCTTAAATAATGTACCTTGCATCTGCACATTATGGAAATGCATGCCCTGACCTACCCAGTGTCAGCCTTCCTTTATCAGATATTTATTACAACTGTAGCTTTATGTAATGTGGGAGAATAAGTCTTATAAGGCAGTTTGCAAGAAGGACTTGGTTGTGAAATCTGGTTGTGACATCATCAGTAGCTCTTTACTGAAACTGGCTTTTTTTGAACAGGCAGTGTATTTAGGGTTACAAAATGACCTGCAACATTTAAACAAAGTAACTTGGAAATCTCATTTTTGGCATGAGGCTGAATGGAGATCTACTGTTTCAAATTCTGAATTTATTGACGCCAGAAATTTTTGCTGGACTCCCTCTTTAATAATGTATAGGCTAGATTCATAAAGGTGAAAGTAGCACACAGTAAATAAAGAGACCACTACTGATGCTGAGCAAAGTTTTCCAATTCTGGCAAATCAAAATTTTGTGGAATTTTCAAAATGCTGCCGAATTTCACCAGAAACAGAATGGTAGAATTCTGTGGCAGAAAAATGTGGAATGAGTTTTCCTCCAACATTTCTGTAGAATTTTATTCCATGGATTTCAATATTTTCCACAGAACTAGCAGTGGAATGATTTTCTACAGAAGAATGCTGTCCTCTGCTGATATCAACATTCTTTGTGGAAATGGTTGCGGAATGATTTTCCTTGAAAAAAATGCTGTTCTGCAGAATATTATTCTGCAGATCATAGCAGGCAGAATTCCATAGTAGAACCCACCAAATTCCAGCAGAAATTCCACCAGTGGAATGGTCATTCCTTTCTGATTTCATCTGTGGAATTCTGCATTCTGCACAGCACTAACCAATACCATTTCTGCAGTAACACATGATTCAAGAAGCAACAGGAACACTGCTAACAGGCACATAGTTTTGTTTATGAATCAGGGGTGCAGTTTTGCAAATGGCATATTAATATTAATGAGATCATTAGCTTGTTTTCTGGGCTGCAGAAGATGACATCACAGGTACTACTACACTGGAGCCTGTAGTATTGTAAGCACCAAGTGACTCAGAATGGGCAGAGAGCATACTCTGGCTTTAAAAGCACAGTCATCTAGTATGCAATAGTCAGCCTATTTTCTGAATACCCAGGGCTGTAGTATCTTGTGTGGTCTCTTGATTTTTTAACTTGAAATCTGGATGAACACAGGTTCAGGATGTGTTATAGCCAAATTATTATTGTTTGACCCTGGCAAGTCACATAACCTCCAAGTGCTCCAGATCATCCAGTTGTGGAAATAGATAGAAGCAGGAACCACTGTAGCCAATACTTTATCTAATCAAGGCTATTCTAGGTGATAACTTTCTAAATTAAAAAAAAAATAAATCAAAGCATCCCTGATCCCTTTCCTTCTCCTTATGGACTGCTGCTGGAATGTAGGCAGCCTGTTCAATTGCTATTTTGTGATACTACTGTATCCTAGTGCAGAGCTGGGCTATTTAAAGTGCGCTTGATAATCCCCTTATTTAGCACAGTAGGAACAGTGTATTATCTGCTTCCTGAATGTTGTGCTATAGTGTTCTGAGGATGTGACTGGTATACTAATCATGGCCATGCTAGTGATGGCAGCTCCATTTACAGCAGGTTTGTGAGCTGCAGAGTCTGTACCCCTCATCAATTGCACCATGTGTGGATGTTTTGTTGCTGTGCCTGCAGTGCTGGCTGTGTTTTTTTTCCTCATTGGCAGTGGTGTCCAGCTTGTTATCTTTAGGTTGATAGATCCCTGGAGTTAGCACTTTCTATGTCCGCAGTGTTTAGCTGGAGTCCTGCTGTCTCCCTGCTAATTGCTGCTATTTACTTCAGAGGCTCTTTCAGGAATCAGGAAGAATGAAATAGCTTACCCCACCTGAAGTATTTTGCATCTACCATGTGGTATTTCTTTCATGAATCTATTCTTATGAATTTTCTGCCAACAAGGGGAACTAGTTGCCATAACAATGTTTATGAATGACAGTCTCATTAAGAAAATGAGCAGCATTGGAGGGTTATAAACATGTCCTAAATTTAATTTGCTTTTTATGTTGATGCATACTTTTTTCATGTATGGCATATAATTTGAAATTTAATGAGGCCAGCAGTTTAGTGTTCTTGTGGATTGCAGAATAGATCACACCTCCACAAAAACAGCAATCACCATCACTGCAATGTCAACACCACCTGCCACAAGGAATCTGAACTATGCAATATTCATTGCTGACCTCAAGGCTTATTGTACAGTACAAGTCACATTAAATTGTTCCTCTGGTGAGCTGATTTAGCATTTCTGACTGAGTTGTATAAGTGTTGCTGTATCCAGCAAAAAGCCCTGTGCAAACTGTTTCTTGTGACTGAACTGCTGATGCATTCCAATTGAGTGGCAAAACATTTTACAGACATTGCTCTTGAGTTGGTTAAACCTTGGAAAGCAAAGCAATATGAATTGCCAATGCATTGCCAACTGCAAAAAACAATGCTAAACCAACTCATTGGTGGAACAGTTTAATGAGACTTGTACTGTACCTCCCTCACCACTGGTAGTCTGCTTACCCTCCATTCTGATTACTATTTTGTTAACTGATGTTGTACACCTGAAATTCCCAAAGTCCGCTCAAGAAAAGGGCATTAAATTGAATCAGTACCAGACTTTTCTATGGCAACTTTTTCTAACTTCTACTCCAGTGATGGCCAAGTTGGAGAATGAGGCTTCAGCTCAGTAACAGTGTTCAGTGGTAGGAAAGTCCACAGATGAGGCAATGTTGACAGAAATTTTTCCACTGATTATGATGCCTCTGTGGACCTTATGAGGCCATCCTTTACTACAGTATGTGACAAATGGTGAGTCATTAAATGCTCTGGTTAGGCCGCCCATGAAAGAGACCAGATCCAGACAATGTTTGATCAACATGCAGTGTCCATCCTGAAAAGTAAGTAGTTTAATAAACAAGGGCTCCCCATTCAAACAATAAGCACCACACTAACCAGATTAGTGCCATGTGGTAGCCCATTAGCATGGCAACTAAATTTTGGTGTCGCAATTAGGGTGCAGCAACAAAGGCAAGAGTGACAGGAGTGATCTTAATTTTTGTTCAGCCTGTATTCACATCACATTTGACACCCTAACAATTTTCTTCCCTTTCAGGGCATGCCCACCCCGGAATTTGTTATATTTAGTTGCAGAGGGTTTAGGGAGTGTAGCCTTTCATATAGGAGGGTGCGGGGGGTGAAGCCCCCTGCAAATACATGAATGTTTTTTTTGATGGTGCTTTGGGGCTCTGGCTCCGGGGAGCTGTAATGCATGGCACTGCAGAGCCAGGTGGTGTATTTCCTGTGCCCATATTGGTATCAACAAAATATTTGTCACACTGATAGGGGCAAACCATGCCATGCTAACCTTAAATAGCAGTGGTGGATGCTGTGGGCCCATATTCAAAAGTCCCAGTGTGCTGCCTTGACCCACTAGTAGGACAGCACAAAATATACCACTGCACCCTGCAAATGAGGATTCCACTGCATACTAGGTATAGCATTATATTCAATGGTTTTGGCAGCACTAAGCGACCCCATCGCTACTGTATTTAATGCTGTTGCAACCTTGCCTGTGTCCCTATGAATGGTCACCCCCCACTCCAATTGACCATCCTGATATGTTTTTCACAATCCTTGGTGGACAAGTGATTCCCCCCTGACTGCTTGTCTTTTCATGCTATTTCCTAATCCTCTTCTCATGGTCTAGTAGTCCCCTTGCCTCCTGATCACCCATCCATTCATGTTAATTCCTGATCCTGTTGGTTTAGGGACCCCCCATAAAGGCATCTGACCCCCCTTTGACCCATGACCCACCTGCTCAGGACCCCCTGCTCCCTTCTGCCCAGTTGCTGCTGCAGTATTACGGCATTTGAGACAGTGACTGACACAGGCATCCACTCACCATTAGAGATGTTGTGATTTTTTTTTATCTGTCAGCAAAGTTGGTGCAAATCTGCGGAAATTCACAGGTCATAAAATTTACAAATTCTGTGGCAATCACACCATTTTTGCCATTTGATTTTTTTTTTAAATACTGCAACGTTAAAACACTGCCCCTACCCATTGTGCTCTAAACCCACCCACTTGACCACCCAAAAATAGTATATTCATTGATACTCCCCTCCCACCCCCTGCTGGCAACATCCTTCCTACCTCCTCCCTGCTCTAGTGAATTGAAGGCTACAGAGTGAGACCAAAAAAAATAATTGCTACCTTTCCCCTCACCTGCACACCAAACCTACTTTCCCACCTCCACTCACCTGAGTCCCACTGAGTCCAACTGAATAAGTCAATTATCAGAGTCATCATATCAAGCACACCCAATAAGCCACCCAACCCATCTCTGATTCTCACCACTCTCCTTCTCCCACTAGCACCTACAAAATCAACCTGCAATAAAGAAAATGGTTACCTGGTGCAGGGCATCTGCTCTTTTCAGTGTCCACCTTATAATGACAGGAATTAATGAATGGTGATGTCTTTGCTCCTAGTAAAACCTGATTGATAGAACATTCAGCAAATCAGATTTTACTAGGAGCAAAGGATTCACTATTCATTTATGTTACAAGATGGACACTGAACAGTACAGACTCTCTGCACCAGGGCACCATTTACTAGAGATGCACAAAGCTGGCAAGCTTCACTCTGTGAAATAATTTGAGAAGTTTGCCAAATTTGCAAAGTACTAAGTGCCAACTTCACAACATTTTTGGTAGTTGAAGTGCCACTTTTTCAGGCAAAGTTACGGGTGAAGTTACAACTTCACCATAACTTTGCCTGATGTCACCTCAAAAAGTGCCATTTCCCAAGGAAAACTCAATGTGAAGTAACAAAGCAGCGAAGTGGGCAATTTGAAAAGTTATTCACAAAGGTAAATTTTGCAACTTCGCTGGAATATTGTAACATCTACACTGTTTATTTTATTGCAGGTTGATTTGGTGGGCACTGGTGGTGAGAGGAGGATGGTGGGGGACTGGGTGGGCTTGAACTGGTGACTTTTATATGCAGATGAATCGGTGATCCTCACATGTGGATCAAGCTTTGATACAGTTCAAGATGATTTGGCTTTTGATTGTTTGGAAATACAAAACTGGTTTTGTACACATAGATTAGTTCTAAATGAAAAAAACGAAACTAAATGTATGGTCTTTCAAAACTGGAGGAAAAAACTGAATGCTGAGCCTACTCTTTTATTGTTTACTGTTACTGGGGTGGAAATAGAGCAGGTTAAATATTTTAAATATTTAGGCCTTACTGTAGATGCAGGTATGAACTACGAGTATCATATTTCCAACATGGTCAAAGTGGTTTACCAATGACTTGGAGCACTTTATAGATTGACTTCACTATTAATCCCATCAACTAGATCACTTCAGTCTCAAAGTTTCCTATAACCAGTTATTGATACGACCTGTTTTTTTTTACTATTCTGCTGGGGAAGGGCTATTGTCAAGGGTTAGAGTTATTTTGAACCAAATTGCTCGTTTCACTACTCAGTTATCATCCCGGACCCATTATTGTGTATTACTTCAGCAAGTGGGATGGCTTCCTTTGGAACAGAGATACAAATTTCAACTAGGGATACTGGCAAAAAAAGCTAACTTTAAATAATGTCCGTACCATCTTTCAGTCGATTTTTTAAAAAAACACATCAGTTCTACTGTAACTCATTCATCCTTTTATCATTTCTTTTCTGTCCCAAGAATGAAAACATCAGTGGGACAGAAAACTATTTTTTACAATCTACCAATTCTTTTTAATGCAGTTTTGACTTTGTTTTAATTTTTTGAAGTAACTATTTTTAGTTACAGACAGGCCTTAAGAAATCATTTGTTCTTACAGAGTGAATGTAATACTGCTGTAAATGAGCAAACTAAGTATGTTCATGTTTACTACACTAATTTTGTATATAGTTTTGTAATTATTATGTACCTATAGGTGTTATGTGCTATTTATTGTTTCACTGTACACTTGCATGTTTTTTATGTTTCTCTGGTCATCCATGAAAATGGGTCTTTGGCCCATGGACCTACCAGATTAAATAAAGAAAACAAGTAAAGCAAACTTTGATAAGTGACTTACTCAGAGAGACTAAGTTGGGGGAGGAAGTGGGAGTGTGTTTGTTGCATGGGTGGGGGAAGGGGAAGGATTACTTTTTGGTCTGATGCTATGGCCTGCAATTCATCAGAGTGGGGGGGGGAGAGGGTGCCAGTGGGGTCAGTGGAAGAGGGTATCAGTAAATATATATCATCTTTGGGGAGGGCTGGGGGAGTATACCATGCATTTCATGTTGGGATTCACCAGCAAATTGATCATTCATGTTGATTCACCACAAGAATTTGGACAATTTGTCAAACAGATTAAGTCAACACAAATTGCAGTTGTCATGTTCATGAATTTGCCAACATTTTCAGATTTGAATGTGGAGTGAATTTTGGCAACTTTGCACACCACTACTCACCACCTTGGTGGGCCACAGTCTGACTGTCATTTCCAATCGGGAGTATTATAGAAATGGCTGTTTCTACAGTACTGTACTCATAGTCATATAATGATAATCTGATGGTGGTCAACTGATATGATGAGCAGATGGCTTTGCCAGTCACTGTCTCAAATGCCATATTACAAAATTGCAATCCAGGTTGGGATGCAGGGAGGAAAGGGAAAGGGGAAATTGTTTAACCAGGAAAGATACACTAGGCTGGAGCTTGTTTCCAGGTATGATCTGGGAGCACGGGAAGTTAAGTGACTTGCTTAGTGTCACACAGTATGCAAGTAGGGGCTGATGGGATTCAAACCCAGGTCTCCGGACTTGCAGCTCATGGCCCTTAACCACTGCACTATATTGCCTTCTAGAGGCCTAGAGTAGAGTCCTGAGTGGATCGATCAGGGAAGGCACTAGACTACCAGGATTAGGTAATGACAAGAATGGATTGGTGACCGAGGTGGGGGACCGCTAGACCACCATGACTGTATGCCACAAAATAGGAACAAGCTTTGAGGGCGGTGCTGTGCATGCATGACAATGAGCCCAGAATGGGTATGCTAATATCCACTTATTGTCTTGCATGCCCAATGGGTTAATTAGCATGACAGTGATAAATATGGCCCACAGGAGCACAGGCACTATAATGTTTAAGATGCATTACCCCATTGTGCTCCTGAGGACCATCATCAATCTAAAACTGTGACAGCACAGTTCATAGTCACAATGCACTGTGCTGGCAGGGCCCCATGTTGAGACAGTTGGTGCACTCCAGTTGAAGTGTGCTAATTGTATGAATATTCCTCCAAGCTGGCCATGTAATAATTGCAGCACAGTGCTTCATTTTGTTCAGCACACATGCCTAACTCTGAATATGGGAGCCAATATGTTTTTCAGGGCTGCTTGGCCTACTCAGTAGACTTCTTGTGGGCACACACAAGCAGGTCTGCAGGAAGGAAGCAAGAAAATTACCAAGGTGATTTGGACTACTTTTTTGTGTGCCTCTGCCTAGCATAGCCATAGTCAAATGGGTTTTGCTGTTTGCAAGAGATACATTCTTTCCTGTGACAGTGGCACATTTTCACTTATGCAGATTGTCCACATACTAATGGTAGCCCATAGGCTGTCTGAAAATCAGCAGACTGAACTGCTACAGTGTAAGGATCAGCCCATGGTATGGCATCAGATGCATGGTACGTCTGCCAGCATTGACCACCACACCCATTGCATTGCACCTTGATGGCTGCTTGTTGACCATGTCAGTATGTTTACATATTGTTACTCAGCAATCAAGGAATTAGTGGGGGTGCTATTTGGAGGTGTGCAGGGCTCCCTTAATGTTCAACCACCAAAGCTGCCATACACAAATGAGTGCTGCTGTTTGCAGGGGGTGGTGCTCCATCAGGAATCTTCAAGAGGAATCTCCAGTGGCCAAACATTTCATCAGTGTATGACACTCAGCATCATCCCTTAGATTTGGGGCCATAGAAAGAATAGAACAACAAAGAAGAAGCGGCGACTGGAAAAAGGAAGCAGAAAGGCATGATATGCAGTGGATATACACATTAGAAACCCTAAATGATAGATTTGTGGTGAACGAGGATGTGAACTGGTAGCATGTTGGTAAACTGTTAAATGTTTGCTATTTACTCACCTTCCCAGTGGTCCGTCTCCTTCATCATTCTCCCTTGCCTCTTGCTCTGCTTTGCATTGTCTAATATATTGAATCTGTATGTCCACAATGCCACTTTATTGCTGTGGCATGTGAGATATTTGCTGTGTTCTTTTATTAATATTTACACTGGAGTCCCTAGGATTACCAGTTTACAAATATGAAGCAAAAGCTTTTCTAGTTGGGATACTTGCTTCTATTATTATAGTCCCAGGCTTTGTTTCTCCAGCCTGTCCTTCCGTTATTCTGTATATGCGATATTAAATCTTTTAATTTTAGTGCAAGTGGAGTGTCTTCCTTGTCACTGAAGGTGATCTACATTTAGCAATGGTCAAAACATTTCTTATAAAAAAAACAGTTTGACTTAGGGCAGATAAAGTACCTCACATGCATCAGCTCTATCTGTGATGGTTAGAGACATGTTGTATCATTAATTATGCTTTGTAATATACTGTAAGGTGTATGTGAAACATGTATGTGTCCATGCCCAGTGTAGGATAATGTGCTAACCTTTAATATGGCATGACTTATTTCATCTGCAAGGCTTGCAAGGGGTGACTAGTGTGCCCCAACAAGATGCAGTAGAAATTTGCCCCTTCAGACACCTCAGAAGCTATCAACACCTCATTGCTTAGCAGTGGCTGGTTACGGTGACTGCGGTGTACTGTGGGTGTGTGGACATCACTCTGTGATGTTGTATAGCTACAGCAGGAGGCTAGCTGTAGCCAGAGGTTCCACTATGCCGCAGCGACAAGAAATTTGTTGACCTACAGCACAGCAACAGCACAACACTGCCAATTGGTGTTGTACTGTCACTTGGGGACAAGTGTTTTCTGTGGGGGGCTTCACCCCACCACACCCACCATGTGGGGGTTCTGCCTCCCTGCACCCACCGTACTTTAGATTACTGACTCCAGTCGGATTTAGTTCAGGGATGGGGACAAACACCTCCCCGGCACCAGTGTCGGGTAGTGGAGACCATCACAGTGACTGCCAACAATGAGGCTTGCCTCTTTAAAGGTAGGCTAGGCTGTCCTGGGAACCAACCAGAAAGGACAACAGGAGAAGGGGGGGTTGGGGCAGCAGCAAGATGGGGAGGGGTGATGACCTCAGGGACAGGTCATATGACAGGTATAAAGAACTCACTGGCTATTGGCCAAGGGGAGGGGCCTTGGGGAAAAAGGTGTGGGGCCTGGGAAGAGGGGGCCTCAGGGGCTACTTAAGGGCATGCAGGACACAGGTAGCCCTCTTTCCTTGCTGTAATTTCATTGCAGCACATCGCTTGCATTTCTAAGGTAAGGCACTGCAGTTTGAGGCCTATACAGGCAACAGGCGAGGTGGTGTCTAGATCTTGGTTTGTTTTTATGGTCTGGGATGGTGGTAGTGCAATTGCAAGCTGGGTTTTGCGAGGTGGAGTACTCGTTATATCAGAAGTGGTTTGGGGGTTTCAGTGCCCCATTTTAGATGGTTTGCAAAGCAGTTGTGCAGTATGCAGGGCCCTGCAGTAGGCGAGCACCTGCTGGCGCAAGGTATGAGCACAGAAGACACCCATAGTGACTGGGGGAATTTTGGTGTGGGCCTCCAAGTGGAGGTCGAGCATGTGCAAGGGGCCACACAGCCTGGTGGTGGTAGGAGGGCCTTGTGGTTTTGCTCAGAGTGAATGGATGCTGGGTTAAGGCGAGAGGAAGTGAGGGTTAAACCAAAAAAAGTCGGGACATGAAAAATCTTTAGGATTGCCCCTCCCCCCACCCGGCAATCATCCCCAGATTGACAGATGATGGGGTGTGTCATTGGGGTTTTGAGGCCTAAATGTCACCCCATTCTTTTTTGCTGTCCCTTCTCAATATGATTACACATGGAATGGGGTGATGTTTAGTCTCTCAACCCAATGACACACTCCATCATCTGTCAATCTGGGGATGAATGGCGGTGGGGGGAGGGCAACCCTAAAGATTTTTCAGGTCCCACCTTTTTGTTTTAACCCTAAATGATGTATTAACACAGTTATTTGCATAGAATATATATATATATATATATATATATATATATATATATATATATGGATATGCAATGAGTACGACTTAAATAAATGATTTATGTGCACAAGAGCAGTTTGACTCGGGTAACCTCACGAAAGTGGAGGTAATCCAAAGTGAGGTGTCCAAGGTTAAACTGTCGATCAAAATATAAATCATTTATTTAATGAGTTTTCCATTGCATATTCCATTTATGCAATAGGGTTATAGTTGTTTGTTCAAAGTTTTTATTTTTGTTGTTAAATTTTGTTTATTTTTGTGTGTGAAATATAGGGGTTTTTTGTACTCTGCCTTTTTATATTTCACGCAGCAAGAGTGATTGACATCTGAATATGTTTGCAGCGTGCAATTTCATTGGCTGTGATTTTGTTTGTGGGTGGGCTGATTTTTTTTTTTTAAATAGCGGCTGTTTTCATTTAGCAAGGGCCGGTAGCCTTTGAGTGAAAGCCATGGTGTGACGAGTTTGTTTAGTGTGGTATTTTTGTATTTGCTGAAGTCAGAGGCTGAAGTAGTTATGTTTTTTTTTTTAATTCGAGTCAGAAGTAGAAGCTGCCACGTAGTTTGTACCGCATCGTCATCGCGATTTATGATTTCAGCCACAGTCAGGAGAAAACCGTAGATTATATGAAATGTGGATCCAGTGCTGGTGTTTTGCCTTTGTGATTTCTGCAGTGGTGGAGGAGATCATGGACTGTGATGGAGGTGAGTGGAACAAGGGACAAGGAACAATTTGAATGGAGCAAGTGGGATCAGGGCAATCGGCAGGTGCAGAATTCGGAGGCAGCTAGTTTTGTGAACATAGGAAGACAAAGATGCTGTAAAGATGTGAGGCAAGTTTTAAAAAAAAACTAAAAACATTTTACTGCAGTTTGGGTGTTTGTACTTAGTTAAAGTTTGGTTGGGGGCTGGCTGGGTGGTTGGCTGGCTGACTGGCTGTGTTGATGTCTTTGAGGTGGTGTGAAACTGGCTCGCCTTTTGTTTTTAGGTAGGGGGTTTAGAAAGTAGTCCGGCACTGTATGTATAAATGGTCACTGTATGTATAAATATATTATACATACAGTGACTCAGATAAATGCATTTATCCCACTGAATATATGTCCACCCCATTGCATAAATATATTTATGAAATGGGCATCAGAATTTAGACATGCTGATTGGTCCATACCTGTGTGATATTATGTCTAACGCACAGGAAAAAGGACCAGCAGTGCCCTGTGGCCACTGATCCTAGTAAAATGTCACTTAGAACGTTGGCAAACGAAAATCAGCCATCTTCTTTTCACCAACTGCGAGTGACATGCCAGGCTGTATTTTCAGTATGCCAATTAAATACATCTGTCCTTCTATTCACATTGCCTCAGTCTGTGAAATCCCTGGATATAGCATGAAGGGAAAAGCTGCACTCTCTGTCATAGTCACAGCCCACCTGCTCGGTAATTATAGCCTGCCCGCTCGTTCATCTATTTAAAAAAAAACAAAAAACGGAACAACTGCAATCTCTCTACTGGCCCGCCCGCCAGCGCTCACTCTATGTCTCTACCTGCCCACCCACTCGCTCTGTCTCTGCACCAGCCTCCCGCTCGCTCTTCAACTTTAAACTTTTAATCTCGGTCTCCGTCTGAACTGAAACCGCTCCCACTCCCAGCCCGCCCGCTCCAATTGCAGCTTATAGCCCATGCTCGCTCTCTGTCCCTCCGAATTGAAAAGTGCTCCATCATGCTCAGTACTGCACTGTTGCTTACATCATGGCTAGCTACTTACTCAGAGAAATGCCCACATGGTGCGCTCTCTCTCATGTCTCTCTATCTATGTCACGCTTTCTTTAAATAAAGAAACAGCACCATATTGTGCAACTGACTGCAAAACTCCATGACAAGAGGAGGTGGGGGTGAACACTGTCATGACAACCATATGAAACTACAGAAGCCTTTGTAGGACAAAATTTCTTAAGTAAAAAAAAAAACAGTATGCGGAGCAACTATTTTATTTAAAACCAAGACAAACATTAAACTTTTTCCCTTTTAAATACTATACATTTTAGCTATCACATACATCTGTATTTTTGATAGCCATTTCATAAGCGCAATAAGCCACTCCAGGGTCTGTGCGTTAGACACTTTAACACACGGCTAGGAGGCTGGGGCTGGACGCACTCAGCCAATGGCCTCGTGCCTCACTACGCCTCCTAGCCATGTGTTTAAGTGTCTAACGCACACCCTGTCGTGTCTTATTGCTTACATATATTCCGCGTGTATGTGTATATATATATGTGTGTGTGTGTGTGTGTGTATGTATATATATATATATATATATATATATATATATATATATATATTCCATGCCATTTAGGCTTTACCTGAGAGCAACAACAAAAAAGAAAATGTATTAAGTACAGGGAAAAAAGACACTGTAATACATTAAAAATCAACATTCTTTGTCTCAAAAAGTGCACAAAATGCCATCACAAAGCTTTTTGTGTGTTTTGAACCAGCCAGCCAGATGATGCATGCCAAACTTTGGGCTAGTTCATCAAAATCCACCAAGGTTACTAAGATGCAAAAATTTGTGTTCAACATTAAACACCTTACTCAGCACTAACTGTAATGGTGCTGCTGTACCAGTATAATGTATACAGTATTTATTGCATGGTTGTGCCCCAGTCCCTATAGAAAAAGCCATTATATAGTTACCCATTTATGATGGCAACCAACTAGTGTATTATGACACCAGGAAGCTAATTACACTGCATTAATGTCTTATTAATGCCTGAATATTATGTTAATACTCAGTTTGTGGTCATCCATATGGCAGTATTACAGTGGAGCCTTTAACCCTTCCCTCCCTGGAGGTGAGTGTCCTCAGGGATGCTCAATCTCCCTTCTCCCTTGTCCTGGCCAGACCCTGGTGCAAACTCCAGAGTTGTAAGTGGTGTCTGTGCTGCTAAACTGACATGCTGACTTCTTTTATTTTTAGAATAATAAAATGAATGGTTATTTTGTGGACACAGGAAGCTTCATTCATGAAGTTGTGATGCCACAGCCAACCAGCCCCCCCCCCCGTTTCACCTTGTCCAACTTTTCTAGCTTCCTGCCTGTGGTGCAGGTGGAGCTAGGGTAGCAACATTTACCCTCAGCCAATGGAAGTCAGGTGAAATTAAAACTCTGCTTCCTTCAAATGTTGCAAAAATGTACATTTCAATTATTTAGCAATACTTGTCCTAAGTGCACCATATATGGTAAGTTAAATGAGCTTTTGTGAAAATGTGAAATTTTGTGGCACCCACATTTACAAATTTTGCCCAGCCATTCATTTAACCTACACTGGAGGAGGGAAAAAAGACTGGGTAGAGTGGTAATAATGTAGCTTTCATAGAGTCTCCATAGTAAATGCACAGTGGATCCCAGCCTGAGGTACCATGATGTCAGTATCTTGAGTGAAGAACCATTAAGAATAATCAAGCTGTCAGTCTGCACTTGCATATCTTCTTGCAATTTATGAACTGACCACTTGAATTCACTGACTAAGGGCCCTATGCACAATGGGCCCACTAGATGCACACATGCGAGTAGAGAGTGTGTGTAGGCAGCTATGTCAACCCAATGTGCATTACCCCAGCCAAGGACATGCACAACAGGTGCATAGCATCCCATGTAGGGCATGTGGGCACAGGCCCGTGGATGCTATGCACATCACACCTACAGGGGCATGGCCACGTATTGAGGTGTGCACAGGGAACCTGCATGCATGGATGAAGGCATGTCTGACAGGTAAGCATGTGGGCACCTGAGTGTACAGTTATGCCAGGGGGAGGGTTGCCTTAACTGTACAGGGACTGGTGACGGCAGTCCAGACATGATGGAGAATGCCCACTCACTGGTTGGGCAGTGGAAACAACCGGTGGTTGCAACACCATGCCTGTGAACCACACACTCCAGGAAGGACCACCCAGTACAGGGCATGGACTGCAAGTATGAGCATATGTGGGATGGAGCGTGAATGCCAGGGGTGGCAGTGGGCAGTGCCTTGGTGTAGGGCAGGAACCCAGCACCATGGCCCACATGGCAGAGAAACAAAAGGAGCATCCTGGTGACCTAGACCTGGTTGGCAAGTGATGTGGGCATGCCTGCTGCAGTGCCCCACACATGTGAGTGATGGCCCACTGCCACACATGATGCACAGGCACAGCATGGGCAGTACCATGCCTCACCACCCTCTCTTGCATGTGCACAGGCAGCTGCCCCATAACATACAGAGCCCCCCCAGGCCACCCACAGCCACAAGACAGAAAAGAAACTGCATGTGTGTAAAATGTGTTTATTACAGGAACAGCAGTGAATAACACACAGAACAAGCACTGCAAGCAACACACACCCACTGCGAGGGCATGAATACAGTGGCCACCAAAATGGCCATGGTGACACAGGCTACACCCACGTAAACACACCCCCCAACAGTCCACCCAACAATGTGGCAGGAGGAGAACAGCCACATCTGTCAATTGCCAGGATCACTCACTGGAGCTACTGGTGTCATCCTCATCCTCAGTCACCTTTGGTCTCCTGATGCCCATGCACTGCAGCATCATGCACCTCACCGGCCATTTGTAGTGCTGGGAAGAAAGGGGAGATAACATCAGTGCCCAGGCAGTATGACCATCAGCCCAGCCTGCACGCTCATGGCACAGAGTCCCAGGCCGATCCCAGTGCACTTACCAGTGAGGGCTGGTACACCTCTCACATCCCATCCTCTCCATCTTTATACAGGAGGTCTGGCCTGGATCCCCGAAGGAACAGGTAAGGGATATGATACCAGGTACTGTACTTCCTCGGGTGATGGGGTGTGGTACACACGTAGCATAATGCACCATCCAGCTGCTGCAGCAGCACCAGCTTCATTCAGATAAGCATCCCATACTGATCCTGTGGGGTACAAGAAGGGGAAACATCATTCACCAGGACAGTGGCTGCCAGTCATGGTGACCCCCATACCATGGCAAAGTCTGTGGCCACCACAGGTTGTCCGCACCCCAGTGGTTTGTGTAGATGTCTTCAGACTCTCTCCAGAGAGCCTGTGGAAAATGCCTGTACCGTTTGACACACCTTGCCGCCATCATTCCTGTCATTGCAGAGCCATGGAAACATGAACTGCAATGGCTACACTAAGAGCATGTGTCACCTGCATGGGTGAGGGCATGGTGCATCCAGACACACACACACCCTTTTAAAGGTGTTCACAGGGGCACGGAATGGTATAAAAGGGGCTTCTGTGTAGGATGCATGGTGCAACAGGAAGTGACCACAGGTGTGGAGGATGCAACCTGGAGTGCTACTGCACACACACCTGATTGTGCACCAGGTGGACAGGTGGCAGAGGTTGGGTCCATGGGCATGGGTGTTCTGTCTGCAGATTGATGCAGCAACATAAGGGGCACACAGTGCATAGAATGGTTCTGCTTCCCATGGGACACTGTGACACAGCTGTGTGACATCGTCCGGTATGCCACTGCCCCATGGACATGATGGTCATTGACAATGTCAGTGGAGATGAAGGTTATGTGCACCCTTGCATACTATGCAAGTGTCTTGTTCCAACACATGACTGGTGACATGTTGGATGTATGCCAGTCATTGGTGTCTCAGGCCGTGGTTCAGGTGATGGATGCCATGCTCAAGCACATGGGGTAGCACATCCAGTTCCCCATGGCTATGGCCGAGGTCTGTGCCACAAAGCATTCATTCTACAAAATGTATGGCATGCCCACTATGTGCAGGGCCATTGATGGCATGCACATTGCAATAGTAACACTGTCTTTGAATGAGGAGGCATATCACAACCACAAGGGATTCCACAGCAACAACTGCCAGGTGGTGTGTGATGTGAATGGCATCTTCACCAACATGTGAGCTGGCCCGGTGTTGCTGAGGGTTGAGGTGCTGGATGCCACACCTTGCACCATGCTGGTGACCCAGGATTGGGAATAAGCCCGGACCGCCGGGGTTCGGCAGGGGAGAGAGAGGATCAAGCATCCGGAGGACTGCTCTCTTCTTTCAGGGAGGGTTCGTCTGGTATTGCAGCAGCCTCCGGTGGAGACCGGAGGCACTGCAATGCACAGGGCTCACAAGCAGGGGGGAAGACGTCACATGGCTCCCTTCTTGACATGGGTGGAAGCATCCTTGTCATGGGCTGGGTGGCATTGCACGTCCAGTGTCTGGGGCATACCAGAAGAAACACCCTGGCTTGCTGAGGAGGTGATGAGAGCCTCAGGGATCTCTATCATATCCCCAGTACTGGGTAAGGCCACATTGGGGATCCACAGCTGACTTCTCAAGAAGGATGGACTCTCTAATCTCAGAAAGATGCTGCCAAGGGAGGATGGGCCCTGTCCCGGGGGTGATCTGGGACACTGGGACATCCCTCAAGGGAAGGGTGATCTGGTGTCGTCTGCCATGGTGGGGAGTAGCAGGGGTAAGATGTAGGCTCTTCCTAGAGATGTCTTGGTGTAGCCGGTGAATAAATAGAGTTAAAAAAAAAAGAAAAACATGTGCGCCATGTTCCCAGGGTCATCCCATGACTCCTACATACTGGATTCCTTAGGTCTCAGGGCCATGCTGCGTGCAGAATAGCTGGACGGCTGGCTGCTAGGTGAATATGCTACTACCACAAGCATCAGCCCTGTCAGTGGCTGGCTGCACAACATGCCATTAACACTGTGTTCACTCCCCCATCGCAAGTGACAGCAGGTACCCTCTCCAGCCATACCTGATGATGCCGTTAATGTCCCTGACCATGCCAGTAGAGGAGGCATACAACACTGCCCACAAGAAGGCAAGGGACATAGTGGAGAGGACCACTGGTCTTTTCAAGATGCACTTCATGTGCCTGAACCATACCGGGGGACCATCATGCTGGCCCTTACCTGGGCATGCAGGGTGTTTACTGCATGTGCCATGCTACATAACATTGTCAAGTGAGGAAATGTGCCACTGCCACAGGACCCACCTGTTGACTCTAAGGATGATAGGGCTAAGGAGGTGCTGCATCAGGAGCCCTGAAAGGTGGGCAGATGTGCAGCCTGGCAGTCACTGGTTGAGGTCATGTTCCAGCATTAGTGTCGGCCCACAGCACACACACAATGCACCACACTACCTGGGTACTGGATTGTGTCCTCATACAGTATGTACCATGCCATGCCTGACAGCTGTGTGCATGCCCATGGGGCAGGTACAACCGCCCTATGTAGTGTGGGGTCTGTGGGTCACGTAATGGGGGGGGTGGGGTGCACGATGATGCAACCACTATCTGAGCGCACCCAGGCAAGGGAGTGTGGGGGCTGGTGTGTGTGGGCACCCATTGTGCCTGGTGTGAGGTAGACAGCCAGTTCTGAGTGCTGTATTATATTTTTTTAATATAAAATATATTAATGTCTCTGCTGAAAATTCAAATGCTCTAGGAATGACCTCACTCATTCCTCCCCAGATTCCAGCTGAAGGATGGATGCCATGAGACAAATGCTGAGACAGCATGTGAGATTATACACGTATTTTACAGACAATGTGTTACGTTGAAAAGCCTGAAGCTAATTATAGGGTTAAGAAGCTTGATGTTCAGCATATCCATTTTATGATGCTTCCAGAGAAGAAAAGCAGGTTGTGCTGTATTAGTGCGAGATCATAAATGCTTTGATGTCTGTGTGACAGTGGATACTGTTTAAATATCAAAGAAATGTCATTTAACACACATGAGTTATGCTGAGGATTGCAGAATGTAATACTTTGAAAATACATCCTGTGGTTGTATAAGATATATATTTTTTAAATATAATCT
The DNA here is from genome assembly GCA_016271365.2 of Neoceratodus forsteri. Taxonomy (NCBI): domain Eukaryota; kingdom Metazoa; phylum Chordata; order Ceratodontiformes; family Ceratodontidae; genus Neoceratodus; species Neoceratodus forsteri. The sequence continues at coordinate 1,018,048,693 of CM028129.1, read as the reverse complement.
GACAGAGGAGGAGCTAGCTGACCTCACCAAAAAGGGGTTGGCCAAGACAGTTGTTTAAGGAATAATTCTGTTTTACAGAGACGCACATTTTGACCCAGACTCTGACCATGAAACATCTTGGGAGCACTTAAGCAAGTATTTAGAGACTAAGTACTGTAGTAGGAATCTTCACTGTTTAAACCTTGTTTCTTTTAAAAGATTTGTATGTCTTTTGATATAAGAGTTCTGTATTTTGTGTTTCACATATTTTAACTATTTTAGTAAAATTCTTTTTAGAACTTACTATGTCTGTCTTTGACTTCTTTTTATTTTGTAAGAAAAGTCCATGATTATAGCAGACAACAGACATAAGCTTGAAGGGTGGTACCAAACTGGAAAGAGAAGCGTTTTAAATCTGAGGTCTTTATTAAAGTTTTAAAGGGTTCGTCTCTGTATTACCTGGTTAGGTGCCCATAGGCAAAGATATCTGGCCCCCCGAAGACAGATATATCTGAGCCTGTGCATTGGGTATGCTAGCAAGAGGTTAACAGTTTGAATCCCTCCAGAACTGAGACCAAAGGTTGATCCAAACTCACAAAAACAGACAAGAGGGTTACCTTGTCTGTTACACTGTTCACAAGACTGCACTCAGAGGTTGGCACTTTGGGAGTAGAGGGCCTGATCTGTGGAGTGAATTTGTGACAGATTGGCTAGCAGGAGTTGCATAATTTTGGGTATCACAAGCTTTATTATTTTTATTTATTTATTTATTTTATTTATTTATTAAATTTTGGTGACCGGGCAGGCCCACTGAGCCCCGAAGGTCCCTTTTTCAGGGGTGACCCGGGATAACAATACAAGATAAAATACAGTGGAGAAAAACTTTTGATTACATAGGTTGTTCAAGCATAAGGTGGTTACAGACAGTGGTTACAGACATGGTTATCATCATGACACAGTTTCGCCTTGGTACTACTTGGCATAGTGATATACATGAGGTAGCATTGGTCCCTAGGTGTCCAGATACTAGAGAGAGGTGCATGGTTGGCTCACCTTTGGGAAGGATTGATGCAGAAAAAGGGGATACCTTAAGAGCCGTGGCAGTGGCATACACTTGTGGCCAGTATATGGGACTTCTGCCTGGTGCAGAAGTTCATGAGTGAGGAGGCATCCTGGACTGGGGGGGGAGCTTGTTCAATAGGCTGGGGACTTGGCAAGAAAAGGATTTGCCACCAGCATTGGTCCTTACTCTGGGGACTTCTAGTAGTGTTCATTCTGATGTCCTTAAATTTCTGGGGTTGTATTTAATGGCTATGGTTCTGGCTATGCTTGGTGGAGCGGGGGGGCTTGAGTAGCTTGTGGGCCTGGACAAGCAATGGGTATTGGAGGCGAGTGGCCAATGTGGGCCACCGGAGTTGGGCCAGAGTGTCACAGTGGTGATGTCACGGGTGGTCTTGGGTAGTGAACCGAGCTATTTTGTTTTATAGGATTTGCATCCTAGATACCTCTTGCTTTGCCATGCCCTGTATAATCAGAGCCGCATAGGCCAGGGTAGGGAGCAGGACACTTGTCGCAATGGAAAGCCTCACCTCAGGGATGAGCTGGTCACTGAATCAGTACAAGGTACCAAGATTGCGATGTAGGGTCCTGGTGACCTGGTCCATGTGGTCCTTGTAGGTGATAGACTGATACAGAGTTAGGCCTAAGAATTTTAGGGAGGGAACTACATTAATGCTTTTGCCAGAGAGTGTGGTTAGTCAGAGGGAGGAGGACCTGACAAATCCCAGTGATCTTGGTCCGAATAGCATTGCCTTGGTTTTGTCTGCATTAAGTACCATTCTGTTCTCACACAGCCATGTCTCTAGGGATGTGAGGTCCTTTTGGAGGAGGGGACCAAGAGCGGCCACATTACCCAAGGGTCGGTAGATGACAGTGTCATCAGTGTACTGTACAACCAAGCTCTCCCCACAGTAGGTACTTAATTCATTGGTAAATAGGGAGAATAGGAGAGGGCCTAGTATTGAACCCTGAGGTACTCCCTGTTTTAGAGGTAGTGGCTTTGACATGGCCCCCTTCCATGTGACCCTCTGTGTCCGGCCTGATAAATAACTCCCAAACCACTTGATGGCATTGGGGTCTAGGCCCACATTGTGCAACTTCTGTAGCAGAAGATTGCGGTCAACAAGGTCAAACACCTTGGACAGGTCTATAAAGACTGCACCTGTAGGTATACCTTTGTCCATTGCCCTGAGCACTTTGTCTGAGAAGTTAATGAGGGCAGTGTCAGTACCGTGGTTTGGTCTTAATCCATGTTGAGAGGGAGCAAGGAGCTGATGGGCTTCCAAGTAGTCCCTGAGTTGGTTGTAGATTAGCCTTTCTTACAACTTGGCAAGTGTGCAGAGAACGGAGATCGGCCTATAGCTGGTTTGTTTTTCCCTGAGATAGGGACTACGTTGGCATGTTTCCACTGGTCAGGGACTGCTCCTTCCCTCAGTGATCTGTTAAGGGGCATGGTTAAGGGCCTGGGTAAGGAGGTGGCTCCAGCCTTGAGTAGCCGAGGGTTGATCCTATCTGGTTCCCCTGATCCTTTAGGTTTCAGTGTCTTTAGGAGGGTTAGGACCTCAGTGCACTTTGTCAGTCTCAGGTGGAAAGAGGGTCGTTCAAAGTGTGTTGCTTCAGCTGAGCTTGGGGCCAAAGTCAGGGAAGATTGGCTGGTCTTGTAGGCCTCCAGATCTGTAAAGTGGTTGTTAAGGGTAGCCGATATTAAAGAAGAGTCAATAGTGAGCTGACCGTTGATCTCCATGGGGGAGGATTCAGTCTTTTTGCTGCCCTTGATCAGGTCATTGACATGATTCCAGAATTGCTTAGGGTTGCCTAAGCTAGTTTTCTGGAGGTGTGTGATGTACTCTCTTTTAACAAGTTTAATGGCTCTCTTGGCTTTGTTTCTTAGGGCTTTGTATTCCACAAGATCTGCCAGGAGGGTGGAGAGCCTGAACTTCTTTCAGGCATTGTTCTGAGTAGTCATTAGAGCTTTGAGGGATGGAGAGATTCACTTGTAACAGCTGCCTTTCGCCCTCAGTCTCTTCATAGGAGCAAAGAGGTTGGCAGCTGTACTTAGTAAGTCCTGAAAGTATTCCAAGGCCTCAGCCAGAGTTGGGAGGAGTGTTATGGGGCTCCAGTCTCAGCTACTTAGGTAGTGATTGAATTGTACTTCTGAGAATTTGGTGTAGTCTTGGGCAGTAAGGATTCTTGGCTGGACCTTGGGTGCTCTGTTCTTCCATATACAGAATATTGGGGAATGGTCACTCAAGGAGTCTGCCATTGTGCCCGCACTCTGGATGTTTGCAGGGTTTGACACCAGAGCCCAGTTCAGGGTGATGTGATTCCCAATTTTGTAATTCAGTCTTGTCGGTTCAGAGATGACCTGGGTTAGACCTGCTTCATGGGTCAGAGACATCGAGGCATGGCTGGGGTCCTGGGCCCAGTTGAGGTTGAAGTCACCCAAAATGAGTAGCTCCATAGCTACCTCTTGGGCCAGTGCATTCGTGATGGCTTCAAGTGATTGGAGGGAAGACTTTGGTGGGTGGTAGACACAACCTATTATTAGTTGCTTGGTGTGTCCTAGCATTATGCAGATCAATATACCTTCACCCTCAGCATGGAGACTTCCCTGCAGGGTTAGAGGTGACACAGTGAGTTAGTCATTGTATAGATTAGCACCCCACCCCCTTTTTTGGATTCCCTGTCCTTGTGGTAGGTGCTATAACCCAGTGCTTGTATCTCATGATCAAGGATGTGGGCTTTTAACCAGGTTTCAGAGATAGCTAGGACATCAGGCTTGTAGAGGTCCAGCCAGACTTGGACTTCATGTATTTTAGGTCTGAGGCTACATACATTCATATGTGCTATCTTCAGACCCTAGGCAGACACCCAGTGAGGGTCCTGAGGAGATACCACCAAGATATTAGTGGTATTGGGGCCGGGGTTGGGTTGAATATCTCCTGCCAGGAGTGGTAGCGCTACCAGTAAGCTGAGTAGTTTAGTACTGGGTATGGTAACAAGGTTTCTTCGACGCATCCTGCTCATAAAGTAGAACAGGTCGTAGCATATACCCTTTTTTACCATCTCGTTTGCCATTGAGAGAGCAAGCGTGCTTGAGATAGGGTTACCACTGTGGAAATCGTGGGGAGGGATCATTATGCAGATGGCCCCCTGGTTCGAGGTGGCATGGGTCAATGATCCTATCCACCCAGAGGAGGTGAGTGGGTTATGGGAAGAAGTGCCCCCCTGTTAGGGAGGGGGACACTTTGGTTTCGAAACTATGTCAGGGTGTGGAGGAGCATGTGCTTTGTAAGGCTTGGTTGAATGATCTCTATATGGATCAGTTGGAATAGGCTGCTCTAAGTCTAGCTGCCCTTAGATCTATCAGGGGGTCGGCACTCGCTGACAGCTTAGGTTGTCAGTTGCAGAGCAGTCCCTGGCTTAAGGATAGATTTTGGCAGCAGTTTTTAGATGAGTTTTTCACTAGGAGAGGGCCACTGCCCCTTTTGCTGGAGGGGGAGGAAAAAAAGGAAAAAAGCAAAAAACGCTTTATCTATTCCAACAACAAAACAAAAGGACATATATGGTACCAGCAATGCCAAAAGAGGTAGTGAGGAATAGTAGTAGGTGGTTGCACCCCATGGTAGTTTGTTTGGTGTTGCTGGCCTGCTTAACTACTAGCTGGTTTATAGTTGAAAGGGTATATAGTCGAATTAGGGTGAGGTCCCTAACAATAGGGCAGGTAGAGCAGTAATTGAGAGGAGTTAGATGGAGTGGCTGGAGAAAAGGTTGAGAGCAAATGTGTGATCCTGTGGGTGGGACTGCTTTAAAAAGGGGCAGTGAGAAAGTGGGTCAAGTCAGGTATTGAAGACAGAGAGGCCAATAGCATGAAAATGTGCGGCAGAGGAGTGACCAATCAGCTGCTAGGCTGAGGAAGGGGCAGAGTAAGGGTCTATTTAATACTGGGAGGAGGAGGGGGAAGGGGTGGATGAAAAAATTCAGTCCAGAACACAGCACAGAAAGAGATTTCCCTGAGATCAGGAAGCACCAGGCATTGGAAAATCAGCCAAGGAGTAAATGTTCTAATCAGTGCCTGGTTCCTCTACTGGGCATCCAGTCAAAACAGTGGCATTCAAAACCACAAGTTTTGGAGGTCTGGTGTGTGTCTGAATCTGTCCGGGGGTCAGTCGGGTGGTCTGTTAGCTGTGGCCTGCTCGGAGAGAGCCAGGGCCACAGGAGCAGCTTGGGAAGCCTGCAGATGGGCTGTCTGTGGAACAAGGAGGGAAACACAGAGGATTAAATACAGCTAGAGTGCAATAGCAAGCTCAGTGGGGGGCAGGCAATGGGGAAGGACAATGCATGAGGTAAAGAGGTGGTAAATGCAGGGCAATTATTTAGAGCTAGAAGAGGAGTTAATGGGCAGGGTCCTGTGCTTTGGCACCGGGACATCTGAGGAGGACAGGAGCAGCAGAGGGGTGTAAGTGAAGGGTTTGTAGGTAAGGCAGAGAAGAAAGTAAGGTGTTTAGAGAGACAGCAAAACAGTTATTGTTCTGTCAGCTGAGACCATAAGTTTTTTGCAAAGAAAGAAAAAGACAGAGTTTTATTTTAGAAAAGGAAACAGAACTATATATCACTTGGCTTACAGTCGAGTTCCTACCCATTTTAATTTTTTCTAAAGTGCAAAGTCAGAGTAGTAGTAGTTAGGAAAGATGGTGTCCTACTACACCAGGCACACTGTACAACAGTTAAAACAGCTGCACGAGGACAGAGGAGTCCTGTTCGAGGTGAAAGCCAGTAAGCAGAACCTCATAGAGGCCCTGACGGTAGCAGATACCCAGAGCAGGGAGTCACAGACCATGACTGAAAGGGACCAGACCTTGAGTGTAGCAGAACTAGCGGCCAGTGAGGAGTCCTGAGCCGATAAGGAGGACAGCAGGGCCACTGTCAGTGAAAGTCCACAGCAGCAGGGATGAGTCACCAGTATCCTGAATCTGGAAGTTCTCAGGTTGCAACTTGAGTTGCACAGGATGGAGCTGGAGTCCCAGGAGAGGAGAGAGTGAGAGAAGCAAGAGGTGGACCGTGAGGCAGAGCGAGAATGCAGAGAGGCAGAGTGACAACAGAGGGAGGCATACCGTGAGGAGCGTGAGCACCAGCGAGATGCAGAGGAGAAGATACCGAGATGTAGACAGTGAGAAGCAGGAGCGCCAGAGGCAACATGAGCTGGAGATGATGCGACTCCAACCAGCGGCACCAGAGCAGGCAAGTGCCTTGAGTTTAACTGGGACTGCAAGACTGGGTTACAAATTGAACGCCAAATTAATAGTTGAGTTTAAGGATGGGGAAGACATGGACGCCTTTTTAAATTCTTTTGAAAAAGTTTGTATTCAGGCTAAAATTCCTAGAGAGTCTTGGAGCTTCCAGTTATCCCTGCTACTTACCAGGAAAGCTTGAGATGCATTGGGTCAAATGGACAATGATGATAGCAATGATCACAAAAAGCTAAAAGCTGCACTGTTAAAAAAGTTTGAATTAACTGCTGAAACATACAGAGCTAAATTCCGTAAGCTCAGGAGAAGCCCTGATATGAGCTATGTGGAGCTAGCCATGAAACAACGTCAGTTTTTAAAATGTTGGTGGGAAGGAATTGAGGCAAATTCTGTTGATAAAATTGAAAATGTGATTTTATTAGAACAGTTTTATTAGGCTTGCCAAGCAGAGCTGAAAACCTGGCTAGAGGATCGAGATCCAAAAACAGTGCAAGAGTTTCCTGAACTCTCAGACTGCTATGCCAAGAGTAGACCTGCTCTGAGAGTTAATGGGGCAGGCGTGGTAGTGCAGAAAGGGAAAAGCATGCCTTCAGGTCAGTTAAAACCCTCACTGCCTCCACTGAAACCAGTTAGCCACAGGTTTCAATGAAAAGATTTCTCTGAAGTAAGAAATGCTTGTTGGTTAGGTAAAGAAACTGGGCACATTGCCAGACAGTGTCCAAGAAGGGCAAGCAATAATACGCAAAGTAGTACCAGAAAGGAAGTGGGTTGTTTGTGTGTCCCTGGAAGCATGCCAGTGAACATGAGGGAACACATTCACCCAGTCATGGTAAATGGTATACAGACGCAGGGATTAAGGGACACGGGCATCCCTGACACTGGTAAAAGGGGATCTGATCCAGCCTGGTCAGCTTATACTCAATAAGTACGTGACTGTACAGGACTTTGTGGGTGAAGAGAAGACATTGCCACTGGCCAGTGTTCTCCTGGACTGGGGTGAAACAGGGGGAACTGTGCAACAGGTGGCTGTAGCTAAAACATTAGCAGTAGATGTGATCCTGGATAACAATCTCCAACAGGGGATGGTATGTGCAGTTACCCATAGCCAAGCAGCAAGGGAAAATAGCAGTTCTCTGAATCCCACAGAAACCAGTGTGGAAACCATGGAGAGGCTGGTTCCCCAGTCTGTGTCTCGATATGGGGAGACTGATAAAAAGGGAGTAGAAATTTCCCCAGTTGTGAGTTACCACACAGCTATGGAAGGTTACACTGAAGAGGGAGGGGTGACCAATTGTCAGAGGGTTAGGATTGACAGTGATCCTGACGGCCCTGAGACTAGTGCTAGGGACCCTGGTTTAGCGACTGAAGGGGACTTTTCCCATGCCTTGAGACTGTGTGAGGGGTTTGCAGCTGCTCAGAGGAGTGGCCCTAGTTTAGAGAAGCTGAGGGCTTGGGCAGACTCTGAGGGTACACAGAGAGGTGATGGCAGACATAAGGTTTATTGGGAAAATAGATTTATGTATACACAGGCAGTACAGACAGAGGAAGGGATGCCAGGCAGGCAGCTTGTCCTTCCCCAGGGGTATCATGAGCAGTTGCTCAAAATTGCACATGATATTCTCTTGTCTGGTCATCTGGGAATCACTCGCACAGTGCAGCAGTTGGCCCAGTATTTCTACTGGCCTAACTTCACCCAGCAGGTGAAGGACTATTGCAGGTTTTGTCACAAGTGCCAAGAAATAGGAAGGCGGAAGAAACCCAAGCCACCCTGATCCCCTTGCCCATAGTGGAGGAGCCATTCCAGAGGGTGGGAATGATATTGTCGGGCCTTAAATACCCCCAGCTCCTCAGGGAAGAAATTCATCCTAACTGTGGTGGATTATGCCACCCGGTACCCAGAGGCAGTCGCCCTATCCTCACTGAGGACAGACAAAGTGGCAGATGCCTTACTTGGGATTTTCTCCCATGTTGGGTTTCTGCAGGAAGTAATCACCAATCGAGGGGGTTCCTTCATGTCGGACCTGAAGAAATGTTTATGGGAGAAGTGTGTGGGGGTGGTGCAGAGATGCACAACACTGCGTCACCCACAAGCCAGTGGGCTTGTAGAATGATTCAATGGTACCTAAAGTCAATGCTCCAGGTGTTTGCTGAACAGCATGGGAGGGGTTGGGATAAATACCTTCCCCACCTGTTGTTTGCATACAGGGAGGTGCCCCAAGAGTCGACAGGATTTTCCCCTTTGAAATCTTATATGGACGCCGGGTACGTAGGCCTCTAGACTTAATCTGGGAGGACTAGGAAGGCAAGCACACCATCCAGGGAACTTCCATTGTGGATTATGTCCTTAGGTTTAGGGAAAGGCTGAAGGGGCTTATGGGGACAGCCCAGAGCAACCAGGCAGCTGCACAACAGAGACAAAAGGTGTGGTACAACCACAGAGCCAGAGCTCGCATGTACATTGTGGGTCAGGAAGTCATGTCCTTATTCTGGTCCAGAAAGACAAGCTGCAAGCTGAGTGGGCAAGACCGTACAAAGTGGTTAGGAAGGTAAATGACGTAAACTACATTGTGGAGTTACCTGACAGTAGACAGACTGAAAGGATGTACCATGTCAACATGATGAAGCCATATGCAAACAGGGCTGACATGGTGTTTGCAGTATGTAGTCATGGGGAAGGGACGGATGAAGGAGACCCCCTTCTGGACTTGCTGGAAGAGAGTAAGCGGGAGTCCTCTGTGGAGGCAGTAAAATTGTCTCCCCAGCTGAACCCAGACCAAGTCCAGAAAGTAAGGGAGGTTTTAGCAGACTTTGCCCCCTTGTTTAGCGCCAAGCCTGGACTAATCCTCTTAGCAACACATGATGTGGAGACAGGGACACAGACTCCCATATGGTGAACAGCATATTGACTGTCAGAAGCTATCCAAAAGGACATTAGGAGGGAAGTGGAGCAGATGCTGGATTTAGGAGTAATCCAGAGATCCCACAGCCCCTGGGCCTCACCCGTAGTCCTTGTGCCCAAGCCAGATGACTCAACTCATTTCTGTGTGGACTATCATGCACTGAATGCAGTCACAAAGTCCGACACCCACCTGATGCCCTGGATGGACGAACTCCTGGACAAGTTGGGAGGAGCGACCTACCTTACGACTATTGACCTGACCAAGGGGTATTGGCAGGTAGAATTGACAGACCGAGCTAGGGAGAGGTCAGCCTTCATCAATCCGATAGGCTTATTTGAGTTTAAAGTAATGCCTTTCGGAACGAAGAATGCCCTGGCCACTTTCCAAAGGTTGGTAAACCAGGTGTTGAATGGTGCTGAGGAGTATGGTGTAGTGTACCTGGATGACATTGCCATCTTCAGTACCAGCTAGGAGGAACACCTTTCACACCTTAGGGAAGTGCTGGGTAGGATACAGAGGGCTGGGCTCACTGTCAAAGCCGAGAAGTGCCAGGTGGCCATGGGGAAAGTGGCATACCTCGGGCATGTGGTAGGCCGGGGACAACTCTGTCCTAACAAAATAAAGATAGAGGTGATTCAGGCATGGCCCAGTCCAGAAACCCAGAAGCAGGTCAGGAGTTTTCTAGGGACAGCAGGGTACTTCAGGATGTTTGTACCTAATTACAGTGCCCTGGCTGCTCCCCTATCTGACCTGACAAAGAAAAAGATGCCAAAGGAAATTACCTCGGGCCCAGCCTGTGAGGAAGCCTTTACCAGACAAAAGGAGGCACTGTGCAGTGCTCCTGTTTTGACAAGTCCGGACTTTAGCAAAACCTTTATAGTTCAGACGGATGCCTCAGACATGGGTATTGGGGCAGTACTTAGCCAGACATCTAGCCAAAGGACTGACCACCCAGTTGTGTACCTGAGCAAGAAGCTTATTCCCAGGGGTCACGCATACTCCACGGTGGAAAAGGAGTGTCCTGCCATAGTGTGGGCCCTGAAGAAATTAGAGCCATACTTTTATGGGCAGCATTTTGTGGTGCAGACTGACCACAACCCCCCTGTTTTGGCTAATGCAGATGGGGAAATACAATGGCAGACTACTAAGATGGAGTCATGCTTTACAAGGGTATGATCTAAAAATCATACATAGGGCTGGAGCGAAGAACAAGAACTCAGATGGGCTGTCTAGGGTCTATGAGGAGTGAAATGATTTGGGAAGCTATGAATCCAACATTTTCAGCATTGTTAGATTACAGAACCCATTGAAATAGGGTATGCATTTAAGCAGTTCCAAGATGCAAAGAATAGGACACTGATAATGGGGGTGGTGTACAGGCCACTGGCTCAGGGTATTAACCTGGATAGGAAATTAGATGAACAAATTAGGAGGGTCTGCAGGAAGGGGAGCACAGTAGTGGTGGGGGACTTCAACCTACCGGGGATGGTGTGGGGCAACCCATCCAGCATGAGTGCAAGGGAGCGGGACCTGCTAGAAGCATTTCAAGACAGCTTTCTGACACAACTGGTCCAGGGGCTGACTCGGTTAGAAAGGACTCTGGACCTTGTACTGGATAACAGTGAAGCTGTAAGGAATCTGGAAGTGGAGGAACCACTGGCTGGGAGTGACCACTGTTTGGTGTTGTTCATGCTCAACATGGGGAGGGAAACAGGGAGCACGGGTACAAGGATGATTGAGTTTAGGGGGGTGGATTTTTTTATTTTATTTTATTTTTTTTCCAACATCCTTGGTCGGACCACCTGACTACATCTGCCCTGGTCACGGCCCCCAGAGACCTCCACCGCCACCTATAGCTGCCCAGGACCCTCGGTCACCCCCGGCTTACCCCCGGAGGGTGGGGCCGTGGCCACCTTCGTGGCCACAGAACTGTAACTAGTCGGGGTCCCTGCAGTGGCGGCGGTGAATTGAGGACCTCCGGGGAGTGCTTCACACTGTCGGTGGTCCGGCCCGCCTTCCATTTTTGCCCTGGTTTTTCTCCCCTCCCAGAGGAGGCGGGGACATGCAATGATGCCAGCGTCTGCCCGCCTCCCTCCCCCTGCTGAGCGTCGGCAGTGTGAGTCTCCCGGCCTCCGCCAGGGAGTCCTCAGTGCTCGAATGTTGCCCACCCCCTCCCGGAGAGGAGAGCTGCCCGCCGGACCTCCATCCTTCTCCTCCCGGCCAGACCTCCGATGATCCGGGTCTGTTCCCAAACCCGGGTCACCGGTGTCGCAAGCGGAAATCCCACCGCTGCGCCGACGGGCCAGCCCTAGGGGGGTGGATTTTAAGAAGATGGGAGAAATTTTGGGCAGGCACCTGGCAGGAATGCAGCCACACATGGATGCAGACCAGAAATGGGACATCATAAAGGAAGTTCTGGTTGAGGCAACGGAGTCTTGCACTAGGAAGAAAAGCAAGAAGGGAAGGGCAAAGGAACCCAGTTGACTGACATAGGAGGTTATGGAAGGGGTGAGGGCCAAGAGGGCAGTGTTTTAAAAGTACAGAAAATTGGGGAGGGGTGAAGATAAGGATACATGGAGAAGTCCAGGAAGGTTACCAGACTGGTCAGGGCAACCAAGGCATCCCAGGAGCTGAGACTGGTGCAGGTAATTAAAGGAGGAGAAAAATACTTTTTCTGCTACATTGAAGAGAGAAGAAAGAGCACAGATCAGCTGGCGAAAATTAAGAAGGACTGGGGTGGGTGGAGAAAAGGGTGGAGCAGGCAGAGGCACTGAACAAAAATTTCTGCTCTGTATTCACACAAGAGAGGGAGGGCAGATACTCCAGGTGAGGGATGTGGGTAGGGGGAGAGGGTGTCAGATGTAGTGACTACAGAGAGAAGGTTACTAGATGGGTTGAGGGCATTAAGGGTGAGCAAAGCACCTGAACTTGATGGCATTCATCCTAGGGTACTAAGGGAGTTGGCAGAGGTCCTGGTGGGGACACTGGCCAACTTGTTCAGTACCTCCCTGGACACTGGATGTGTACCACAGGACTGGAGTATGTCCCATGTGGTGCCCATCCCCAAAAGTGGCCCAAAGGATGAACCAGGAAACCATAGGCCAGTGAGCCTCACATCGATTGTGGGAAAGCTCATGGAGACCATACTAAAAGCGAGGTCAGTAAGCTTCTTAGAGGAAAACAGCCTCCAGGATGGCCAGATCCTGCTAGACCAACCTTTTAGAGTACTACGACTGGGCAATGTAGGAACTGTACAAGGGCCATGCGGTGGTTATCTTGTATTTGGACTTCAGTAAGGCCTTTGATTCGGTGCTGCATGGGAGGTTGGAAGGGAAACTGGAATATGTGGGTTCGGGACCAAAAATGGTGAAATGGATCACAAACTGGCTTAAGGGAAGGCAGCAAAGGGTAGTGGTGGGGAACCTCTCATCACCAATAGTGGTGAAAAGCAGGGTACCACAGCGATCGGTACTAGGACCGGTGCTGATTGGGATTTTTATTGCAGATATCTCAGATGGGATTCAGAGGAAGATCAGCCTGTTCGTAGATGATACCAAGATGGGAGCTGTGGTTGATGACATGGAGGGGTGGAAAGGGTTGCAGGAAGACCTGACTAAGCTGCAGGAGTGAGCGGTAACATGGCAGTTGGGGTTTAACTCCAAGAAGTGCAAGGTTACGCACTTCAGAGACAGGAACCAGGGGAAGGGTTATCACTTGAAGGGGATACAGTTAGGGAGCTCCACAGCAGAGAAGGACCTAGAAGTGATCATTACGGGGAGCATGAACAACTCTGCTCAGTGCAGGAAGACGACAGCAAAAGCCAACAAAATGTTGGGGTGTATTGCAAGAGGGATCTCCTCCAGAAGGAGAGAGGTTATCCCTGCCCCTGTATAGATCATTGGTCAGGCCCCACCTGGAGTATCTCGTGCAGTACTGGCACCCATTCCTGATGAAGGACATCAGATTGTTGGAGGAGGTGCAGCGAAGAGCCACAAAGATGATCCAGGGATTGGAGGGCAAGCCCTATGAAGACAGGCTGGGAGAGTTGAATATGTATTCACTGGAGGAGAGGATGGATAGGGGGATATGATTGAGACCTTTAAGTATCTGAAGGGGATAAACAAGACCAACACAGAAGGGATTTTTTAGATGAGAAGAGGGAGGGACACGAGAGGGCATGGACAGTAATTGGAGGGGGGGGGGAATTCAAGAGAGAGATGAGGAGACATTTTTTCATGGAAAGAGTGGTGGACAAATGGAATGCCTTACCAGATGAGATAGTGTCCTGTAAGACAATGGGCAGTTTCAAGAGTGGTGGGACAGGGTAAGGGGAAAGGATACTGGGAAGGGGGGCAGGACTGGCAGCTGTGTGATGAGGGGATAGCTGCACACTTGAGCAGACTCAATAGACCATGAGGCCTGTTTCTGCTGGCAATTTTCGTATGTTTGTATACCTGAAATTGTAGTAGAGCTACAATTGCATTTGTTTAGAAATTCTTCACAAAATTTCTGAAATAATTCATTTATGAAATTATGGATCCCCGTAAATTAAAACTCGATGAAAAAATCTGTGCACCTTTAAACAGTATCTCTCTTCCAAGAAAGATTTAGAGGAGAGTTTTCATGGCATCATTTTTATGGATGAGGCAAATGAAACAGTTTCAATTCATAGAAACATAGACAATGGCAGCAGATAAAGACTCATCATCCATCTAAGTCTACCAATGTTCCCTAAATCCCTGGGACCATTCTTGGAATCTAACATTCCTCCAGGATACTAACTCTCTCTCAGACATTATTCTAGTTGACTTACCTGGAAATATTGGCCCTGGTAACCACTATCCCCTTCATTCTATCCCAGGCCTGTTTGAACCCTCTTACTGTGCTTGCTCCCACAACATTAGCTGGCAGACTGTTCCAGAGCTCCACAACCCTTTCTGTAAAGAAGTACTTCCTCATATCTCTCCTGAACCTCACACCTGCCAACTTCCACTCGTGTTCCCATGACCTTGAGTTTGTACTCAGGCTAAATAGTTCCTCAGGGACAGAGTTCACTTTATTAATTCCTTTAAGGAATTTCAAGGTTTCAATCATATCACCCCTCCCCCTTCTGGTTTCCAATGAGTACAAATCAAGTGTTCCGAGATGCTTCTCATAGGATTTACCCTGTTGTCCCTGAATCATTTTGGTCACTGCATTGCACTGTCTCTAACCAATCCTTGTCTTTTCTGAAGCAAGAACTCCAGAACTAGGCACAGTACTTCAGGTGAGGCCTCACCAGGGTTCTGTAGAAGGGAAGTATCATCTCTTTTCTCCTACTGTCAGCCCTCCTCCCAATGATTACCAGCATCCTGTTGGCCTTACTATAGGTCTTGTTACATGACTTGTTTGTTTAATTGAATTGTTGATAATGACTCCTAGATCCTGTTCCTGGTTTCTAGTGCTAAGTCTCTTCCATCCCATCCAGTACTCTGTCATGGGGTTCTTTTTCCCCAGGTGCATTACCTTGTACCTTTTAGTACTGAATTTTAACTGCCAGACCCTTGACCACCCTTCTAACCGAGGAAGGTCCTTTTGCAAATTCCATATTCCTTCCTCACAATCCGCCCTCCCACATAGTTTTGTGTCATCCACAAAGACACACAACTTGCCCTGAGTTCCTTCTCTAATGTCATTAATGAACATGTTGAAGAGGACTGGTCCCAGGACCTATCACTGCAGAATCCTGCTCATCACCTCCTTCTCTTCTGATCATACCCTGTTGACCACCACCCTCTCTCACCTACCTTCAAGCCAGTTTCCCACCCAACTCCCAAGAGATTTAGCTGCCCCAAGGTCCTCCATTTTCTTAAACAACCTTTTGTGTGGTACTGAATCAAAGGTCTTACTGATGTCAAAGTACATCAAGTCTTCCATGTGGCCATTGTCTATCTCCCTTGTCACCCAGTCAAAGAAGACTATCAGGTTGATCTGACAAGACATTCCTATGACTAAACCATGTTGCTTGTCATTCTGGAGTTCATTGCTCTCCAGGTATTCAACAAGGTCCTCTTTAATCAGGGACTCCATCAGTTCCCTGCAGTGGAGGTCAGGCTAACAGGTCTATAATTCCCTGGTTGCTCCTTGCCCCCCCCCATTATGTAGCGGTACTACATCTGCTAAATTCCAATCTGCTGGGACTACCTCAATCCTGAATGAACTGTTGAACAACTCAGTCAGTGGATTAGCCAGAACGGTTGCCAACTCCTTAAGTATCCTTGGGTGCAGTTCACTTGGACCCAGGGCTTTATCAGTCTTGAGGGCTGCAATCCCATTCTGAACTCTTTCCCTGCTAAATACTGGCAGACTCATTTCTAGGATTCCCATTGAAGCTACTTTGATTCCATTCTTAAGTAAGGGGCCATCTTCTTTCTTAGTGAAGATGGAGCAAAAATAGTCATTCAGAACAGTTTAAAAGACAAAGAACCTCTGTGCACAAGCACTGAGGCAATGGTTACCTCAACTGGCATTTGGCTGGGAAGCCAAGTTTCAAAGAAATACAAAATCGCACATGCCCCCACAATGCAAAGCATCATAGGCTACATATGTGGATGTGGTGATTTGCATATGCAGCCCATGATGCTTTGCATTGTGGAGGCATGTGTGATTTTGTATTTATTCAGAACAGTGAACTTCTTCCCAACTTCTTCTATTATCCTGCCCCCTCCACCAGTCATGTGATACCCCCTTTGAACATTTTTCACTAATATATCTAAAAAATAGTTTTTCCCCTTTTTTCACCCCCTCCGCAAGACTCAGTTCTGTGTCTGATTTTGCCTCCCTGATAGTCTTCTTTACTTCCTTGGCTTTCGGAAGATATTCTTCCCATTCTTCCTCTCTTTGCTTACTCTTGTATTTATAAAGACCCTTTTTTTGGTACCTACTGCTTCCCTGACTCTAGGTGAGAACCAAAGAGGTTTCCTTTTTTTTAATTGAAAAGTTTATTAACATTGCATTGAAACAATACAATAAAGTTTTCAGGTAGTTGGTCACATTTTCATAATACACAGCTAGGCTGTGCCACATGGCAATGTCTAGATACACTACAGTGACAGATTTGCCAGTCTCAACAATATGTGATAAAGCAGGCAACTCAATGCTAAACATAATCCGGCATCAAATGTTTGGTACAAATAATGTTGGTACTGTAGCAGGTTAGATGATTAGCAAGGTTTCTTAGAGGTGGAAGAAGAGTAGTACCTAGATGAAAGGATCCAAGAGGTAGTGAGGAAAAGGAGAGCTAGACCAAGAGGTGGGAGAGAGGTGAGATAAGAGAAGAGAGGATAGGAGGAGGAGGAGGAGGGGAGAGGGGAAAGGGGGGCCACCCCTGAGGCCATTGCACTATGTCGTATTCATCTTTATTATCCAGGTCTGTCTATAGTTATGGTACAAAGTCTTGGTAGTAGTCCAGTTGATAAAGAACCCATTTGCGCCACCTATTGTTGAAAACTGAGGCACAGGTCTGTAACCTAGCCAATAGACGTTTCAAGCTATATAACTCGTACGTCAGCTTCCTCCACTTTCTTTGGTAGGGGAGGTCCTCGTGAACCACAACCTGGTTATCACCTTTTTAGCTATCAATATAAGAAGGGCTGTCTGTCTATCTGTAGAGGGTTTTGTTGACCTTGACTCCTCTTGGCGGAGGTGCTGTGATAACATATGTAGACGGAAGGAGTTCAGGGGTTTCATACATGTCATTTATCTCTGTTATTACAGAACCATAGAGGTTTCCTTGATCTATTTTTCTTTGCCACTGCTTTTACTCATATCTTTGATGTCTCAATGATAACCCCCTTGATTGCTTTCCATTTCTCCCCCACCCTGCCTCTGTTCCCCATCCCTTCTAGATGTATTTAAGACAGTTAGGAAAAAGGGACCAGACTCCATGAGGCCCAATTCAAATTATCTTTTTTTATTTAATTCATAGTTTATTGGTTTAAAATATGGAAGAGGTAATGCGACAATGATCACAAGTAATTATATAACAACAATCAAATCTAGTCAGGGAAGTTCTCCTTGGAAATACAACTCTATATGTGGTCAGAAGAAGCTAGAGGAATGGTCTAGAGGGTGGCAGTTTGGTTTCGATGCCAAAATGTGCAAGGTTACGCTGCAGAACCCAGGGGCTCTGTATGAGAAGGGGGAATGGAGCTAACAGTCACAAAGCAAGAATGAGATCTTGGGGTCATCACATCTGACTACCATAAGGTAGTTGGGTGGTGTGATACAGTAGTGGGAAATGCTAGTACTGTAGGATGATGTGGTGTATTTGGAGAGGGATTTCTAGCAGGTGGAGGGAAGTGGTGCTGCCATTGTATCACTCACTGGTTAGGTCCCACCTCAGTACCATGCCCAGTTCTGGAAGCCACACCTCTGCAAGGACATTGAAAGGGTGTAGGTGATATAAAGGAGGCACACTAAAATGGTGAAGGGTATGCACAACAAACCATAGAATGAAGGCTGCAGGAATGCAACATGTACTTCCTGGAAGAAAGAAGAGTAATAGGGAACATGATTGAAACTTTCCAGGACCTCACAGCAGTGAACAATGTGCAAGTAGATGGTCTACTGCAGAGAAAGAAAAGGAAAACACTAAAACAAGGGGATATGCAATGAAGCTATGAGGGGGAAAGTTTAGGAGTGATGTGCAGAAATACTTTTTCACATAAAGGGTGGGTATGACTAGAACAGCCTGCCAGAGGATATAGTGAGGGCAAAGGCTGTGGGGAGCTTCAGGCATGCATGGAATAGGCCCAAGGGCATTTTAGGTAGAGGAATGGGGGTTGGGAGTGTCACCTACAGTATGTCCAACTAGGGTCAGTAGTGAGAGACTAGGCAGGGACAATGGGCAGACTTGATAGGCCTATAGGTCCTTTTCTGCTAGCAAAATCTATGTTTCTATTTTTCTGTGTCAAGTTGAGATTGAAAAGTGATTTAGCAGCAAGAACTGAGTTCTTTTCCAACTCTGCACAAGTAATTACTACAATTAACAGGGTATTGAAGTAAAGAGTGTATATAACAATGAACAGCAGACATATTCATCCTTGGAATGATAGTAGTATTGGTATTGCAAAGCATCTCTGAATATTCATGTCTGGGACTCAGTTTTGAAGCAGGATCTTCGGGCAGCTTGTATTTTTGAGGGTGTGTGATCTTAAATAGAAATCTTTACTTTTAGACATGATAAGAACTGTTAGGACCACCATGGGACTATTTTCAAAGTTGTTCTGTGATTCTGTGTATTATGAAGGTTTTGCCACAGATTACACAGACTTTGCAACAGTACAGTAGTTGCAATGCATATGCTGTCAATGCGCAATGGCATTACAGTGACAGCCATTAATGTGCTGCAACTAGTTCAACACTCACAGTGGCGAACTGGTTGTTGGAGTGCTGTACACCTACACTGACACACTGGTGTGGCACTCCCTCTCTGATACCCCCCGAGGTGATTATAATAATTTTTTTGAGGGGGTGAAGCCCTCTGTGGTGGGGGTGCGGGCCTGGATTTGCCCCGGTGGTTTGGGCATAATGGCAGTCAGGTGGCACAATTACCAGGCAACACAGTCGCCGTCAGCATTTTGCTGTCACTGTAATGATGTTCACCATTTCCAATTTTGAACCAACTTGGTGGAAATGTTGTAATGTTTCTATACTGGGTGTTCTGTACTGAAGAATTTCTTCACAGAACGGGTGGTGGACAAGTGGAACACCCTGCCAGAGGAAGTGGTGGGGGCTGAAACAATCACGGGATTTAAGAATGTATGGGATAGACATAAAGAAATTCTGGAGGGTTGGGGTAAGGGGCAACAGACGTCTAGGAAAACAAACTGAACTTACAAGCTCAAATGGGCAGACTGGGTGGGCCATAGGCCCTTATCTGCCGACACTGTCTATGTATCTATGTATCTATGAATCATATTAATTGTATTTCACCCACTGTAAGAACTATGGACATTCAACTCTTTAGAGAACATATGATAAGGAAGGCTGCTAAGAAAGTTATCCATAAAATGTTTCCTATTGGGCATAGCTTCAATCAGGACAAGTATCCAAAGCATAATGTGGGCTCACCAAACTTTAGTGGAGAATACTCCAGAATCCTGCTGAGTTACTCTAGGAAACAAGGCTTTTTCAATGGCACTTAATCCTTTTGTCATGCAGGAATCTATAACACAGCAATGTATCCTGACAGGCTCCACTGTTCTGCTTCATAACTGTTTGTTGCTAACAGGGGATTAACTGTATCAAAGTAAAACCAGAGTAAAGCAGCATTTTCTTTTTTGTATACGGTGGTATTTGCACAATATTTGACTGGTAGTGTGGTTTAGCACAGTGTACCGTGGTAGCACAAAGATGTAATTCAATGGCTAGTGCTGTACCGCACTGCACATAATACTGTGCTACCAAGCAACTTTTGTGCAACTACCACTGTATACTTTTACATGACATCTATTATAAGGTTTGATGATGATTTGTGACAATTGAGTTACAGTCTGTTGTGCTGTCTCTTATAGGCTTCTAGATATGTGCTCAATAGAGTAGGTATGGTATGCCATAAGCATGATATTCATGGAAAGACAAAATCAAACAGTAATCAAGACTATATTGCTGGAATTAGAATTTTGGAAGGCATTAAATTAACCAAACTACTGGAGATATATTGGAATTTAGAAAAGGTGTTGCTAGTTGCATAAGTATTGTCGTACAAGCAGCACACAATACATAGTACAAAATAAAGCCAGTACTCCTGAAAGGAACAGATACATCCAGAACCTTGATTTCCCACAGATTTCCACCACAGGCATTGTTTTCCTTTCCCTGTGCCTGGATGGTGACATAAAATACTATGGTAAAAACTCTATTAACCCCACACATATACCGCAGGTAATACTGGATTGAGTGTAGATATTTCCTTTAGAAAAAAAGAATATCTATAATTATTTCACTATATTCTGTATCCAAGACAACCAAAGACACAGAAACAAAGAGGGAAAATAAATAGAAATATATGAATCAGCTGGCCCAGTGGCATGGAGGGCTGAGGCATCATGCCTTATCTCCTGCCACACCGGCGACCTGTGTTCACGGTGCAAGTAGGTCACCTGTGGTCAGATGGTGTGGGAGAGGATCAAGTGTCCAGAGGACAGCTTTCCTGTCCCAGGGAGGGAGGGACACGGAAGCCAGCGCATCTCTGACACCTAGCGGTGGCTGGGTGTCGGAGCGCCTGGGTCTGGTACATTAAGGATGGGGGTGGTGTAGTTGGCTGGCCTGCTGTGGACAGAAGTGCACACAGCTCAACCATTGCTGGTGTCAACAAAGCTCCACCTCTGGGGAGGTGGGAGGGAGAAAAACCAGTAGGAGAAAAATGTCTTGAATGCGGATGGATGAATGCTGACCTCAACAGGTGCTGCTCCCATGAATGGCAGGCACCTCCTGAACTGGATCCGTGTCAGCGGGTGGAGGGATCCCTGCCACCCTGTCATGGGGGTAAGCCATGGAGGATGACAGGAGGTGCACTGCGAGTGGGGAGACAGGCTGGGGGGGTCGGCAAGAAGGAGGGCCACACAGGATGGAGGAAAAAAGAGAGTACAAAAAGAAAAGAAAAGAAACATATGAATCACAGTTCAGTGGAACACATCAGGATGCAACAGAGTGTCACAAATTCATATGTGTCAAAAAACAAATTGCTTAGTTGCCGTATTGGTCCCTGTAAGAACAGATCCAGAAGCAGATGGTTTGATACCTTTTATTGGACCATCATAGAGTAGATGTTACAAAAAGAAAAAAAGTGCTTTAACTTTCGGACCAACCAAGGCCTTTCTTGGAAGCTTATGACAGTCACCCAGAAAATCACATACTATTAACATCCAGATCATGCATAAAATAACCTAGAAATAATTCTCATTGGTTTAACATACTCATTTAAACCATAACTGAAGTTTGCATCAGAGAAACTAAATAGCACCAGTTTGCCTTTAGCTGAGGAGCCTTTCAAGGTCAAATGCCACCAGATATTGAACCAAAGAATTTGCTTTTCATCAGATTGAATTCTCAAAAGGCACTAATACATTCAGAATTTATGTTAGTGAAGCTTTCTACTTGAAGTGTTTTTATTTTATTCTGGTGACATTTGACCTTGAAAGGCTCCTCAACTAAAGACAAATTGATGCAATCTAGTTTCTCTGATGCAAACTTCAGTTATGATTTAAATGAGTATTTTAAACCAATGAGAATTATTTCAGGCTTTTTTTATGCATGATCTGGGTGTTAATAGTATGTGATTTTCTGGGTGACTGTCATAAGGTTTTTGTATCATATACGTTGGTCCAATAAAAGGTATCAAACCATTTGCTTCTGGATACATGACAAAAGGAATTAACTGCCACTGAAATTGCCTTGTTTCATGCAGTAATTCAGCTACAGATTCTGCAGAATTGCACTGTACCCTGGCAGGCTCCACAATATATACTATTTCATTTATTTCACCTTGAACAAGCATCACACTTTAAAAATCACATGCACATAATGGGGGACCAAGGGAATTATAGTCACACCCCCTGAAACACTGCAAAAAGCATCACTGAATCTGAAGTGGAGGAAGGGCTCACAGGGTGTAACAAAGGTTTTACCCCTCCACCTTGAAGCACTTATAGATAATCATCTACTCAAAAACCCCAGATAAATAAGCATAGGTCATTATTCTATGAGTGGGATCTTAGCAAACTGTGAAAAGCTATCAGTCAATTGTATTATATAGAAAGGAGAACTTGTTTTAATATTTTGATTTATTTTATTGCAGAGAGACAACAGTGTACAATAACAGGAGCAAGTACAGTCATACTAGTACCATAAGTACAACAGTGACAGGCTTTGCAAAAATCAAGCTAGTAGACATCCAGCATGAGTGTAAACATGGACTAAAATACAGTAAAAGAATATGAAATACTAAATGTTGCTACTCCATCCTAGTTATCCAGGTTATCCCGACTATTCTCAACTCATCCAATCAGAACTTACATAACCCCCCTGAGATGCCCTCTGCATTTCATGGTGTAAACTTTTCATCTTCCACTAGCATGTACATCACCCAACATCACCACTTCACCTCAAACTGGACAGGCAACCCAGTAAAATTATTGTGACTCATTCCGTGGAATACAATTCAATAAGAATCTGTCAACATAAGGCCAATGTGAGTGGCAGTGGTTCACACCACAGCCTAGTGATGTTTTTTTTGCAGTTAGGAAGTATAAGGTTACTATTGAATGAGAAACAATTCACAGGACGGAGTGGGGGAGAGGAACTGACAATCATATCGGTGTAGGGGAAAGCAACTCTTCCATACAGGACAATTTACTGAGTTGAACCTTACTCTGTTCCCAAAATGGAGCTAGGATCAGGCAGGGAAGAAAAATATGGGAGTGAGTCACTAAAATGTGCCTACAATTTCTCCTGCAGTGTCCTTAGTGTGAAGGAAGAAATTTAGAGAGTGCCACAGGGGTATGTAAATAATGATTCCTTCATTTTCACTCAAATTCTCCCCAGTAGAGGGCTGAGGAGGTAAAATATTTTTTTTTCGGAACATGTGAAGCACCTATACCCCCAGGATAGGAAGCCTTGAAATTAGAATACATTGTCTGCAGTGAAAATGGGACCAGAAATACTGTTGAATCAGCAAGAGTCACCTTGTCAATCATTTCATAACATACCCATCTTTATCAAGAGACCTTTTAACTGAACATACCTTTGCACAGTAAACAAGACACTCACTGGCAATATGGGTGTACAGTGCATACAACAGAGTCAGCCAGGATGCAATGTATTACCCTGCAGTATTTCTGCAGAGTGCTGCAGTATGCTGCTGGGATTGGGAACAGCGCAGTTCAATGGTAATTAATTTCCTTTGTCATGCAGTATTTTGTCACATATCATTTATGGCAAGGTATTAGGTTGCAACCTGCTGTGACTCCACTGTGTATACAGCACTGCAAACAATTGTTTGAAACCCTGTATTGTTTTGTTTGCTGTACTTATGTAAAATAACATTGTATTCCACTACAACAAAACAAGGCTCCCCACACTCAGTTACCATGCCGACCTAGAAAACAAGACCTCACAAGTACAGTAAAATTACACATAGCCCCCTAATGCAAGGAATCATAAGAAGTATATGCAAATCACCATGAACGAGTTTAGACTGGTTCTGGTTTAAGCATAGTTCCAAATGACATCTCACACACTCTGCAAAGGCTGAAAACAGAAGACACAAACACTTGTTTCAGCTTCTGTCTTCAGCCTGCCTTCTGTTTTTGGCCTTTGCAGAATGCATGAGAGGTCATCTGGCACCACCTGATTAATGTGGGATTTAGTCTAAACTCTTTCATGGTCATTTGCATATACTTCCCACAATAATTTGTATTATCGGGATACTTGTAATTTTACATTTCTTTCAAACCTGGCTTATTGCCAGTGCCCTTTCCAGGTAACCCTTGCTTCAGGGCTTTTATTTATTTATTTAGTTTCTGATTACCGGATAAGTGCTCTAGACAATGAAATTGCCTATGTTCAGGCACGATCCAGGAGAGTTACAGACATAGGTAAAGTACATTACAATGGAGGCAGGTACAAAATGCAGACTTAGATTAAACATGTCACAATGGAGACAGATACATAATACTTGAAATCAGGAGATTAGGCTTAAGTTAGGCATTTCAGCGACACAGAATTTTGACTTTTTTTTTGTATGAAGGCATCCTATTTTGTTTGCTTTTTTTACTCATATGAAAAAAGAATTTGGACTTTTTTCCCATTCTTTTTTCATATGGAAGCATCCTTTTTCATAGGCTTTTTTTCATTAATATAAAAAAAGAATGTCCTCATACAAAAAAAAGAATTTTAACTTAGGTTTTTCCATTTATTTTTCATACGAATGCATCCTTTTCCATATGGCTTGTTTTTTTCATACAAAAGAAAAATGTCCTTCTACGAAAACAGATTTTGCACTTAGTTTTTTCCCCACATTTAAACTTTAATAAGCCATAACTCACTCAGTATTTAGACCTAATGGACAATCTATATATCAAAACAAAGGTCTTAATGAGTATTGTAAGAATAGTACATAATCCCCCTAAACTATGTAGGACCACATAAAAAAATATAAGAATTAAATACAAATCTCATAGGATAACATTGAAACTTTAACAGGTCATAACTTCTTCAATATTGGGACTTTGGGGATAATCTATATCTCAAAATAAAGTTCTTATTGGGTACTACAAGAATAACACATACCCCCAAATATGTAGGGGCACTATATGGAAAACAAAAATAAATAATGAAAATTCCCATAGGATAAAATTAAGGGCAATCTATATTTGAAAGCAAAGGTCTTAATGAGTACTACAAGAATAATACATGCCCCCTCTTAAACATTTAGGGGCAATATAAAAAAATGCAGATTCTTGTAGGATAACATTGGAACTTCAGCAAGTCACAACTCCTTCAATATTTGGGCTTAAGGGACAATCCATATATCAAAAAGGAAGGTCATAATGAGTACTACAAGAATAGCACCCTCCTCCCACATTTAGGGACAATATAAAAAGATCAATAAAAAAATGAAAATTCACATAGCACACCATCTGAACTTCAACTTGAACAAGCCATAACTTCTTCAATATTTGGACTTAAGTGACAATATCTATCTATCTGTCTGTCTGTCTATCTATGTATCTATCTATCTATCTAGCTAGCTAGCTAGCTATCTATCTAGCTAGCTAGCTATCTATCTATCTATCTATCTAGCTAGCTAGCTAGCTATCTATCTATCTATCTATCTATCTATCTATCTATCTATCTATCTATCTATCTATCTATCTATCTCCAAACAAAGGTCTTAATGAGTACTACAAGAATAATACAATTCCCCCTAAACATTTAGGGGCATAATAGGAAAACAATAAAAATACAAATTCCCATAGGATAACATTGGAACATCAACAAGCCATAACTCTCTCAATGTTTGCACTTATGTGATAATCTATATTTAAAAACAAATGTCTTAATACTACCAGAATTATATATATATATATATATATATATATATATATATATATATATATATATATATACATACATACATATATAGTTTATGGTAGAACACTGTTGAGCATGGAAATCCATGCTCACAACAGCATTGTTGTGCTTGCCTCAGTGTGTCATGATCTTGTTGTGCTGCACTGAGTACGTCACCGGTGCAGCACAACAAGATTGAATGCATTCACTCATGTGCGATTTAGCTGCCGCATCGGTGAGGAAATGAGTAGCACTGGAGCAAACCACAACATTGAAGCCAAGTAAGGCTTAATTTAAAAAAATCTGAAGTTTATTTCTGTATCCATTCGCTGTTTTGTATTGAATAGACTCCCCATACACTATAAAATATTGTCTATGGGAAGTCAGTCACAAACAAGGATCTTCTCAGATCTCAAGGTCTCCTTAGCAATGGATGACCTCTCGAGCTTTGCTCTCAAAGTCTAACCTAGCCAAGGAGACCTCTCGATTGAGAATATCCTTGTTGTGAATGACTCCCATGAACAATCAACCTCTCATATATATGGGATCATGGTAGCCTGACTGAAGATGTCATGTTGTCTTCACGAGAGGCCAATGATATCTGATATCTCACTCGTGGATAACATGATGTCATTGGCCTCAGTGAAGATAAATATGATATCTTCAGTCAGGCCATGTCATATTCTGTTTATACTATGTATGTTTTGGGCTGCATTCAACAAAAGCTCCAAAAGTGCACTTAATACATTCCACTACACAGAGATGTTGGCTGTTTCAACACAAATATGCAGTATGTCTACCAGCACAACAGATGCATATGTTGTTTAAAAAAATATATGTAGTTGATCCTGCTACTTTAAAATTATTATGCCAAAAAGTGTCTGGATTCTGGCTAACCTTGCCCTGACCACCCCAATACAACTCTCCATAGCCCGTCCCTCAAAAGAGCAGATTACATATATTCTTAAATACAATTGTCTGATGTTGCTGCAGTAAACTGATTGAATAAATACATATCTGGTTGATCCTGCTTGCATCTTTAAACAGATATGTTTAAAAAAAGATACATTATCTGGTTGATCCTGTGATTTTGTTTTATCCAGGTCCAGGTAATGCACCATGACCCATTAGTACGCAGTCAAATGTAACATGACGGAGTGCAAGAATATTCAAATCTCAGGCACTGTCATAATTATAGAGCCTGTGCTGTAAATTGTTGAAAACTGTGACCCTTTCCTAATATTGGCTATATTTTAAGAGAAGAAGCTGACGATTATGCTGAGAAGAGCAGTGAGTCGGCAGTTAGAAGCAGTACGAAAGCATGAGCGTTGCTGGCGGCAACCGACACTCACGCTGCCTGCTGTTCTGAAGCTGCCGACTCGCTCGCTCTTCTCTCAGTATTGTCGGCAGCTTCTTCTCTTAAAATATAGCCAATATTAAGAAAGGGTCACAGTTTTCAACAATTTATAGCACAGGCTGTATAATTATGACAGTACCTGAGATTTGAATATTGTTGCGCTCGGTCACGCTACATTTGACTGCGTTGATGCGTCATGGTGCATTACAGTTAAAAAATGGGTGAAACGAAGTCGCAGGATCAACCAGATATGTTTAAAATTAATTATTTGTGTTAAGATGTAGGCAGGATCAACCAGATGCAAGAGATGTGTGTTTTTTTTTTTTGGGAGGGGTTACTTGTACAGGGACAGAGGAAAGAGAGACAGGTGTGTGATGAAAAGTGAAACACTTTCACTTTCACTAGGATGACGTATAGGAACGTGGAGATAAATGTATGACGTATAGGAAGATGAAGATAACCATGTTATCTTCACTGGGCAGCCTAGATATCATTTTTATACTCGTATTTATCCCAAAACATACGTTGTATAATATATATATATATATATTTATTTATTCATGGCAAAAAACTCCATTTAATGCATCAGTTAGGGTTGTTCCAGAGAGATACAAGTGAGGAATTTGATGTTAGTTTTCTCACTTTCAGTCCACCCCACCCCGCCCCATCTGCAGCACTGGGTGCTTGGGGTCATCGTTCCCTAATTCTCACCCCATCCCATGCAAAAACAAGCTGAGGTGGTGTAGTATAGAGAATGGGGTGAGAGTTAGACTGACGATCCCAACACACACCCAATGCCTGTTGGTGGGGGCGGGTGGGGTGGGGTGCAAGGTGGGTTGGAAACCTAACATCGAATTTCCTCACTTTTGTCACTGTGGAACAACCCTAACGTATGCATTAAATGGAGTTTCTTGCCATGAATTTACCTTCTTTTTGAGAATGTGCACTATAAATAGTGAAGTAACGGCAATGTAAATGCAAGTGCAAATGCTAATGCATGTGGTGACGCAAACAAATGATAACGCAAATGGTAATATAAACACAAGCACAAACGAAATGCAAACTGTAACGCACACAGGCGTGTAACGTAATTGGAAATGCAGACCCGGTAACAGTAACGACACCAAAGGAAACACAAACAGAAATGCAAACGCAAATGGAAGCATGTATGCAAATGCAAATGGAAATGCACACGGTGACACAAAAGGAAACGCAAACAAAAACAGTAATGGAAATGCAAATGGTAACGTAATGCAAATGAAAATGCAAAGGGTAACACACACGGTGGCGTAGACGGGAATGGTAATGCAAACGGAAACACAAACACAAGTACATACAGAAACGCAAATGGTAATGCGCACAGTCATGGTACCACAATAGGAAACGCAAATGCTAACAGTAACAGCAATGATGACACTAAAGGAAATGCAAACAGAAGCACATACGCAAACACAAATGGTAATGCACACAGTGATGCAAAACAAAATGCAAACAGAAGCAGTAATGGAAACGCAAATGTTAACAGTTATGCAAACACAAGTGCAAACAAAAACACAAAGGGTAACACACATGGTGGCATAGAATGGGAATGGTAATGCAGAGAGAAATGGAAACACAAGTGCATATGGAAATGCAAATGGTAATGCGCATGGTCATGGTACCACAATAGGAAATGCAAATGCTAATGGTAACAGCAATGATGATGCCAAAGGAAACACAAACGAAAATGGAAGTGCGTATGCAAACGCAAATGGTAATGCACACAGTGACGCAAAACAAAACGCAAACAAAACCAGTAATGGAAATGCAAATGTTAAAAGTAACGCAAACGCAAGCACAAAAGAAAACACAAAGGGTAATGCACACAGTGGCATAGACGGTAACGGTAACACAAATGGAAATGCAAGCATGTACGGAAACGCAACTAGTAATGTGCACAGTTATGGTACCACAATCAGAAGTGCAAATGCTAATGGTAACAGCAACGATGACACCAAAGGAAATGCAAAGACAAATGGAAGCCTGTACGCAAACGCAAATGATAATGCACACAGTGATGCAAAACAAAATGCAAACAAAAACAGTAATGGGAATGCAAATGTCAACAGTAATGCAAACACAAGCGCAAACTAAAATGCAAAGGGTAACGCACACGGTGGTATACACGGGAATGGTAACACAAATGGAAATACAAACACAAGTGCGTACAGAAACACAAAATGGTAATGTGCACGGTCATGGCACCACAATAGGAAATGCAAATGCTGACGGTAACAGCAATGATGACGCCAAAGGAAATGCAAATGGAAGCACATACGCAAACACAAATGGTAATGCACATGGTGATGCAAAACAAAATCCAACCAGAAACAGTAATGGAAATGCAAATGGTAACGGTAAAGCAAATGCAAGCGCAAATGAAAATGCAAAGGGTAACACACATGGTGGCATAGATGGGAACGCTAAAGCAAATGGTTATGGAAATGCAAGTGGGAAAGCTAACTGTGACAGTAACGAAAGCGCACACCCTTTTTTTCACCAACAGCTGCATAGAGAAACACAGTGAATACAAAGAATGTATGCATAATAATGGTGCCTCAGAGCAGAAAATTAGCACTTGAAATACTAAAATGCTTATATCTCAGGAACCGTACGACGTAGAAAAAAAATTAAAATTTCATATAAATCATGACTTTCCTGGCTAGGTTTGCACTTAGCCCCCTAATGGGATGCTAAGCATTTTTCCAATGAAAAGTCCATATCTCGAAGCATTTCTGAATCACAGACTGAACATAACGGGCAGCTGTAATGTTAGTCTATGGGAAAAGTGTCAACCTTGGAGTAATGTAACTTTGCTTCCCTGTAATATTTTGTCACCAAATCACCAAAAGGCACATCTGTGGGATGTTGGCTTTCTTCCCTTCAAATTTCAGCCCAAAAGACCAAACCATTCGTTTGCAGCTGGGTGGCAAAGAATTCCTGTTATTTTGGCCATAGCGTCGCAAAGTAGTGTTGCAAATCACAACACTTTCACAAAAAAAATCATGAAAGTGTCACAACTGTGACACTACTTTGTGACACTACAGTTTACAAAAATTTCAAAAACATATTTCTGGGGTGTTTAACCCCACCAAAAATGATATGGTTAGCATCCTCAGGGTCTGACTAGGTGAACACAAAAATAATTGTGTCCCTAGAGGGTCCCAAATTTAAATGCCAAGCATTTCTGTGACCACTAACTGAAAACAATGGCTGACTCATGACTCTACAGGGGTCATTTGCGACACTAAAAACTGCATGTGCGACACTGTCAAACTTTTTGTTAACTTTTCCCAGTGACTATAATGGGAATCTTGTTTTTTCAATAACTTTTGAACCGTTTAATAATTTTTCACGAAAACCTTTGAAAGGCCCATTGGGGACCCTGGCCACATCTTCTCTGAAGTTTTCGGACTGGTCGCGCAAACTGTGTGACCTGTAGGCATGAACAAAGAATGCACAAGAAAAGCATAAATGTGCTATGGAATGTTGCTTTATAACTCCACAGCTGTATTTCTGACTGTTACAAAACTTGGCAGATCCAGAGATCTATGGTACTGCTCTTTGCCTGCCAAACTTCAAGCAAATCAGTCATATGGTGGCAAAGTTATTGAGATGAAAAATTTCACACTTTAACCTTAAATGGGGTACTCAACCCTAACTATAGTGGCACTAGTATGCCACTTATATATATATATATATATATATATATATATATATATATATATATATGAATCTATCTATCTATCTATCTATCTATCTATCTATCTATCTATCTATCTATCTATCTATCTATTATAGTGGCACGGTAGTGCCACTATAGTTAGGGTTGAGGAGCCATTTCTATGTTAAACCCCAAAAGTTTGCACCTTAATAACTTTGCAACTGTTTGATGGATTTGCCTGAAATTTGGAATACATGATCAAGAACCATAGGCCTTGGGATCTGCCAAGTTTTGTCCGGTCAGATATACGGCTGTGGAGTTATTAAGAGTGATCTGTGCGCGCATTTATGCTTTTTCTGGAATTCTACGGTCATGCCTACAGGTCGTACGGTTTGTGCAACCAGCCCAAAATCTCCAGGGAACGTGTGGCCGTGATCCCTGATGTGCCTTTTGAAGATTTGGTGAAAAAATATTAAGCGGTTCAAATGTTATTCAAAAAACAGTTTCCCATTATAAGTCAATGGGAAAAGTTAACAAAAAGTTCAACAGTGTCGCAAATGCATTTTTACTTTCACAAATGGGCCTGTTACTTTTGCAAATCGGCCATTTTGTTTTCAGTTGGTGATCAGAAAAATGGTTGGCATTTAAATTTGGGACCCTCTAGCAACCTAATTCTTTTTGTATTCACATAGTCGGACCCTGAGGATGCTTGCCATGTCTTTATTTTGTGGTAAAACACCCCAGAAATATGTTTTTCAAATTTCTGGAAAAAGCACTTTCACAAATTACTTTCGTGCTCATGAAAGTGTCGAACTTTTTTGCGAAAGCTTTCGCAAATTGCGACAGTAGTTTTCCATCTGTGGGAAAGTGACAGCGATTCTTTGGCACTGCGCTGCAAAAGAACCGTTGGGAGTTTTAGGCTGAAATTTGGAGGGAACGGAACCGACATCTCACAGGTGTGCCTTTCAGTATTGTATTGAAAAAATATTACACGGCGGCAAAGTTACAGCACTCCAAAGTTGACAGTTTTTCCCATAGGATAACATTACGGCGCCCGACGCAATACAGAAATCCTTTGGATCCCTGCTGCAAAATAACGGTTTGGTCTTTTTTCCTGAAATTTGGAGGAAAGACAGCCAACAGCCCACAGATGTGCCTTTCAGTGGCTTGGTGAAAAAATATTTCAGGGAGGCAAAGTTATGGCACTCCGAACTTCTCTTTTTTTCCCATAGGATAACATTACAGCGTTCGCAGTAGGCTTTCAGGACCCGTATCTCATTATTGTGCATACATTATTTGTACTCACTGTCTTTCTCTATGCAGGTTTTGGGGAAAACCAGCCTGTGCGCTTACATTACTGTTACTGTTGCCCTTTCCGCTTGTGGTTCCGTACCCGTTTCACTTACCATTGACGTCTGCGCCACCATATGCGTTATCCTTTGTGTTTTCATTTGCGCTTGCGTTTCTGTTATTTTTTGCCATTTCTGTCTACAGTACTGTTTATCTTTCTGTTTCACTTTACGTCAGCATGCCCATTGACATTTCTGTTTGCAGGCACCATGTTACTCTGTGACAACAAATCACGTGGCAGACCGTTCCGGTCTACGCCACCATTTGCGTTACCCTCTCTGTTCTCATTCACGCTTGTGTTACCATGTGCCCCACTGTTAGCATTTCTGTTTGCGTTGCTGTCCCTGTTAGTATGCCACAAGACAGGCCCCGCGTTCCAGCCGCTGCATTACATTCACTATTTCTCGTTATCATTCTCAAAGAAGGAAATTAGATGCAAAAACTCCGTTTACTGCATTAGTTAGGGTTCGTTCCACAGCGACAAAGTGAGGAAATTCGCTGATGGGTTGAAAACCCCCGCGGACCTACCCACCCCAACCGGCATTGGGGTGTGCATTGGGATCGTGGGTCCTAACTCTCACCCATTCTCCTATACTTCTGCTGCTTTACACATGTCATGGGGTGAGAGTTAGGCTGATGATCCCAATGTGCACCCCAATGCCGCTTGGGGGTGGGCGGGGATCCAAGGGTTTTCAACCCTAACAGCATTTCCTCACTTTGTCGCTGTGAACAACCCTAACTAATGCATTAAACAGAGTTTTTTGCCTCTAATATATATATATATATATTATGGTGGCATGGTAGTGCTACCATAGTTAGGGTTGAGGAGCCATTTCTATGTTAAACCCCAAAATTTTGCACCTTAATAACTTTGCAACCGTTTGACGAATTTGCCTGAATTTGGAATACATGATTAAGAACCATAGGCCTTGGGATCTGCCAAGTTTCATACCAGTCGGATATACGGCTGCGGAGTTAAGCGTGATCTGCGCGCACGGTTACGCTTTTTCTGGAATTCTACGGTCGTGCGTACAGGTTGCATGGTTTGCGCGACTGGCCCAAAATCTTCAGGGAACATGCAGCCGGGGTCCCTGATGTGCCTTTCAAAGATTTGGTGAAAAAATATTAAACGGTTCAAAAGTTATTCAAAAAACAATTTCCCATTATAAGTCAATGGGAAAAGTTAACAAAAAGTTTGACAGTGTTGCAAATGCATCTTTACTTTCACAAATGGCCCTGTTACTTTTACAAATCCACCAATTTGTTTTCAGTAGTGATCAGAAAAATGCTTGGCATTTAAATTTGGGACCCTCTAGCAACCTAATTCTTTTTGTATTCACCTAGTCGGACCCTGATGATGCTAGCCATGTCTTTATTTTGGGGTAAAACACCCCAGAAATATGTTTTTCAAATTTCTGGAAAAAGTACTTTCGCAAAGTACTTTCATGCTCATGAAAGTGTTGCAAATTTTTGCGAAAGCTTTCGCAAATTGCGACAGTAGTTTTCTAGTCTGTGGGAAAATGACAGCAATTCTTTGGCACTGCGCTGCAAAAGAACGGTTGGAAGTTTGGGCTGAAATGTGGAGGGAACACAGCCGACATCTCACAGATGTGCATTTCAGTGTTGTGTTGAAAAAATATTACATGGTGGCAAAGTTATGGCACTCCAAATTTGACATTTTTTCCCATAGGATAACATTACGGCGCCTGACGCATTACAGGAATCCTTTGGCACCCTGCTGCAAAATAATGGTTTGGTCTTTTTTCCTGAAATTTGGAAGGAAGACAGCCAACAGCCCACAGATGTGCCTTTCAGTGGTATGGTGAAAAAATATTACAGGGAGGCAAAGTTATGGCACTCGAACTTCTCTTTTTCCCATAGGATAACATTAGGCGTCAACCTGCTTTCAGGGCCCGTGATCTCAGAAACGGTGCGAGATACAGACTTTTAGAAAATGCTTAGCCCCCAATGGGGCTAAGCATGAAACTAGCCAGGACAATCATAAATCATATGACTTTTAAATTTTTTTTCTACGTCATATGGTTCCTGAGATATAAGCTATTTAGTATTCTAAGTCCTTATTTTCTGCTCCGATACCCATTATTATGCATACATTCTTGGTACTCACTGTCTTTCTCTATGCAGGTTTTGGGGAAAACCAGCCTGTGCACTTACATTACTGTTACCGTTGCTCTTTCCACTTGTGGTTCCATACCCATTTCACTTACCATTGACGTCTACGCCACCATGTGCGTTATCCTTTGCATTTTTATTTGCGCTTGCGTTTCTGTTATTTTTTGCCATTTGTGTCTACAGTACTGTTTCTCTTTCTGTTTCACTTTGCATCACCATGCCCATTGACATTTCCATTTGCAGACACCATATTACTATGTGACAACACATTACGTGGCAGACCATTCCCGTCTACGCCACCATGTGCGTTACCCTTTCTGTTCTCATTCACGCTTGTATTACCATGTGCGCCACTATTAGCGCTTCTGTTTGCGTTGCTGTTCCTGTTACTATGCCTCAAGACATCACGTGGCGGGAGCGTGGGGCCCTCCACTGCTGCATTACATTCATTATTTCTCGTTATCATTTTCAAAAGAAGGGACTAGAGGCACCACACGTTAGTTGTTCTGACACATGAAAGGAGTGGTTTGTTGAAAATTCCCTTCGACTTTTCTCATTGTTATTACCAGGTCCTAGTCACCTCCTCACCCCATTCTCCCTATACTTTGCTGCTTTACATGTGATGGGTGTGGGTGAGTTAGGCTGATGACCCCAATGCACACCCCAGTGCCGGTTGGGGGGTGGGCAGGGGGGTCCAAGGGGTTTCAACCCTAACACCGTATTTCCTCACTTTTGTTGCTGTGGAACAACCCTAACTAATGCATTAAATGGAGTTTTTTGCCTCTAATATATATACACACACACAATGGGAGTGACAGCTAGTCCAGTGGAATAAAAGTAGAATAATAGATATGCGAGTGTCTATTACAGTGGAATAATGCCATTGAGAGGTTCTGGGGACAAGAGAACCTCGAGTGCAAAGCCCCCAGAGCCCCGAGATGGTATTATTCCCGAGTGATAGATACTCGCCTATTTTTTATTTTTTGTAATGTATGGATGCGAGTTTACTTTGCAGTTTGTGAGGTGCTGACACCAGGGCAGGCTGCCGTCACAGGGAGGACTCAGACACTGACTCTTCGTCTCCACCCCCGCCCACCCTCCTGCTCACTTGCTCGCTCAGTGTCTCTGTTGAGCTACTTATTTTTTTAGGCAGTCCTACCTTTCATTGATTTCCTGCATTGCTGTATGCAAGATTATCCAAACAGTTATGCGACAAAGCATCGGCAGTACAGCGAACGGATCATTTTCTCTCGCTAAGAGAGAGACAGATGCCATTTTTTTCTAACTGCTTTGCCTGCCCACAGAGACACTGTGTCTAATGAGGAGGCACGATTTGTGGTACGTCACCATGCATTAAGTCTGCAGTATTGGAGAGTTTTAAGATTGCGCTGTTCTGGTTTGGTGATAATACTAATGTTCAGAGCTCAAACTTTATGCCAAAAAGTGCAAGGTGCTGCATTCTGGGATGAAGAACCCAAGGAGGAGTTACCAGCTAGGGGGAGTGCAGCTAGCCCAGACAGAGGAGGAGAAGGATCTGGGTGTGCTCATTACAGGGCCAATGAACAACTCGGCACAATGTAGGAAGGCAGCTGCAAAGGCCAACAAAATGCTGGGTTGTATTGCAAGGGGTATATCCTTGAGGAGGGAGGAGGTGATTCTGCCACTGTATAGGTAATTAGTTAGACCACACCTGGAGTACTGTGTGCAGTACTGGCGTCTGTATCTGAAGAGGGACATTAAGTTACTGGAGGGGGTGCAGCGCAGAGCGACAAAGATGATCAAGGGGCTGGGGACTTATCATATGAGAAGAGGTTGAAGGAGTTGAACATGTACTCACTGGAGGAGAGGAGAGACAGGAGTGACATGATTGAAACCTTTAAATACATGAAAAGAATAAACAAGATGGGTACAGAGGGGCTGTTCAAAGTAAGGGAGGGAAGGGACACCTGGGGCCATGATATGAGACTGGAGCGAGGAAGGTTCAGGAGGGATGAGGAGACACTTTTTACAGAGAGGGTGGTGGCTGGGTGGAATGCGTTACCTGCTGAAGTGGTATGCAGTAGAACAGTGGACTGCTTCAAATGAGGATGGGACAGGACAAGGGGGAGGGTTAATGAAGGGGAAGGGTGGAAGGGAGGGGCAGCTGCAGAATAAGGGGTGCTAGTTGCACATTCGAGCAGACTCGATAGACCTCTAGGCCTTTATCTGCTGGCAAATTTCATATGTTAGTATTATCACTTGGCAACGATACTATTATCACTTTAGCTGCAGTGTATTACAGGGAATTTTTTGTTTGCTTTAGGATACCGTTATTTTAATGATCCATATATTACATGGAGATATTCCAACTGCAGTGAGATAAATACTCACTGCAGTGAGATAAATGCTGATGACATAAGTGGAGTGAGATATATTCCATTTATCCATACTCTGCTGATGTCACCACTCACTCACTCACTCACTCATGCTAGTATTCTAAATGAAAGTGCTTCAGAAATCAGTTTCAGTTTCTCACTGAAGCCTGCAATTTACTCCTAGCCCATTACTGTGTTAATCTCAGCTTCAAAACAACCTGAATTCTAAAGGAAACTCCTTTACAAAACAGTTTTTTCTTTCTCAGTGCAAGCTGCAACTAACTCAATTAGCATTGCAAAACACAGTTTCCTGTTTCCCATTGTGTTTCTAACAATTCCAGCCCTTTCAGAAACACCCTCAGATCACACACAAATAGCACTGTGAGTATAGCCTAGAGGTTAGAATAATGAACTCTGAACAAGCTTGCTAGATTCAGCAGACCAGACCTGGTTTTGATTCTCACAACCTCTACTTGCATACTGTGTGAATCTGAACAAGTCACTTAACTGCCCAGTGTTCCTAGGTCACTCCTAAAAACTCACTTAGTTACCAAAGAATTAAAAAAAGCACATATAAACAAAAAAAGGCACAGCAAAAAATAACACTACTTAAGCTCCTACTCCATTGCATAAATAGCACATATGATGTGCAGATAGCATGCTATGGGAAATATTCTCACTCCTGCATCATGAGCTGTGCATTCTCTCTCTCTGCAGGAGTGAGAATATTTCCCATATCACACTCCTGCCCATCATGTATCACCTATTTATTTATATATAGAGAGAGATGTAATGCTAGTGAGGGATACATTTCAGCAAATATCAGTGATATTCCCAGGATGGTGTGACCTACAGTGAGGATATCACATTTATCCTCACTGTAGGTCATTTATCCACACAGTAAATCACCAAGAGGCACTATCTGCACTTAACCACATCAGGGGCCCAAACTGCAGTTATCCTTCAGCCCATGGCAACTCTGACTTCACCCATAGGTCAGCTGCAGCTGTAAACCTCTTCAGTGTGAAACCAGCATTCAAACTAAGAGGTTCTTTTTTTTTATTTTAACAACATTTGCCTCAGATACCATAACACCCTGCCCAACCCCCCCCCAAAATTACTGAATCAATTCCTCTGTTGCTTCCCACCCATGACTGTCACGCCATACCTCTCACACTGCACACTGCTTCTGCCAGCCAATTGGCAATGTTCTCATCTGCTAAACACTTCTTTTATTGGTCGGCAACCTCCTGTTCTGGTTCCAGGTCCCACAATGACACATAGCAGGATCAATCAGATATTATTCAATATAATTAAAAGTAAAAAAATAAAGCTACAGAAACCTTGCTCTCTTGCTATGTGGGAGCCGCCACCGCCATCTTAACAAAACTGCTCAGCCCACTCACAGAAATCTGCTGGCAAATAAAATGACATGCTAGAACAAAAGAGCACGTAGGGACCCTAGCTTCCATGCTAGCCTCCCTACCTACCAAGCAGTGCAGCACAATTAAACAGTGTGGGGGGGGGGACCAAAAATAAATATTTAAAAAAAAATTAAATTGAAAGAAAAATGACACAAAAAAACACCATTACATAACTCAAATATGCAATGTGTCTACCGGAAATATCACTGACATTTCCCATCATGCAGTTTGATCTTGTGACCTCACCTGTGGCTCTGCTACTTGTGAGGTCATAAGGTCAAACTGCACTTGTGGGGGGAATCTCTCTCTCTCTCTCTCTCTCTATATATATATATATATATATATATATATATATATTATACCTGCACAGTAGTGCAGGTATAGTTAGGGTTGGCAGGCCACTTTAATGTTAAACCCCAAAGTTGGCACTTTAATAACTTTGCAACCATTTGTCCAATTTGCCTGAATGTTTGCATGTGCAGCATCCAACCAAAGATCTCTGGAGTTTTGTTCCTGTCAGATGTACAGTTGCAGAATGGTAGAGCATCCAAAACATGTAAATTAGATAACTTTTGTGCATTTTTCAGTCGGGCATAATGGATGGAAGGATGCGTCTGAGTGGATTCAAATTTGCATGTCTATATGTGGCCTGGGTTGAACTGGTGCCTTTTGTAGATTTGGTAAAAAAATATTAATCCGTTCAAAAGTTATGCAAGTTTTTCATGTCCCATTGTAGCCTTTGGGAAAATGTTACAGTATGTGCATTGGAAAACTGTGACGAAAACATTTTTTTGTGTGTGACAACATTTTTTTGTGCATGAAAACATTCCATTATAAGGTGTAGGGAATCATGAAAAAATTTTTTGTTGTCGCGTAAGCATTTTTATTGTCGAGAAAACAATACTCCACAACATTGTCCCATGTGTTGTTTTCTTTGTCACTTTATTGTGGCAAGGTGGATTGTGCTTTTAGGCTGAAATTTGCAGGATGGCAAGCCCTGGTCCCACAGATGTGCCTTTTGGTGATTTGGTCCCAAACCATTCAATGGCCCATAGTTACAGTGTTCCAAGGTTGAGATATTTCCCTTAGGATAACATTGCTGTGCCTGCAGTGCCTTTTGGCACCCATATCTCGAAAACTATTTGAGATACAGATTTTTTGCTACTCAC
Source organism: Neoceratodus forsteri (assembly GCA_016271365.2). Lineage (NCBI taxonomy): Eukaryota > Metazoa > Chordata > Ceratodontiformes > Ceratodontidae > Neoceratodus > Neoceratodus forsteri. The sequence goes on along the minus strand of CM028129.1, from coordinate 1,018,009,900 downwards.
AGCTTAGTCCACATTTAAGCACACAAGAACATTTCGAAGTTGTAGATTACACCTGCAGTGGAATTTTTTTCATAGTTGCTACGGTTACTGAGATACTGCCAAATAAATGTTACAAGGGTTACTTTACAGTATTATGGGGCTTCTGTATGGCTCTGTATTTAAGGAGGGCCCACGCTCCCACATACACATACCATTATGCAAAAAATGGCCAAGGTGAAGGGAGCACAGGGCCCGGAGGACCAGCACTCCCACAAACACATACCACTAACCACTTACATTACACTTTCTCAAAAAGAAGGGAAATTCATTGCAAAAAACTCCATTAGTGCATCAGTTATGGTTGATGTCACAACGACAAAAGTTTGAAACTTCGATTTTAGAGTTACCACCTCCACCACCACCCCAACCTACATGCAGCAACAGGCACTGAGGTGTGCCATTGGGTCATCAGACTGAAGTCTCACCCCATTCTCCCATACTGTAGAATATCAACTTGTTTACACATGGAATGGTGTGAGAGTTGGACCTGATAACTCCATGGCATGCCACAATGCTTGTTGTCATCTGTAGGGTTGGGGTGGTGGGAAATTGGCAAATTAGTGTTACAGGGGACCCTTTTCAGGTCTATAGGGCTACTGTATGGCTCTGTTGTTATGTGTAAGTGGGAGTGCTGGGCTTAGAGGGCCTGCACTCCCAGACACATATCATTATGCACAAATGGGCAGTTTGGTGGGGCACAGCGCTCCCACCTACACATACCATTTACTAGTTACATTACACTTTTTAAAAAGCAAGGAAATTCATTGCAAAAAATGTCTATATACAAATAATGTGCTAATGCATCAGTTAGGGTTGATGTCACAGTGACAAAAACTATACTGTAGCATGTCAGCTTGTTTACACATGGAATGGGGTAAGAGTTGGGCCCGACAACCCCATGGCACACCCTGACATCTGTTGGTGTGTGGAGGATGGGGGTTGGGGTGGAGTGGTGGGGGGGAACCCTAACATCAACTTTCCAAACTTTTGTCGCTGTGACATCAACCCTAATTGATGCATTAACAAAGTTTTTGCAATGAATATACATAAAATAAAAAAAACTACAGATTCCCATAGGATAACATTGGAACTTCAATGAGCCATAATTCCCTGAATATTTAGACTTAAGGGACAATCTATATATAAAAACAAAGGTCTTCATGAGTATTTATTTATTTATTTATTTAGCTTTTGTTAACCAGGTAGGTACACTAGACAAGACAATTGCCTATTTTCAAGTACGACCTGGGAGAGCACAGGAATAATAGATTTAGGTACATACAACAACATTGTACAAATTAGACATGTTACAGTTCATGTGAGGATACAGATTCAACACAGCATACGAAACATGGCAAGGTATAGATTATACAGTATTAACATAACAAAAATAAACACCTTGTGGGAGATAAGAGCAGTAATGTTAGATTCAACACAGCATATGAGCGTGGTAAGGCATAGATTATACAATATTAACATAACAACATAAACACCTTATGGAAGCCAAGAGCAGTTCCAGAGGCACAGTATCAAAATCCTTCAGATGTGACACAATATACAGCTTAGCAACCTCTTGGAGTCTGGTCTTTTGTCCAGGAGTAGCTCAAGAGCAGAGGAGTGCTGTGATAGATCAATTCACGGGGGTTTGGGGCAGCCACAGGATGAGTCAAGTTTGAGATAGTTCCATAGGGAGGAACGAAGACACATCTGTGAGTGTGTGGCATGGACCTGGGCAGGGAAGGAGTTCCACAGTCTGGGAGTGAATGCAGCAAAGTCCCACCTACCCATTTGAGTCTGTGTAGCTGGTGTCTTGAGAAGGGCCTGTCCCTGGGACCTGAGGGAATAGGAGGAGGAGACGGACGGGACAAGAAATTTCACAAGCCCTGGAGGGGTGCCAGTGCCATGGACCTTTCCGGTGAAGCACCCTAAGACAAAGTCTATGTGGTTAGCGGGTGAGAGCCAATTTAGCCTAATATGGAGGTCACAATGGTGAGTGAGATGGGGGCAGCCAGTGTGAAGCGGCGTACTAAAAGAACAACACATATCCCTGGAAAAAGTTTAGGGGCAATATAATAAAAAAAATTAAAAAAAATGAAAATTCACATAGGATAACACTGGAACTTTAAATAAGCCATATAATGAAGGAAGAAATTGTTTTTTTCAGAAGCAATGGGTGCACAGGGCCCAGAGGGCCTTGTGCTTTCACAGCAATATACATGTATGTATCTATGGAGGGATGGAATTGCTGGGCCCTCCCACAGGCAAATAAGAATCTCACTATACTATCTCAAAAAGTAAAGACATTCATTGAAAAAACAACTTTGTTTGATGAACTGGTTAGGGTTAAACTGACAAAAATAGTGAAATGTGGTACTAGGCTTGCCAATCCTAACACCCCACCCCACCCTGCAGGTAGCAAGAGGAAACACCATTGCAGTTTGATCACTCCTACAGCACCATAAATCAGGCGTGGCATGTGCCTTGGGGTTGTCAACCATAATGTACAGAAGAGGTCAAACTGTAATGTTTTTTCCTGTTCCTGCCTGCAGGGAGGTGGGGTTAGGTGGGGTGTTAGGGTTGGCATCCCACATCACATTTCCTACTTTGTCAGTTTAACCTTAACTAGTGTATTAACAATTTTTTTTACAATGAATATATAATATAAATATTTTATATAACACATGCATTGGGTATGTTCCCCATGCAAAAGACAATTGTTTATTTCCATGCATAACTGTAAATTCTCCATTAAAACTATATACCTACATTAAACAATTAAATGAATATGCCTACACTAATCAAACAACTGAAAGTATATACCTAAACTAATAAAAAGTATATACCTGCACTACATTGAACCCTATGGGAAAATACTAATACTACAATGAACACATTATTAGTAAACTGGCTAAACCAATGAAGAAATTGCAAAAGAACCTAGAAAAAAGACACAACTTTAAAAGCTTGACCTAGGGCTTGTGACAAGCCCTGAGTCGACCCATATGTTTGACGCTACTGCTCCAAACTCCTTTGATGCAAATGCATCCATTTTTAGGACATTTGATGCAGTTGCAACATTTTTCCACAATTTATGGCAGCTTGCACCAAATCCTTGGAGCAAGTCCCAAAAAAAGGGTCCCCAAATGGCACAAGTTAGACCGGGGGGTGCTGGTCCAATTTGCCGCATTTGGCACACTTGACCTGGAATCGTGATCTGCACTGAATGAATGTCACAAGCCCCCTGCACCGTATGTTTGGAGCACCAGGGACTTGCAGCAACTGCAAGTAATTTTAAAATTGGGCTCATTTAGAAAAAAACTTTCCAAATCTAGAAATGGCCCAAACTCCTATGTGCAATCACTACACACCATCCCTCCTTTGCTACAAAAAGCTTTCAGGTGCCATAGTGATATCCCAAATGTGATCTCTATTAAAAATAATCATCCTGATATATTATATTTAACAAACAGTGAATAAGGATGGCACACTCGGAAGTATACCTATCTTGGGAGCTATTTAGGGCAATAAAGCCACTCGCCCTTCAGATTTATGGCCTTATAACCTTAATTGGCCCTCTGAATGGGTATACATTATTGTATAATACCCTTACCCACAATTATATATATTCTTTGTGAAAAAAACTGCATTCATGCACCAGTTAGTGTTCAACTCAATGCAACAGAAGTAGGGAAATGTGACGTTAGGGTTTCCAAACCTAACTCCCCGCAACCACCCCCAAAAGCAGTAAAATTAGACATATTAGAGTTTTCAGTGTCCAGAGTCTTGGAGAAACAGTGATGGGGTCTTCATTGGGTTTGTCAACCCTAATGCCCCCACTCCTCTGATTAAACAAGTCAGACATGATTTATTTTTTTCATGCCAAGGCACTGTATGAAGAAAGCTGCAATAGTTTCTTTTGGCAACATGTGGCAAGACAATGCTTTACCTTTGAAGAGAGTATCTCAATGAGGTACTGGCTTGGAACTGTACCTTGTGCTTTGGCTAGAAGGCTGTGGGTTAGGAAAGGGGTAAGTATTAGGGTTGACAACCCCAAGGAAGACCCCATCACTGATTCACCAAGACTCTGGAGAACCAAAACCATAATGTATTTTCCTTTTGTCTGTGTGTTTTTATCATTTTTTGTTTGCACTATGCATTTTTTTTTATTGAAGTCTCCATGCTCGAGTCCTTGTTCCATCCCTTGAGTATCCATGTTCGTGGTAGGTCAGAATGTTAGGGATGTATCTTATGTCCCAAATTTGAGCAGCAGTAGCTGAAGCATGGCATAAGATCCTAACAGGGGTATTTTCTCTGCAGCCAAGATGAAAATTAAGGACCACTACATAAAAATCTTGCCTTACTAATTTGAGTCAAGGCATAAAGGTTCCTTTAGTTATACAGAATATCAAACACAATCAAACATTAACCCTGCCACTAGTAATGTATTGCCAAAGTGTCAGCCAGGTTTCAAATTGTTAAAAAGGAATAGACTCAGCTTTAGGAACATAATCAGGTGAAATGAGTTGAACCAGGTTTGAAATAAATACAGTGAAGATCCACTTGACGGTCCTTCAGGTATTTACATACAAAAGTGATATTTGCTTGAGCTTAAAGCAACTAGAAACATAGAAATTGTTGGCAGATAAGGCCCATCAGGCCCATCCAGTCTGCCCATAGGACTGTCTAATTTTGTAAAGAAGAAAGGACATTTACCATTTTTTTTTGCAGTTCAAGTAATTAGGATGAATTTCTTCTCATCAACCTGCAGAGTATTTAAGTTTTCTAAACCAGCAAACATATTCAGTATAATAGGTTGCTAAAGCTGTTCTTTTCCAGCTTCAAAATCATATAATGATTTGACCTGTGACATTTTTCTGACAGGGTTGGCTACTTGCATAACAATTTGACTGATGTGGAGGTTTATGAGGTTTGCATTGTCCATGTGAATCATACACATGATCTTCTCAGTGATTACTTTGTCTTCATTTTTAGTAGATAGCATTATAAATATCATGTGTAATTAAAAAGCTTAAAATACACTTTTTTGTTAAATAATTACAGACCATTTCACATTTTCTGAATTTGTGAAAGGTCACAGTTATGACCCATGCTCACTATGCATAAAAACAGCAATTGCAGACACAGCAACAAGAGAATAGGAGCCTGAAACTGTCGCCAAGGTTGCCAGCTTGCTAGTTTGACTTATAGGGCCAGATTTTCAAAGGCCAGAGAATGACACAGGGTGCTTACATCAAAAACAACTGACGCAAGGAGCAGGATGTGTCAAACCTTGCACCAATTCTGATTTTTAAATGGTGCTTGCATCCAAAACAGGCCTGCATGTGCCAGAGTGGCTTGCACCATGCTTGCACCAAAACAATGTCTGCATCATGTCAGAAGGGATGCCTGCATCATTGAAATGATGTACCATCCCCTTATTTGGGATTTTCAAAGAATGCAAGTCCTGTCCTTTTTCTTAAGATGTATGTCACTGTTAGACCAGCTAGAGCTGGTCTAAGGGACACTAGAGCATATAAGAAGGTCCACAGCAGGTGGTCAGACCTGACTATGCTACTATTAAGGGCCAGTATTCTAATGCAGCAAGAGTTTAGAACATTTTAGAGGCTAGTCTTGGCCATTTCATCTGCTGTATTTCTTGACTTGGCTTGCATCATTCTTGTCCTTTGTGTCATTTTTTGCTCAACTTGCACCATTTTTTTGACTCAGCTTGAACAATATTTTTTTGTCTTGGCTTGCACCATTTTTTTTTTACTTAGTTTGTGTCATTTTCATTCCTTGAGTCATTTTTTTGACTCAGCTTGCATCATTTTTGACTCAATGTGCATTATTTATTTTGGTGCAGCTTGCAACATTCCCGTCCCTTGCATCATTTTGCTGATGCAGTGGCTCTCTTACATCAGTTTGGGGGACTTTGTCACAGAGAACGCTTTTCTTGCAAAATATGGCACGCAGTATTTGGTGCACCAAGGTGGTTGTTTAACACAGCTTGCCTAGATCTAAGGGCCCTTTGAAAACCCTGCCCATGGTGTTCTTGCAATACCTGCCCAGCTATCCATCAGCTCTCACAAATCTCAATGAATAGCACAACCCCTCTCCCTACCAATATAGTAGCTAATACATTTTTATTCTACTCTTTCCCATTCAGAGCACATTTTATTCTGATGTCATCGTGGGTGGAGCTCTAAATTCAAAATTTGGTATCTCTGATAGATTGGTGATCTGTGTTTAAGTTGGTGTTGGGGGTGTAATTTGTTCTTTGTCTCAATCTGTTTTTTTTTTTACAACCTTTTGATACATATACAGATGGCACAAACGGCAATATTATGGACATTTCAGAGCCAAGGGCATTCCAACTTCAACAAGCAGCTCAATAAATTGCAAATAGTCAAATAGCTCAATATTACTGTGTTTGATACATGCAATTACATTGACTCAGGCAGAGCTTATTTTGAGCCTCTACCTCAAATGGGGAATAACATGCACAGTCTGCATTTTAGTAAAACTAAAACTAACTGGATGAAGGTGGGGTGTTTACTTTTCTATTACAATGTTATCATAAATAGTATCTTTTTGTTAGGCAAGCACACATGTAAGAACATAAAAATGAGTGAGTAAATTAATAGGGAGAATGAGGCAAACATCAAAATGCATTCTTTTCATCAGAGACACTGATACAAGAATCATATGGAAAATATTATAAAAAAAAGTTCCTACTATTATTGCAATCAATTTTTTTTCTATTAATTATGTTAGTACTAAAGTTTGTTCTGGTCTTACGTGTTTCAAAATAAAATAAAAATACAGCTTTTCAGGCAGCTGATTTGACAGGTCAGTTCTGCTACATTTTAGGCAAACCATTCGAGTTACTGTCAATGCAATCTTTTGCTGTATTCATGTGTGATTTCTAAAAAGAAAAATCAACCTAGAAAAAAAACCCTCAAAAGTATTCAGAGTTGTGGTATCACTTAATGCAAGAGTGGTATATTTCTTTGGAGTTTTAATCTATAAGTCCCTATTTTTCTAAAAGCTTATTTCCTTTAAGCAAGCTGGTTTCAATTTGTGATACTTCCTGAATTAAATATTATTTAAGGGAATTCTTTCACAGACTGTTCCTTATAAATCACAATCTGGATCTCGTTCATTTACATCTGCTGCTTTTCATTTCTGGAACTCGTTGCCGGATAATATAAGATCTGCTCCATCATTACAAAGTTTTAATGTGAGTTGGAAAATTTATTTACACGTACTGGATGCTTGAAATTGTTTTGTTTAGTGTGTCAGTATATAATATTTGTATGTATATGTATTTTATGTCAGGTCAGACCTGAAAAAGGACTTGCTCCAGTGTCCTTACCCGGTGAACAAAATAAAACAAACAAGTAATGTAACATGCATATGGATCGATGATACATTAACTACATGGACATCTCCATCTCATGGCAAGGTACTCACTACAGAAAGAAGTTCACTTCTCAGTTTAAAATCACACTCTGTTTCTTTTAGTTACTGACTGCTACTGTGAACTGATTAGGCATTTAATCTACTAAACTACCCTAACATAGTTACACAGTTTAACATAAAAGAAAATCACAGTCACAGAATGAAAGGCATTAAATTAATCATACAGTACCTACATTATGTTTTCTATGACATGCTCTTTCACTTTGGGACATAACATGTGTCACAGGCTACATTAACAGAACAAAATATGAATGCCTGTAACATGTGCCGATGAACCTTGTAAGATTTAGATACAAAAATAAGAAAGGTTTTAGACTAGTTGTTGCTAATAATGGGTTTCATGTTCTGATTACACACTACTGGTAAATTCACAGCAGCTCTCCAAACCTTGTAGATAGATAGATAGATAGATAGATAGATAGATAGATAGATAGATAGAGACAGACAAACAGACAGACAGACAGATAGACAGAGACAGACATGAGAACAGGGGATTGTCGGATCATTGCTTCAATGGAAACCAGCAGCATAACTCCAGTTTCAGCTTCATCATTCAAGAATATCCTTCTGTTCTCATACAGATAATGTGGGTAAACAGCTCCTGTCACTAAGCTGGGCACCCTGGATTTTGGGATGCCCAGAAAAGGTATTTCTGGTCATTTTTTTTAAACACACACCAAAAATCCAGCTAAACAGGTCCCCTTTAGCTAGATGCAGGTGTTTATTTCATGAAATGACACAATTGTTATGTATTTTCCATGTTGTTTGTTGTAGAGAAAAAAGATGCGGACATCACAAGAGGAATTTTTTTTTCATGCTGTGAGAAGTAAGTGTTGGAAAACCAAAGTGGTCTGCCACATGGAATTTTTATATCATATCAGTACATTATCCAAAACACCCTACTGAAAATGGTGTTTTCCCCTTTAAAGGGGGCAGGCAAAGTTGTCCTGGTGGACCTCTCTCCCAGGCAGAAAATGGTATGGCTCAGAGAGTTGTGGGGGTGGGGGTGGAGACCCAGGGACAATAGGCAGGTACAGGAGAGGGAGGAGCACAAGAAGGAACAGGATAGCCATAGGAGGTAGGGAAAAATGTGAGAGGAAAAAGCCAGGGTATATAATAGTCTGCACAGAGGTATTCTGCCTCTTTCTGCTGGAAATGTTTGTTGGCTTGAGCAACAGAACCAGCACGTCAGAATTGGCTATCAATATTGGGGAAGGTGAACCAGCCTGAGGTAACAAGTGTAAGGTTTTCGACAAGGTAATATAAAAAAAAATGAAAAAATGTACAGATGTAGGCTAATAGGAGCTAAGATGGCAAAAATAATGTGTGAGACAGCTGGAAAAAGGCATTATTTGAGAAATATTAGTGTGTGGCTAGAAGATTTCATTTGGCTTGTTCCACATGGAGAGAGTTTGTGAGATAGAAATGCTATGGTGTGAAAAAAGTTGAGATAGCCCAGTACTGATTTGCATTTTAAATGTTAGAGCTTGATTGCTGTGGAATTTCGGCAGAGTCTGGTGCCTATGGGACTGAACAGCTTTAGCGGTTTAAAATGTTGAAAGGAACATCCAGGATGGTTTTCATTTTTTGGGATTCCTCAAGGCAGGGAAGCATTTTGGTTTTGTTGCCACCCACCCACCCATTAAGAGTGAGGAGCAGATCCTGAGTTCAGGTGGCATGGCAGGAGGTGGGTGTGAACAACGTTCAAAGAAGCAAGGATGCTTTTCTTTAAAAAAAAAAGTGAGAAGAAACAGTGAAGAGCCTGCAGTAGAAACACATGGCTCACACCAGGAACAGGAGAGAAGCAGCTAGCAGCTAGGCCGGCTTGGAAGCAAGGGAACGCTGGCGTCTGACGTCACACCATGTGGTGGTGGTGGGGGGGCAATGCGAGTTCCAGCATTGGAGAGCTTGTGGCAGGAGCAAGGGAGAAGTGTGGTTCCCTGCTCATCCTCTCTATCTGGGAGGGGGGGCTAAAAGGAGACTAGGGGATGTTGCACATATCTGAAGAGCAGGTCATTGCAGCTTAGCGGCTAAGGGGATTTTAATTTATTGATTTAATGGGAACTGGCTAGAGGTACTGCGGGCATTCAAGCGGTTTTCTAGGCGGGTGGCATCTGATGTCACACCATGTGGGGGGGTTTGTCTCTGTTGTGAATGGGACTGCATTTAGGACAAAAGGGGAGCAGCAGGCTGACAAAAGCCCATGATAAAAGAACAAAGGTGGGGAATTCAAGGTTTTTTTTTATGGACAGGCAATGGCATATCAGGAGAGGGTTAGATTAATACAGACAGCATTTTAGGTTGGTCTCTCACTTCCCATACCCTGAGTTAAGGCAAATTATATATTCGCCAGGGGGCAGTAGCCTGAGAGGTGCCTGGGGTTGCCTCTGGTGAATGAAAGGGCGGGGACCAGAGCTACAAAATTTTGCACTATGGAAAAATTGCAGAGCTACAATTCAAGGGGAATGGGGTTTTTCAAAAAGCAAAAAATTATGATAAATACTGGTATGCGGAAGAAGAAGGGGGCTACAGCATCAGGGTGCAGAGGACACACAAAAGCATCTCCTTCCCACGTGGGCCAGGAGCAGAAAAAATAAAAAATGGTGTGGGGAGGGGGGGACTGAAGGGACAGGCCATGAGGGGTTATGGGACTTGGGGAATGGTACCAGGTAGTTAAAAAAAAAAGGGAAGTTTCTCTGGCACTACTTGGAAGCATTGGTGGTGAGGGATGCCGTGTGTATCCAGACTGTGGTTGTAGATGATAATGACCAATCTTTTTCAGTTTCATTACAGTATTTGGGTGTAGCATGATTGGAAGGAAGATGGCACCGAAGAAAAACAAACCATCCAGAGCGGAGGCATACAAGGCGATAATGGAGTTGGCAGAGAAGGCCAACATGATGTGGCAACTAGTGGAAGGGGAGGAGCCAGGGAAGTCGGGGAAAATGGAAAGTGGAGAAGGGAAGATGGGAAAAGGCCAACGGGGAAGAGCCAGAGTCCAGCAATACCACAGTAGCCTCCACTGGAGAAGACCCCTTCCTGGGATACCAGCCTCGTATCATCCCCCCTTGTGACCCTGAACTGGTAATACTACCTCCAGATCCAGTAGGTTTACCCCCAGCAGAACCCAGAGTGGAATCGCAGTCCACAGCTGCCCTCGCACCCCTGTCAACGGACAGACCAGTGCGAGATAAAGGACCAATGCAGCTCACCAACAACAGGCCTCAGGGAATGGATAGGCCAACAGGTAGTGTATCAGGTTCTGTGGGAGAGAGTATCAAGGAATATATTGGTCAAATTATTGCGACGCTGGGGGCAGGGGGGTTGGGCAGAAGGAGACGGCATTGGCAGAGATTAGGTCAGAAAAGGGGGTTACAGAGGGAGAGAAGAAGGAAACAGATAGCATGGGCGCATAGGAAATTCTAACACCAGGTATGAGAATACATGAGCATGTACCGTTGGTCACAAAGGAAAAGTTTTGGAAGAGGGAGTATGTGGACATATTTGCATTGGTAACCAGGGAGGCAGCTGCCAAGTACTGTACGAGGAGATGGAGATTATAGGCAAGAGTAAGATGGCAACTACGGTAGTGCTACTAGGTAGGAAGGAGGAAGACAAATTTACAAAAGGGAAGACATGGGATGGTTGGTTTGTGGGATTTGCCACGTATTCACCATAGTGCTGGAGAAGAAGCCAGAGATGGGGTTTCCGTTGATCACATATTCTTTGATCATATGGTGGGCAAAAGCAAAAGGGGGCAAAAGTAGGGTGGATATACTAAGATTAATTTTTTCATCAAAGGATGGCCACATATGGGGATGTGAGCTGGGATACTAAGCAACTCGATTTGTGGACAGACTATGTGACCGTCCAATCCACCCCAGACTTCAAAAATGCTGCTGGGGTTACAACAGAGCTTTGTGTTCATGGCCACAGTGTCATTTTAGGCATGCATGCTCAAAGTGTGGGGGTTCTCATCCTGCGACACAATGCAGGAACCAGTGGCCCCAGGGGTTTCAGGCGGGGGGTAATCAGGTTGCCAGCCACCAGCCTTTTTGTGAAGGACAAGGCTATAAGGGTCAGAGCTGGAACAGAGGTGCGAGAGGCAGATGGTATGGGGGTAGGGGAGCCCAATCCTACTGAATTAGGGAGAGGGAGAAAGAGGAAGAGGGAAGAGGGGGCAGGCAGGGGGAGGAGAGGATATGGTGGGCATAGAACAATTTCAGGCAGCCAGAATGCCCATCAAGTGGGAGGCCTGGGAGGGGTGGCTGGCAGAATACCCCGATAGGGATGCTGTGAAAACCTTAAGAAGAGGTTTTCGATCAGGATTTTCTTTGCAGTGTAGGATGCCAAGACAAGCTAGGGAGGTGAATAATTTGGGCTCAGTTAAGGGGAAAAGAAGACATCTTGAGAAAAAAGATAGAAAAAGAAAAAGCAGCAGGGAGGGTAGAAGGCCCTTACCCTTTTTCCCCGATAGCTAATTTGAGGATATCCCTGCTGGGCTTGGTCCCTAAGAAACAAGAAGGGGAGTACAGGGTGATCCATCATCTGTCATTCTCAGAGGTAGACTCGGTTAATGATTTTATAGGGGAAAAGCACAGTTGGGTGACTTATGCCACATTAGAAGAGACAGTACAGATCATTTGGGCAACCCCGGATGCATGGCTAGCGACGACAGACATCAAGCCAACCATTCACCTGCTTCCAGTCAGAAGGGAGGACTGGGACCTGTTGGGCTTTAAAATAGGGGACCAGTATTATTTTGAAAAAGCAATGCCCATGGGTTGTTTGATAGCATGCGTAACTTTGGAGACATTTAGGACCTGCCTGCACTGGATCTTTCAGGAAAAAACTGGGTATAAAGTGGTCATACATTATTTGGACGATTCTTTGTTGATAGGCAGTGGAAGAGCGAAGACAGAAGAGATGTTGGCTAGTTTTCAGCAATTGTGTGAGGAACTAGGTGTATCACTGGCACCATAAAAAACAGAAGGCCCTAGTGGGGTCCTGGAGTTTTTAGGGATTGAGGTAGATGCGCTGAATGAGATATTTAGGCTGCTAGACAAAAAAGTGAAAAAATTAAGGGAATTGATTCGACACCACACAAGCAGGAGGTGGGTGCAGTTAAGGCAAGTGCAGCAGGTCCTGGGGCATTTGAACTTTGCATGCAGGATAATTGGGCCGGGAAGGACATTCACAAGATGGCTAGTAAGAGCAACAGCTAGGGTGACGAGGCCACACTATTGGGTAGATATAACGCAGGGGGGAAAAAGAGGACTTCAAGGTATGGGAGGAATTTTTGAGAAGTTACAATGGCATATCCTTTTGGTAGGAAGAATGGGTTTTTAATACTGATTTAGACCTTTACACGGATGCAACAGGGGGGAAGGGTATGGGGGATACTTGAGGGGAAAGTGGTTCGCAGAGCCATGGCTAGACCAATGGGTGAAGGAAGGCATGGTGAAGGACATCACACTATTGGAAATAATGCCAATTTGGGCCTGCATGCTGGTTTGGGGGAAGGAATTGCTGAATCAGAAAGTTACATTCTGGTGTGATAATCAGGCAGTGGTGGAGGTTCTGAATAACAAAGGGGGAAGGCCGGCGCAGTGATGTGGGTGTTGAGGCAGCTAGTGCTAAGAGGGTTGCAGTTTAAATATGTCATTTAGGGCTAAGCACATAGATGGGGAAAGGAATATACTAGATGACAGCCTTTCCCGTCTGTAGCTGGACCATTTTCGGGCACTGGCTCCAAAGGCAAAGGAACGAAAAATGCACATTCCAACGAACATCTGGGACATTGGCAAGAGGGAGCAGAGGTGCTGTTTCACTGCTCATGGGCACCACGGACCTTGAGAACCTATGAAGGGGCATGGTGGGTGTTGCAAGCTTTCAGGGCTGTGCACCACATGGAGGTAAGTGGGCCAGTTATGCTAGAGCGACTGGGAAAGTTTACAGCTGAACAGTGGCAGAGGGGATTGGCATACAACATGATGGGGGTATACCTAGCAGGGATCAGTGTGGTATGCAGCCTGAAGAGGTTGCAGGATCCCATGAAATCAATGTTGATACGTAGGAAGATGCAGGGGTGGAGCAGGTTGAGACAGAAGGATGGCTGGCGACCAATAGCAGAGCACTGGCTAGCCAGGTTGCAGTACATATTGCCAAGGGTGTGTAAATCCAAAGATGAAGCGCAGCTATTTTTTACAATTTATGTTGTAATGTATGGGGGGGCTTTGAGGTGAGTGAGGTGGTAGGTCATGGCCAAAAAGATGATGGGGGGGGATATGATGGGGGGATGTAGTTTAGGGGCAAAAAACAATACAACTGGTCATCAGGAGGTCCAAAACAGACCAGCTGGGAAAAAGTTGTGTCATAAACCTGAAGCCGCATGTGGAAGGGTCATTATGCCCACTTAGGGCTCTGTGAGCTTTACGCTGCAGAGAGATATAATAAAGAAGGACGATTATTCATACACTGGGATGGGAGAAAAGTGACCAGTTACCAGGTAACAGCTGTACTTAAAAAAGGCATGGGGTTTCTGGGACAGGATCAAGCAAGTTATTCCTCCCATTCTTTTCTGATAGGAGCCGCATCAAAATGGGCAGCCAAAGGTGAATCAGTGGACAAGATTTTGGAAATGGGGCGATGGCGGTCTGCCAGCTACAAAAGATACATCAGTGCATTTAAAGATTAACGTCCCGTCTTTGTTTTGTTTTTCAGGAACGGAGCTGAGAAAGGGAAAAGGGGGGACTTTGGGGGGGGAGGATAAAAAAAAGAGGGCGTAGTCATGAAATAAGGTATTAAACAGAGTTTCTTTTTATCTAATTCATAGGTAGAGGGAGGATAACAGAGGTGTGGATCTGTGGGCATTCCTACATTTATTGGGTGGAGAGGAGAGCAGAAAAAAAAAGGCCAGGGGAAAGCAACTCTACCAGGATGTCAGACACTGTAGATTGACATGGTGTGGCATACAAGGGATGAAGTGGGCACAGTTACTACCGACTAGTGTTGTCAGAACTAGTTAGTCAAAGATTCGAACCCTCCTCAAACCCTGGTGTTCGAGTTCTAACTTAGAACTCGAACACTAAAAGGTTCGCAAAAGGGGTCGAATCTGTAAGTTTAGCTAACTTACTTTGTTTTGAGCTCAGTGTCCCTACTGTCCTGAGTCCTCCCAACTCCCGTGACGTCTTTTCCTGGCCCTAGCTGATGTGTCTATGTGTGAGGAGGAGGCACGTCCCAGGCAGCCCCGATGTGGGGGGTGAGGGCTCAGCAGTAGCAGTGTTGCTGTAGTTCAGGGCTGCCAGAGTCCACGAGATCTCTCAGTGCGCTTGCGTACTTGTGTTCAAGTTATCCTCACCACCTGACCATTTACTATGTGGTCAGGTGGGGGTCGAGTAAGCTGCTCGAGCCGCGGGATCATGGAGTGTTATTTAAGTGGATGCAAGCCCCGAGAGCACGATTTGGATCCTGAGGATTTCAGGAAGCAGCAGCCTGAGCAAGTTAACTGTAGCGTACCACAGCATTCTTGCCTGATAGGCCAGGGGCCAGGTTGGTGTGGCCGCAAATCAGACTGCAGCACTTGCTAGTTGCTGCTTACCTGAATTATTTAAAAAATTCCTCCATCATCCATTTTCCTGGAGAAAGCAAACGTTGAAAAGTTTGAGGGGGAAGGGAAGGGGAAGGGGAGCAGGGCCCAGGCCCGAGAGACCGAGAACGAGAAAGGCTCAATGAATTAACGGTCAGGTGTGGGACATGGGGAGGTTCAGGAGGGACTAACCAGGAATTGGGATCGATCAATATCAGTAGAGAATAAAAAAAATAGACAGAAAGAAGAACCTTTGTGATTGTGAAACTGCAGTGCAACTTAAGCACCGCACAGTGCACGCTCAGCAGTTGCCAGCGACAAGCATATAAAAAGGGGAAAAAAAACACTCTCACAACAAACTTAAAAAAGGCAAATAAATTTGTCAGGACAGAGTATAAGGACTGTGCTCATTGTGCTGTGCTGCTAAGGGGGAACCTCCTCTTTCACCCTCAAAAATTCCAGTCCTTAGTTCTTATACAACAGCACAAGGCACTGGCAGTAAGGCACTGACTGAAGGCAGTTAATTTTTTTGGACACCACTCCTCTGTGTGTGTGTGAGACTTCTACTTCTTCAATCCCGAGTCCTGTGTTGTGTATGTGACTCCCATCTCCCGAGTTGTGTGCTGTTATTACCCTTACATGACAGAAGCTTAGAAATATAATTCTCATTCCCTGTGTTGTGTATGTGACTCCGTCTCCTGTGGTCAGCCCATCACCCTGCTGCTGTGTGCCCCTTGACTGCACTGTACCCTACCCAGTGTGTGTTACAGAGAGAAGCCAGTGGCCAGTTGTGTTGGTATTATCCTTACATGACAGGAGGTGTAGAAATATAATTCTCATTCCCTGAGTTGTGTATGTGACTCCGTCTCCTGTGGTCAGCCCATTACCCTGCTGCTGTGTGCCCCTTGACTGCACTGCACCCTACCCAGTGTGTGTTACAGAGAGAAGCCCAGTGGCCAGTTGTGTGTTGGTATTATCCTTACAGGACAGAAGCATAGAAATATAATTCTCATTCCCTGAGTTGTGTATGTGACT
Source organism: Neoceratodus forsteri (assembly GCA_016271365.2). Lineage (NCBI taxonomy): Eukaryota > Metazoa > Chordata > Ceratodontiformes > Ceratodontidae > Neoceratodus > Neoceratodus forsteri. Next base: position 1,017,993,756 of record CM028129.1, on the reverse strand, counting down.
CCGTCTCCTGTGGTCAGCCCATCACCCTGCTGCTGTGCACCCCTTGACTGTACTGTACCTTACCCAGTGTGTGTTACCATGTGAAGCCCAGTGGCCAGTTGTGTGGTGGCATTAACCTTAAATACACGACACAAGCCTAAAAATATATTTCCCTGTTGGGAGGAGAGACAGAAAAATCTCTTTCCTTGGTTTGTGTGTGTAACTCCATCTCTTGTGGTCAGCTCATCACCCTGCTGATATGTGCTCCTTGACTGTTATGTGTATGCCTATGCCCAGCAGCCCAATCATTCTGTAAGACTTGAACCTGGGATCCTTTAGTTGCAAACCGTCATATTCCTTAATTACTTTCAGTCCACTGCATCACAGTGTCACACAACCAAAATAAAATGTTGGAATTGTAGCCAGTGATCACAGATCACATTGTGTTCTTACACAGGAATTGTGTGGGTGTGGGTGTGTTCACTGCAGTATACTGGTACTGTTATGGCTGACACCAACATAGATGAAGCATCCGGTGCTGGTGTTGGAGCAGGTGTTGGTGGTAGTGGTAATCCTGGTGCTAGCAGAAATAACCAAAATGTTTCATGTGATAAAAATTCAAGAAACAGCAAAAGAGCAACAGCAAAGTGTGGTAAAGGGGGACCTTTTAAGAAAACCTGTACAGCTGCTGGGGTCACACGGAGAGGCACCATAAGGTATGCCATTCATGCTTTTAAGATCCCTGTGACTAGCAGCAATAATGCAAGTGACAGTGAGTCCCTATCTGACTCAGACAGTAGCTCTTTGTCTCAGTCCGACACTGTTGTGTCTTGTGACTTATCATTACTTCCTCAACAAAGTGAAATGAGCAAGTCTGTTGACAATGAATCAGGTAGTGCACTTGCAAATACATCTAGCACTGTTGGCAATGAAAAGGACATATCCATTAAATCCACCACTTCTGTGTTGGCCAGCAATGAAAATCCATCAGAGTCTTCTGCCCACTCTTCTAGCACCAAGGAGCATGTCCCGGGTTCTGTTAGGACAGGTGAAGAGACGCAAACAGTCTTTAGCTATCTTCCTAGCACTTGAACAAAATCTGTCACTTCTGAGGTGTGGAATTATTTCTCTGTCAGTAAAACTTATCCATGCAGAGCAATTTGTTCCCTGTGTAAACAGAGTGTAAGCCATGGTAAAGTTGTATCATGCCTTGGCACTACAGCTCTTAAACGCCATCTGAAAAAGCATTCAGTTTTGCTTGTTCGTCCAAAACCCATGTCCTCCATCTTCCAGACCGCACATGAGAAGGGTCAGGAATCTGAAATGGATACTGAATTGTCTGAACTTGATGCAGACAGAACCACTGCCAGCCCTAGGATCATTGTTACCACCAATGCCAGCACCATTAGTACCAGTTGCACATCCAGTGGTGGCACTGAATGTATAAGTCCCAGTCCACCATCCCAGCGTCCATCTGCTCATCGAAGCACAGTGTATAATAAACCAGCAGGGACATGCTGTAAACAGCTAACACTGTCTCAAGCATTTGAAAGGAAGAATATCTTTACTAAAAATCATCCAAAGACCCTTTATCTTAATCACAGAATTGGTGAACTGTTAGCTGGAGCCCTTCTCCCATACTCTTTGGTAGATCATGAGGATTTTAAGGAGCTCTTGAAACTAGCAGAGCCTCGTTACAAAGTTCCTCATCGAAGGTACTTTTCCATGTTGAAATACCAAACATTTATCAGGCTTTAAAAGTGACAGTGATGCTTGCACTTAAAACTGCAGAGGGTGGGGTTATTCATGTCACAACAGATATGTGGACCAGCACTCAAAACATAGATTACATGTCCCTTACCACTCATTGGGTCCGTTTTCTTGTGGTTCTTCAAAACAAAGACACCCCAAAAGATGGTGCTGCTGCATATAAAATTTGGCAAAAGTCATACAGCTGCAAACATCTTGCAGGAACTAAATGACCTCCTTGATGAATGGGTTTATTCTCACGGTCTGAAATGTGGCTTCATAGTAAGTGACAATGCGGCCAACATCTTGAAAGCAGTACAGGATGGAGGATTTATGCATGCTTCTTGCTTTGCACATTGCTTACATTTAATTGTCATGGGATTTCTCAACAATGAAACACAAGTGGATGGTATGATTGCTGTTTGCAAAAAAATTGTGACTCACTTTTCACATTCAACCAAGGCTATACAGACATTGTCCGAACTGCAAAAAAAACACAAGCTGCCCCAGCAAAAGCTGATTCAAAATGTTTCCACTCGTTGGAACTCAACGCTTTATGCTGCAGTGCCTCTTGGAGCAAGCAAGCTGTACATGGGTATTGCTCAGTTACATTATTGGAGATGGCATTATGCTGTCTGTGCTGCAGTGGAAATTAATGGAGACAGTGTGCTGCATCCTAGCTCCTTTTGAGACAGCTACAAGGGACATGTCTTCTGAAGGCGCATCTGTGAGTCAGGTTATCCCACTCATAATGCTGATTTCACATCATCTTAATGTTCTAAATCTACAAATAGAAAAAGACAGATCTGAAGCTCAGACAACATGTTGCCTGTATCATGGGAATCTTGTAAAGAGAATGTGCGAGCGCTTCAAAACCAATGACAAATTAGTTGCAATGACAAAATCAAAACACTACATCCTTGCAACTCTCTTAGATCCCAGGTTCAAGGCTATACATCTTCCAAAAACTGATGATATACAGCAGTACAAATGTCTGTTGCTAGATGAGCTGCAGCACTCACAGGAGTCAAACACAGACACACACAGTACTCTCAGGTTGTCCTCACCACAACATGCAGGTTCATCTTCACAAAGGGATACAGAACTGGAAAAGTCACCAAACATTAACAGTAGTTGTTCCACAACTGCCACTTCTTCAACCCTTAGTAGCAAGCTAAATCTGTGGCAAAACCTTTTCCAAATTGCTGCCATACCCACTTATGCTGATTCCTCTTCTGAGCGGTCTCTGTTCATCATGGTAGACAGTTACCTGCAAGAACTGCCTATTAATTTTGATGCATGCCCTTTTGAATACTGGAGATCAAAAAAGTCGATTTGGACATAGCTGTATGATGAAGCCTGTAAATATCTTGGTTGTCCTGCAACAAGTGTCTCTTCAGAACGCATGTTTAGTACAGCTGGCAATATTGTGACAAACACCAGGAATAGGTTGCTGCCAGAAAATGTACACACGTTAACTTTTATTAAAATTAATAAGTCAAGATTTTCGGTATACAAACTGACCCTGAAGTGATTGATGTTGTGGATGCTGATGGTGATGACAACTCAGGTGGTGGTGGCTGGTAAATACTGTGTGGGACAGAGTCTCTCTGCACCAAAAAGGATACTTTTACAGACTGTGATAACGTTGGTTGTCTCTCTCCTTTCTCGATCTACTACCTTGGACTATATACCCCCCAAAACTTTCACCATTTCATGGCAAACTGCTTTGTAGCTAGGGTCTAAAGTCAACAAGTTTTATATACAGGGCAATTTTAACATCAGTGGGAACAGGCCCAAATTTGGCATAAAAGGGACACTGTCATGTCAATCATTTCTGTATCATATTACTTACAGTGAAAGTGCAAACATATATTTTTGGATTTACCTTCTGTGACTTTGTGGTGCATCAGTATGGGCTGGGACCGGGGGCCGTCTATTTTTCAATTTTAAAGAGGACAAAACTATGAGTTCTAATTGGTAGCTGTTTATTATTTTTTCAATTACAGAAATGTTAGCCATAAACCAAAATGATCCATAAGCAACTTATCTTACTGAATAAAAAATTATGGGAAAAACTGTATTTTGTATTGTTTATGTTTCTGTGGGCATCATAGTTACAAGTCTCTTCGAGAAACAGAGTCATCTGAAGTTTTACCTATGTCATGGTTGAGCACATATTCTGTAAGCATAGGTCTCATACCATAATAGCGCAGTTTTAACATTCTGTTGTACACAGACCATGGCATAATAGCAACAACTCTCAAATTACTGGTTCCATGAAGAGGACTGTACAGAATGTTGTCCATAAGAAGAAAGCAATTGAAAATACAGTTTTTCACATAAGTGTTGTTTATTAAGGAACAGTTAAGTATGGCTCACTTGGAGGCAAGAGTTTCATTTTTCTTGAGTAAGCATGTGGTAGTTTTAGCATTTGATGGGGGAGCAGGGTAGAATGGGTGCTGGAGGGTGGGAAAGGGCTGGAGGTTGGTTTAACATGGATGCAAGAGGGAGAAAGATGGCTTGGATGCTAGTGCATGGGGAGGGTTGGGGTTGGTTTTAACATGGATGCAGGAGGGAGAAACATGGCATAGTTGTTAGTACCTGGGTGATGGTTGGGGGAGTGGGTTTTAACATGGGTGAGGGATGGAGAAGGGTGACATGAATGGTAGTTCATGACTAAGTGTGGGGGTAGTTAAAACATTTGGGTGAGGGAGGAGGGTGGAATACATGCTTGAGGGGGGTGAGGGTTGTGGGTTGGTTTTAACATGGGTGTAAGGGTGGTATGGGTGCTACTGCACAGATGAGGGTGGTGGAAGAAAAGTGGAATGGGTGATGGGGTGAAAGGTGGGTGTTGTTTTAGTCCCTTCATTTACAGATTCATGATCAGCTGGGGATGGTGAGGAAAAAGATGATGACAGACCGATGGTATGGGAGGGCTGTACCGATTGCCCACTGTGGAACCAACTATAGATATTATATATATATATATATATAATTTTTTTTTCTTATTAAATTCATTGCAAACTGCTGCCACCTAGCACAAGTGTCCTGTCTCCTTTAAAAAAAGAATAAAGGAATCAGAAATAAAAGAAAATCTGCATCAGCAGTTTTCACAGAATGTGACCTATCATAAAGTGTTTTTGCTTTATAAGTAATGATAATTTGATACATAATGGGGTTGACAGACACTGTCCCTTAAACATCACATGCCAACTGCTGCAGCTACATTAAATGTTCCTTAAGTTAGTATGTGGTGAGGAAACCACTTTTTTTATTTATGTGACTGAAATACAGATTTTATTGACGTATCAGCTGGAAAAATGCATCATCTCAGAACGTTGTATGTATTATTTCAATTTGCCAACAGGAATGTTGGTATATGTATGCATTATCTTAGAAAATTGCATGCATTTTTGGCCAACAACAATGACTGGCATATTTTTTTTATTCAAATGTCTTGACTGACTACGTTATGACATAATGGCCTGGATATTCAAACTGCGCTGAAAACTGGCGCAACAGTAGGAGCAAGCGCAAACCAGTTGCGCAAATGCACAACAGGTGCGATATTCAAACATGGAGCAGAGCAAATTGCGCAAGCAACCAACGTCTCAATATCGCACATACTGCGCCATCGCGCAACCAGGAAGGAGAAGCTGAACCAAAATGCTGCACTATGGCGCAACCATGGAAGCTCAGCTGAGCATTCCAGAGCTGCCATAGCACAAGCACAGCCCCCCCCCAGAGCAATGAAACTGCACATCCAGGGAGGCAGGCTGGGGCCCACCGCCAGCCATGCCACACATGGGCACAGGAACACACTGCAGAACCCACACCACACCGGCACACCCCAAGCACAGCATCACTGGGGGTGGGACGGATGATCCACGTGCCCATGGGGACAAGCCAACAATGCATAGCAGAGCCATGACACCCCAGCACAACCACTGGCAGGCAGAGAGTGCCACACACAGGGGGTTGACAACCACAGTGCACATCAGCCCCCCCACGCACAGCACACCATGCACCGTGACCCCAAGACACCGCTCATGTGCAGTGACTGGCACTGCAGGAAACACCATGCATCCCCCCTGCCACACGTCAACCCCATGCTGCAGAGAAGCATACTAGCCAGACCCACCCTGTGCACCCAGCAGTGGGTGGCAGCGACAGCAAGACCAACAGAAAGTCAATGCCATGCTGGTGATACCTCCCCATGGACACACACACACACACACTACCCAGGACCATACCAGCCCAGATGGCATATGCACCCCTGCAACGGAGCACCCATAGCCAGTTGCAAATCAGAGACCAACACAGCAGTCGTATCAAAATAGAAATGTATATTTAAAAGATCAACATATAAACATAAACAGGTGAAACTATGTACAAGTGGGGGACGGGTAAAAGGCAGGGGTGTTCAAGGAGGGAAAAAACCTGGAGAGGGAAGGCAGGGTGATAGGGATGGGAGAAGTGGAAGGAATGTGGCCTATGGCTCAGCTGGCTGCGGTCTTCCCCTGCTGGTGTCCCGTCCTGTGCCTCCGCCTCCTGGAACCATGGGCTGTGTGGCCTGCAATATCGCCTGGTTCTCCTGTGACACCTAGGTGAGGTGCGAATACCTCTCAAAATCCTCCTGAGTACCTCGAGGCCCTAGGAAAATGGGAACACAGTCAATGGCTGAGACTGACCACAACCCTGAACACCACCCAACCTGCAAGCCATATAACCCAATGTCCGCACCTGGTGATGGCATACCCCCCACAGTGAACATGCACATGGCCATCACAAACAGGCTGCACCAGCTATGCGCACCACCGCCCACACACACTGCCCACGTCAATCACAGTACAAACTAGGCTGGCAAGTGATGTGGCAACGTGGTGCGATGCCAGTTACACAGCTATGTGCCCAGTGCATGCCTGGACCACCTGTGATGCATACACAGACGTGCCGTGATGCTGCACTGTGATGCAGGTCACCTGTGTCATGCCTACATACATGGATACATAGACAGTCTCGGCAGATAAGGGCCTATGGGACACCCAGTCTGTCCATTTGACCTTGTATGTTCACTCTGTTGTCCTATAAGTCCGTTCCCCCTCACCCCTGACCTCCAGAATTCCTTTATGGCTAACCCATGCATTCATAAATCCCGTGACCAAGTCAGCCCCCACCACTTCCTCTGGCAGGGTGTTCCACTTCCACCACCCATCCTGTGAAGAAATACTTTCTCATGTTTCCTCTTAAACGACCCCCTCCAACTGCATCCCATGCCTCTAGTCCTGGAACATCCTTTAAGCTTACAAATATTGTTTCCTGCACTCTGTTCCCCTGTAGGATACTTGTATGTCCCCATCATATCCCACCTCCTCCCTCCAGGAGTACATGTTCAGTTCCGTCAACCTGTCTGCATAGGACTTGTGATGCAATCCATGCACCATCCATGTCGCCCTCTCTGAACCCTCTCCACCCAGTCCATGTCCATACGCAGGTATGGTCTCCAGAACTGTACACTGTACTCCAGTGTGGGGACTCACTAGTGTTTGTATAGTGGAACTATGACCTCCCCTTTGGTTGTGTCCACTTGGCTGGTGGTCTTGCCCCAGCATGCAATAGCATCCATGAAGTAATGATACACTCCTCCAGCAGCTGGGTCTGGCGCTGCTGCTGCTGCTGCTGCTGTGGCACAACACCCCTGGCACCGGGGCCCTGGCATGGCCAACATCACCCTGGTCCTGTGTCCTCACAATCCGGCCTGTGGAGACATATGTTGAGACAAACATCAGCGTGACTCAAAAAGCAGAGTGCCCCTGCCCCAGTGAGAGTGCCTGCCCACACAGCCATAACCATCCATCGACAGCTGCACACAGCACACCTATGCAGCCACCCAAGCACACACACACACCCCTACAGAATATAGGTGCATAGATGGTACACTCACCTGGCCTAGGCACCACGCCCGCCTGGCACGTGAACGCAGCCGCTTCAACAGTTCTGGCTCCCTCCGGCGGAGGTCACTGTACCGGTGCCGGCACTGCTCAGCAGACCGGCCCCGGCCAGTGACCTCCACCAGGTCAGTGGCCACTTGCTGCCACACATGGGTCCTAGGCATGGTGAGGGGGGCCTCACCATACAGTGCCTCACAGTGGGGCAGCCTCCAGCGCAATGCAGTGTAGCACGCAGCCACAAACATGCGCCATCGGCTCAGCCGGACCTTCCATATTGCGCTAAGTGCAAATACGCGATATTCAGCCGACATATGCAAATCATTCGATCAGCCATTCAAAGGCGCAGTGGCGCGATTAGCATGTCATTAAAGTTGCGCCACACCTCATTTGCATGTGTTGCGCTATAAAAATTGCGACAGTGGGTTGTGCTGGCCAGATTTGGTTACTGCAGGTGAGAGGTGAGTTACATGCTGTGTGATGCTCAGGACAATGCTCATGGGCAGGGGTGCTGGAGGATGATAAAGGTTGAGGGGGCTGAGCATGAAAAGGGCACTTAGAAAGGGACAAAGGGCACCCTTTCTATCAGTATCTGCCATGCGGAGAGGAAGCGGGGGCTTCGCCCCCGGGCAGGCAGCTATGCTCATGGGGAAATGCTGTGGACTGCACAGTGACAGGTGTCCACTTCCACCCATACAGATCACCATGACTGACCAGAGCCAGGCTGAGGTGTGGATGGCGGGCGTGGGAGGCCGAACTTCACCACGCAGAGACCGAGGCCCTCTTCCAAGCCTACCTGGAGGATGAGCCAGTATTGAGTGGACGGAGGCACCCTCAGAGGCGTGCAGCTGCATGGGAGGGTAGCTCGGGCCGTCAACCTGCGGAAGCCACCAGCACTCCGTGCAGGAATGCGAGAAGATGGGGACTGACCGCAGGAGGCTGAAGGAGAAGGTGGCAGCCTTCAGGGTGGCACGTGCTGGCACTGGTCGGGGCCCACCAGTGGTGTTGCAGCTGACCCCTACAAAGGAGACACTGGTCACGGCCATGCAGCCGAGTGCCATTGCAGGCATTCCAGCCGGAGGATTCCAGACAGGTGGAAGCCCATCACTGCACGGTATGACATGGTGATGTTGTTGGGGGGGGGGCTGTTGTTCACATGCACTCACATGTACTCTCTTTCTGTTACAGATCCTGTTCGTCTGCAGGAGACGGTGGTGGTGGTGGGTCCAGACAGTGAGGCAGACCTGCTGGACGTGGAGGAGGGACCATCCACCTCCGCCACCAGCCTGCAGGCACTGCAGCAGCATGCAGGCTGGGCCAACAACTCCGGCGTCAGTGATACGGGTGCAGGGGGTGCACAGCCTGTGTCACAGCAGTCTGGCATGCAGGTATGCCAGCATGCTGTGCCTATGGCAGTGGCACGCACCTGCACCATTGATGATAGCAGGCCTGCAATGGCCAGTGATAGGTGTGTGTCCCACGATGGACACATGTCAGGCCAGCACGTGCCCCTGGGCCTTCCTGGTTCACACCTGTATACCAGCATGCTGGCACAGTCCCAGGCTGTGCCTGTCAGCACCGGTGGGGCAGCATCGGTGGCTGTGCAGGTGTCTGGCACTGATGACAGCACGGAGGTGGAACAGGTGGACCTGGGGGCTCAGCAGTTGGAGGGGCGGCAGCAGCAGTTGCACAACAGGTCTGGGGGGACAGTGTCAAACAGTGGCACATGTCCACCGCCCTTTGATCCGCCCATACCTGGTCCTGGCGAACAGCGCCCACCCTCAAGGTGCTGTGCACCAGGACCATCCACCTGGGGTGACGATGCCATTGGGGCACAGTACCCATTGGAGCGCCGCACACCCGCCTGCTGCAGGAGTTGGTACAGCTGCAGGGGCGGGTTGCAAGGTCCGTGGAGGCACTGTCTGTGTCCGTGGGCGGCATAGCAGGGAGTGCTCGGGACCGAGCCGAGCTGGTCCTTATGCGGACGGATGTGACCGCTGCCATTGACAGGCTGACCCAGGCAGTGGTCTCTGTGCGTGACGCATTAGCACACTGTCAGGTGCCCCTGTACCACACACCCCACACAGTGCCTCTCCACTCCCGTTCGGCATCGTGACACCAGGCCTGTCAACGCCGGGTTCTGCTGTGGGCATCCCGAGCACCCCTGGTGCAAGTTTGTTTGGCAGGATGCAGACCCCTGTGCGGGCAAGGTCGCGGTCGCGCACTGGGACCCCTGGTGGTGCACCAGCGCCACCCGATGTGGCCCCTGATCAGCCTGCCAGTGCTGCTAGGCCACGGCGGGGCTGCTCACACATCCGTGGTGGCCGTGGGACAGTGCTACCTGACTGAGCTGTCTCCCAATGCAGGCCCTGTCTGGTGCTGCCCTGTGTGCAATGTGTGTCATGGTGGGCAGTGCACTGCTGGGTGCTCTGCTCACCAAGCTGACACACAGACCACCTGCACACTCTCCCAACTGCTGTCCACAGGTGCGTGTGCATGATGATGCCTGCATTGCACTGTACACCAAGGTGCAAGGTTGCCCAGGTCCTGACTGCAGTACGTGGACAGTCCAGGTGGTGGGGTGGTTGGTGGTGCTGTGTGTTGGAATGTCATTTCCATGAGTGCTGTGCTGCTGCCCCTGTATGCTGCCTGTGTGTGTGTGTGTGTCCATATGAGTGCTCACCCCTCTCTGATGGTGTGTTGGTATGCCTGGACCCTTCAACTCCTGACCTTCATGCAGGTGTGTTCCCCTGTGTGCCTGTGGTTTGCGCATGGACAGTGTTGCCTGCACATGTCCCCTTGACTTACCTGTGTTGGGCATAGTGCTCTTCTGCAATGGTGTCCCGGTGCAGCTGGGCCTGCCGGGTCAGTCAAGGGTCCCTCCGTCCTAGGGGGGGCTGCTCATCACCCACATCACCGCGCCACTGGCGTCCCATATGCTGTCCCCTCTTGGACCTGTACTGCTATCCCATGGTCTTTGGCCATGTTGTGCAGGATACAACAGGCCAGGAATATCCACAGGCCTTTTGGGGGCTGTACTGTAGAGCTCCGTGAGGTGTCCAGGCATCGAAGCGTGCCTTGAGCATCCCAAACACCCGCCTATGATGTTACGTGTTGCGGCATGTGCCTCATTGAAACCGAGCTGCGCTGGGGTCGTGGGGCGCCCGGTGTGTGTGAGCAGCCAGGGACGAGTGGGTATCCACAGTCACCTGTGTGGAGATAGTGGAGATCAGTGTCATGTCAGGTCCATATTGCCCATATCCTTGTGTGCCACTACCATGGCACCTGTGTCATTCACCCTTGCACAGAGTTTGCATTCCATACATGTGTACTCACCCACTAGATGACCCGTGGGGATGTTCCCACTCTCGATCGATGGCACAGTGCAGACTGGTGCCATATGAAGGCATCATGTGCTCCGCCAGGGTGTGTGGCACAGACATTGATAATCGCCCAGTGGCATCACACACCACCTGGCAATTGACACTGGAAAAGCCCTTTCGGTTCTGATACGCCTGGCTGTCGGGGCCAGGTGCGTCATAGAATGGCCACATGGGTGCAGTCTATGGCCCCTAGCGCCAGGCATATGTGCTACCCTGTGGAACTCCTGCATGTTTGTTGTACGCTCTGCGCGGTGCTGGGAAATGGATGTACTCCGCGGCATGAGGCAGCAGTGCGCTGAGGTGGGTGAGGATGCGTGCATGGCCGACTGTGTAATGCCTGTGGTGTCCCCTGTCGGCCTCTGGAAGGTGCCCGTGGTGAGCAGGCACATGCAGGCTGTCACCTTGGTCTCCACGGACAGAGCATGACTCCGTCGTGAGGGTGCCTGCATCACATCACTGCACAGCTCGCTGAGCTGTCTCAGTATTGCCCTGTTCAGGTGGTACCGGGCCACAATCTCGACGTCTGTGTACAGCTCGAAGCTGATGCGGGCACGATACCGCCTGTCGAGGGCATACCGCCGACGGGCCCCTCCGAGGCCACGCCCCCTGCAGCATGGTGTCTCCCCCTCATTACAGCTTCCATGTGAAGCTGACACTGTCCATCTCCCTGGCTTCTGCCCCCCCAGCTGCTGTTCCTGTGTTACCCCCGCTGCCCCCACTGCTGCTTCCACTGCACCGGGCACCCCCCACTGGCCTCTCTGTCCTCCTGAACCCACTGTCCCTCTCTGCCCTTCCAGCTCCTGTCTCTCACTCTCTCTCTCTCTCTCTCTCTCTCCCCCAGTTTGCGGCCTGCTAGGGTTCTTGCGCCGATTCCTTGAGCCTTTTTATTTTGGCTCAAATCCGGTACTGCGCAACTTCCGGCTCAGCCACTCTTGCGCATTGCGCAAGTGTTCGGATATCGCATTGCACACTTTATGCATGGACCCGCCCCCTTTGGTTGCGCATGCCTTCATTTCCATTGCACTGTTGCTCAGCATGTTTTCGGTGGCGCAACTGGCCCCTTCTGAATATTGCAGAACGGCGCATTTTTGGAGTTGCGCATTCGCAACCCTGTTGTGCATGGCGCAACCCTTTTGAATATCTGGGCCAATATGTTTTGCAACAGTTCCATGTGCTACAGCTGCAGTACCTTGGTTTGACTTTGTTATAAAAGCTTTCTTTTAAACATAGCAACTTTTGATTTACTCATTTAAAACACAAAGCAGCAAATTACTTAGATTAGGTAATATCAGTTATTTTTTCTAATAATTCATGACTATGAGTATATATAATTGAGTACATAAATGGCTAATGTGCCTCTTTCTTTCGCTAAGGAACTATGATACAACTGCAGCAGGAAAACCTTTAACATATGGGTGGGTGGGTGGGCCTGTTATGTATTAAGTTGCTGGCTTTAGCAAACAGAAGAAACCATAGATAAACCTAGTCGTATTCCTATCAATGTCACACATGATCATTTCTCTCCCCCTTATATTAAACAGTTTTTCCTTTAGATGTATTTCATTACTATCTTCATTACTGGCAGCACAATTAAAAAATAGGGTTCGAGTTCTAAAAAGTTCTAAAAAAGATTAGAACCCTAGCACTTTTCCAAAATTTCTAGACTAGAACTAGAACCCAGAACTTCAGAGGGTTCTGACAACTCTACTACCGATGTTGCTGGAGATGAAGCAATGGAGACCCACACCAGATCTGATTATTGTCCACCTGGGAGGGAATGACATAGGAGAAAAAACATGGATGGATACCCATCTAAGGGTGAGAAGTGATTTGGAAAAAGTGAAATAATGGTGGCCGGATGTGTGTTTAGTGTGGTCTGACATGATACCACGAAGAGTATGGGGGCATGCCCGCAGACATGTAGTGGTAGAGAGAGCCAGGAGAAAGATGGATAGGAGATACATACATAGATACATAGACAGTGTCGACAGATAAGGGCCTATGGCCCACCCAGTCTGCCCATTTGAGCTTGTAAGTTCAGTTTATGTTTTCCTAGAAGTCTGTTGCCCCTTACCCCTGACCTCCAGAATTCCTTTATGTCTATCCCATGCATTCTTAAATCCCGTGATTGTTTCAGCCCCCACCACTTCCTCTGGCTGGGTGTTCCACTTGCCCACCACCCGTTCTGTGAAGAAATTCTTCCTCACGTTTCCTCTGAATCGTCCTCCCTCCAACTTCATCCCATGCCCTCTAGTCCTGGAACATCTTTTTAGCTTAAAAATAGTGTATTCCAGCACCCTGTTCCTCCCTGTAAGATACTTGTATGTCTCCATCATATCCCCTCTCTCCCTCCTCTCCTCCAGGGAGTACATGTTCAGTTCCTTCAACCTGTCCTCATAGGACTTGTGATGCAATCCATGCACCATCTTTGTTGCCCTCCTCTGAACCTTCTCTACCCTGTCTATGTCCTTACGTAGATAAGGTCTCCAGAACTGTACACTGTACTCCAGGTGGGGCCTCACTAGTGTCTTGTATAGTGGAATTATGACCTCCCTTTTCCTGCTGGTGATGCCCCTGCCTATGCATCCCAGCATCCTATTTGCTTTACCTGCTGCCTTGTCACACTGTTTCCCTACCTTGAGGTCATCAGAGATGATAACCCCAAGATCCCTTTCCTGTTTGGTGCATGCTATATCCTCACCCCCAACTGATATATTGTGCCAGGGTTTTTGTGCCCCATATGCATTATCTTGCACTTCTTTGCATTGAATTTCAACTGCCAAACCCCTGACCATTCTTCAAGTTTCTACAGGTCCCTTCTCATTCTGTCTACACCCTCTGGTGTGCCTACTCTGTTACAGAGCTTTGTGTCACCAGTGAACAGTGAAATTCTGCCCTCTAGGTCCTGCACAATGTCACTGATGAAGATGTTGAATAGGACTGGTCCCAGCACTGATCCCTGTGGTACCCCACTTGTCACTCTTCTCTCTGTGGAGTGACAGTCATTTACCACCACCCTCTGTGTCCTGCTGCCCAGCCAGTTACCTACCCACCACACTACTGTCCTGCCCACACCCATATTCCCCAGTTTGCATAATAGTCTTCTATGTGGCACAGTGTCAAAGGCCTTGCTGAAGTCCAGATAGGCCATGTCCACTGCCCTCCCCTGATACACCTTCCTAGTCACCCAGTCAAAAAATTAAACGAGGTTGGTCTAACATGACTTCCCCCTGGTGAAACCATGCTGCCTTGGGTCCTGTAGTCCATTGACAACCAGATGTTCCACCAGTCTCTCCTTCAGTAGTGCTTCCATGATCTTCCCCACTACTGAGGTGAGGCTGACTGGTCTGTAGTTCCCCGCTTCCTCTTTGTTCCCACTTTTGTATAAGGGGACTACATCTGCTATCCTCCAGTCTTTGGGTACCTCCCCTGTTTCCAGTGATCGGCTAAACAGGATTGCCAGAGGTTCAGCCACCACCTCTCTTAGTTCTTTAAGGACCCTGGGGTGCACCCCATCGGGCTCCATTGCTTTATCAACTCTTATTACTTCCAGTTCCTTCAGGACCCTTTCTCGTGTAAAGGGACTTGTGTCCATTTCTGCACCATTCTCACCACTTGTACTCCCTTCAGACCCATTACCCTCCTCTTCCTCAGTAAAGACTGAGCAGAAATACCTGTTCAATATGTCAGCTTTATTGCTGTCATCCTCCAAGCGGCTCCCATCCTCCCCCTTCAGTCTCACTATCCCTCACTTTGCCTTTCTTTTTTCACTTATGTACCTGTAAAAGGTTTTGTCCCCTCTACCCACTGATTTTGCAATGTGTTCTTCTGTCTGAGCTTTGGCTTCCCTTACTGACCTCGCTGCCTCCCTTTGCTTCTCCTGGTACTTCTCCCTATCCCCTTTTGCCTGTGTCTTTTTGTATTGCCTGAATGCAATCTTTTTGGCTTTCACTTTCTTTGCTCCCTCTTTGGAAAACCATAATGGTCTCCTCTTCCTTTTCCTCTTGCTAACCTGCTTAATGCATAATTCTGTTGCTCTTGTAATCCCCATTTCAAATACTGCCCACTGTTCCGCAACCCCTGATTCCTGCCCTATTCCCCTTAATGCCTCTTTCAAGTATCTCCCCATGTTCCCAAAGTCTGCCCCCCTAAAATCCAGGATACGTGTTTTCGTGTGGTTTGGTTCTGCTCTTTCTGTGATTTCAAACCGCAATGACTGGTGGTCACTGTTCCCCAGGTGCTCCCCCACTGTTACCCCATCACACTGTCCCTGTTTGTGAGCACAAGGTCCAGTATTGCCTTCTGCCGAGTTGGTTCTATGACCAGTTGCTTGAGGAAGGCACCCTGAAGGAGTCCAGGATAAATCTGCTCCTAGTTGATGCTGCTGCTGGGATGCTCCAGTCCACGTCTGGAATACTGAAGTCTCCAACCAGTACTACCTCACCCTTGTCTGCCATCCTTTGGATGGCTAGCATCAGCTCCCTATCTGTTTCTTCCTCCTGGGCTGGTGGTCTATAGACCACACCTGTGTGGATGGCTGGCCCCAGTTTCCTTTCCAGCTTAACCCACAGTATCTCTCCCCCATTTTGTTCCTCCTGGATCTCTGTGGCCCTTATGTCTTTTTTCACATACAGTGCACTCCTCCTCCCTTCCTGCCTTCCCTGTCTCTTCTGAATATGTTGTAGCCAGGTATTCAGTGATGGCCACGATGTCCAGGTCTGACTGCACCATGACAGCCTCCAGATCTTCCATCTTGTTGCTAAGGCTCCTGGCATTTGCACACATGTCTTTCCATGATTTGATCTCCCTAGACTGTTTTGCTGTTCTACTGCAGCCCCTTCCTTGGTTGTCCTTTATCCCTGCTTCTCCTTGCTGTCTGCCCTTCTGCTGAATTTTGCTCCTTTTCTGCCTATCCACCTCTTGGGCACTAATCTCCATCTTTTGCACACTGCTTTGTAGAGATAGCCACTCCTCTGGTTCACTGGTTACACTGCTAGCTGTGGGGGTGAGTAAGTAGGTACCCTCCTTGCTGGCCTGCCACCCCCCTTTGCTAGTTTAAATGCTTATCAATGTAGCATTTAAACTTATCATTGGTCTTGGATTCCCTCAGGATGGCTGCAGGCGTCAGGCTTGAACAAACCTCCATCTCTCCACGGGGTCCCCAGTCACCAATGAATCCAAACCTTCTCTCACAGCACCAGTTCTTCAACCATGAGTTAAAGTTCCTGGTGCATGCACCCTATGCTCTCCTTGCCTCTCATGGGTAGTACTTCTGAGAAAGTGACAGAAGTAGCTACTTGCTTAAGACCCCTTCCCAATTTCCTAAACTCTTCCTGAACTTCCTTTGGCTCCCCATTTGTCAGGTCACTAGTACCTAGGTGGATAATGACATCCAGCTCACCCTCTCATCTTGCCTTCCCAGTGATCCCCAGGATCTTCCTTCCGTCCCTCCATGCCATGGCACCTAGTAGGCACCTCACCTCCCTGTCCTCCCCCTCCTGTGTTCCTAGCTGGATCCCTCTTATGATGGAGTCCCCCACCAGGATTCACTTCCTCCTCCTCTGGGGTCCACTGCTTTCCCCGCTGAGGTCACCTCCTTGGCTAACCTCCACATCCTTTCCTTCCACTTCTCTGGGTACCTCAATTTGGTTGTCCCCGTTTGCCAGTGTGGCATATGAGTTCTTGAGTGGAACAGGATCTTGGATGTGCCTCTGCATGACTGCTCTAACCCTCCCTGAGCCCACTGCCATCCAAGTGCTCCTCATTCTCGGCATCCTTTGAGGCAGTTGTATGGGACTGGGTGGTCTCTGGATTGGGGTGATGGTACTCCTGACCCAGTTTACTTCTGCTCTGAGTCTGGCTACCTCATCCCGCAGTCCAGAGAGATGCATACAGATAGGGAAGCACCTCACTGTCCAGAAGGTCTGCCTGTATATGGCTGCCCCACAGCCACTGCATTGCACCACTCCCCACATTATACTGCAATTATACTGCAATTCCACTACTTGTCTGCTACTGAAGCTCTCCTAGTTCCATTTTTATTAATTTACTGTCCTAAAAATCCTGCCACTTCAGGAGAGTGGGGACACTAGTGAGAAGCCTGGGGGGGCATGTAATACTGAGAGGAGTCGAGGAATGGGTGGATGAATTTTATAGATCGGACGGAGTGCACTTATCAGACCTAGCTATAGTTATGTTTAACACAGAGATGATGGGTTGCATTGAGGCATGAAGGAGACAACAAGGCAAGAAAGAGGAAGAAGGTGGGGGGGGGCCCAGTCATCCAACGCAAGCTGGAGACGGCTATGGGGAAAATAGAGGGGAATGGGGTGGGGGAAGAGGAAGAAAAAGGAGGAGAAGGAGAAGCAACAGAAGAAGAAAGTGGTCTCAGTTCTTACCATTACCTATAAGAAAGAGAAGAAGAAAGCTCCCAGGTTTTCAGCTGGGGAGGCGAGAAGAAGCAGAGGAAGGTCTTGAACTGATATTGATTATGTAAAGCAATACAATTGAAGAGGTGTAATATGACTATAGAAGATGATGATAATGTAAACAAAACAAATGTGGTTATTGTAATAAATTGTTTGCCGATCTGAGTGCAACAACACACAGGTGGTCTGTCTTTTGTGGGGAATGGGGAATCCGGGACAATGTTCAAAACAGCAAAACAAACAAACAAAAAAAACCTTTAAATCTTTATAACTCTGGAACTGTTTAATATTTTTTTCAGGAAACCTCCCAAAGGCACTACCTTAGCACAGCACACTTCTACCCTGAAAGTTTAACAGAATAATTCCAGTCCATGTACAGTAGGCTGTACATGAGAGCAAAGCAAAAAACCCATGTTAAGTACAGGAAAGAAATAGATGTCTACAGGAAAATTACATATGCAAATCTTAGAAATTGCACAAGCTACCATCACAAAACTTTCCACTTATGTAGACCTAGGGTGGGATATTCAAAGGGGTTGCACATGGCGCAACAGTGTTGTACCATGTGCAACCCACTGATGCGCCCCAGTGCGATATTCAAAAGGGGATGTTGAGCTGAGCAATTCCTGATGTGTTGGGGCACACCAGTAATGCATGCTGTGCAAGTGCGGGGAGTGTGCCCATGCATATGCGGCACATCCCGATCTTCAGCCTGGGATGTGCGGCACATATGCAGGCACAAACCTGCCTTGTGCTGCATGGGGGGGGGGTGCAAAGATCCGCCTCTGAAAAGCAGGAGCAAGTCCTGGCCACCCACAGGTGAGCTGCCGTAATGCAGGGTGCAACATGGTAGCTGCCAGCTGTGGGTGGCCACCCAATCACCCCAGACACAGGTCATGCGTTGTGACCCCCCACCCGAATGCAGGCGTAGTGAATCTATATCCCTGGTGGTCCAGTGAACCCTACCCCCTCACCCGATAATGGGCATTAATGTGAGTAAATAGCCTGGTGGTCCAGTGGACCCAATCCCTAGCCTGATCACGAGCAAATAAAGAATTGAATTCCCTGGTGGTCCAGTAGACCTGCTCCCCTGCCTGGTCATGGTCAACTAAGGAAATGTACTCCCTGGTGGTTCAGTGGAATCGATCCCGAGCCCAATCATGGGCAAATCAATATTTAATTTCCCTGGTGGTCCAGTGGACCTGATTTCCAGCCCAATCGCAGGCTTCAGTTGTAAATAAATGACCTGGTGTGCCATCAGTACCCCCCTCTCCACCTGCCCACTCAGACCTACCATGCCGCTCCCCCCGGTCAGTGGTGGGAGGCAGCTCCCCACCTGCAAGCCACCCAGCCACCCACCAACTGACAGCATACAGTACAGCTGTATGCCCATTGGTCCACTGCTTGGGCCAATGGGCATGCAGACCATACTGTACTACACAGTCCCAAAGTGTGAATGCTTCATTCACTTTTTGGGACTGTGTAGTACAGCACGGTCTGCATGCCCATTGGCCCATGCAGTGAACCAGTGGGCGCAGCTGTACTGTATGCTGTCACTCGCTGGGCAGCCGGGTGGCTTACGGGTGAGGAACTTCCACCTGCCACTGACTGGGGGGAGTGGGGTGGTGGGTCTAAGTGGGTGGGTGGGGAGAGGGAATCCGATGGCCCACCAGGACATTTATTTACAACTGAAACCCGCAATCAGGCCCACCAGGGAAATTAAATATTCATTTGTTTGCAATCAGGCTCGGGATCAGGTCCACTGGACCACCAGGGAGTACATTTTCTTAGTTGCCCACGATCGGGCAGGGGAGCAAGTCCACTGGACCACCAGGGAATTCAATTCTTTATTTGCCCATGATCAAGCTGGGGATCAGGTCTGCTGGACCACCAGGGCAAATCACCACTGTCTATATCCCTCCCAGGGAGCAGAATCTGGCCTTCCACTCTATTCTGTCCTACCTGGCTACACTTCCACCACTAGCTGAGAAAATTGTACTAGGGGACTTTAATATTAACTGGCTGGACAAAGCTGCTGTACCATTCTTAGATGCCACTACTGCCCAGGACCTTACGCAGGTCATCACATCGCCCACCAGATTGAACCAGCACACCGGGTCCTCCTCCCTACTGGACTTGGTGTTCACCAACCACCCTACTAAAATCGCCAGTACAACAGTACTCCCAAATGCCCTTAGTGACCACTCCCTGGTACTCTGCCGTTGGACGGGCAAAACCCCCAAACCGCCCCCCAGACTAATCTATCAGCGCAAACTTGGCCCAGGAAAATTTGCGCAACTAAAAATCTATCTCTGGTAGATGGACTGGTCCATTGTCACGAATACCATTGACACTGACCTAGCCCTAAACCACTTCATCCTCACATTTAACAACATCTGTGACAAAGTCACCCCAATCACTAAAAGAGTGGCCAAAGGAAACCCAGTGAAATGGGTCTGTGAGCACCTCCTGGATCTCATGCAGAATAGAGACTCCCTATGGCACCTCTCTAATGAGACTGATCTGCCAGCAGACAGGCAGAATTATAGAGAAGCAAGGAACAAATGTACATGGTCCTTGCGCAAAGCAAAAGCGGACTACTACCAGACGTCATTCACCAACTCCTGGGGCTCTGGACGAAAGTTCTGGAACAATATCAAAGACCTGCGTGGTAAAGCTACCAACACCAGCCCTAGCCAGACCAGGGTCAATGGGTGCCTTACCTCTGATCCAGCCCGAATGGCCGATGCCTTTAATGATGCCTTCTCCAATCTAAGTCTGGTTGTCCCCCCTAACTTCTTCGACCCTCCCCCTGACACCTCTTCCACCCTTCCATCCGCCCCACCCATTCGCCTGTGTGTCATCTCTCCCAAGGGTGCCGAGCCTTATCTCAGGAGGGCTCTAAGTCACTCCCATTATAGCAGTGACACCTTAGACTTGAAATTACTTCGACTCTCACTCACCGAGGTGCTCGACCCCCTCACCCATATTCTAAATAGCTCCTTATAACAAGGGAAATTCCCCTTCCGCTGGAAATCTGCCCATATCACGCTGATCTTCAAAAGTGGGGACCATACCCTTACTAAGAATTACTGACCCATCTCCATTCTCCCTCCCCTATCCAAGGCCCTTGAGAGGATAGTCTCTGACCAGCTAACGGACCACCTAAACAAATACAACCTGCTTAGTCCGCAGCAACATGGCTTCCGGAAGGGCCATTGTACCACCAATGCCCTTCTGGAACTCATCTCACACATTAACTCTGCACTAGATAGAGGACAAATCACAGCGGCTGTCTTCATAGATCTTACTAAGGCTTTCGACACCATCAACCACCCGCTCCTGCTATCCACTCTGACCAGCACGGGATTCTCTCCGGATGCCCTTGGTTGGTTCTCTGACTACCTGTCAAACCGCTCCCAGCAGGTAAAGATAGGAGGCACAGTCTCTAGTAGGCTACCTGTCCTCTTGGGTGTCCCACAAGGGTCCATCCTGGGTCCACTACTATGCAGCCTCTTTCTTAACTCCCTTCCCAAGACCTGCCCTGGGAACCTTCTCCTCTATGCGGATGATGCCGTACTCTATCCGTCCAACTCTGACCCTTTACAGCTCCACCTTTCCCTCCAGTCCTCCTTCAGCTCAGCAGAAATATGGCTAGCCTCCCATTGTCTTGTCCTGAACTATTCCAAGACTAAGGTAATGTACTTCTCCCATTCATCTAATTCAAAAAAGGTACTTTGTCCTCAACTGAGGACTGCCAACTATACCACCCTTGACCAGGTGGACTCCTTCAGATATCTTGGCCTAACACTTGACCCTGCACTCACATTCCACCAGCATATCTATCTCCTATCTACTGCACTCAGTGTGCAGCTCGGGCTCCTGTATCGCCTCAAACACTGCTTTACCCCAAATGCACTAAGGCTAGCTGTCTCCTCCTTAGTCCTCTCCCTACTAGATTATGGTCTAGTCATCTATGGGGCAGATAACTCCTCGGCACTCAGCAGACTATGTGTCTCCCTAAATAAAGCTTGCCGCCTCACCCTGGGCTGTGACCGGCTAACTCATACATGCACACTGTACAATGCTTCCAACTGGCTGAGCCTTGACAATAGGATCAGGTTCCACACATGCCTCATGGCAAAAAAAATTGCCCTTGGTCTCTGCCCATCAGGTCTCGCCCCACAAATAAGACCGGCCCAATTGCTTAAGCACACTGATAGCTATGGTAAGCAGCTCCTCACTGTCCCCCATTACCGTACATCCCTATACCAGAGGTCCTACTGCTACAGAGTCCCATCCTGGATAAACAGTCTGCCCCCTTCGCTTGCAAATGAGAACAGATTAGGATCATACAAAACCACCCTTAGAGCCCACCTACAGGCCTCAAACCTTTGTGATTGCCTTTGACCAATCCTTCATCAAACGACCGGCCTAGGCTGTGACCGGCTCCCCATCCTCATAACCCTGCCACTAACACTCTCCCCTTTGTTTAGCTCTGCACTGTTGTACCATTTTGTGTTGCTTGTTTGCTCTATCTTGACCTAGGTCTCCTCTGCAAGGCCCACAAATGCCTCTGTAACAACTGTTAATGTAACTACCTGACTATGTACTGCTGAACTGCTTTGTAACCTCTCTTTTGTGTGTAATACTTGTGATGTGGAACCTTTGTAAAGGAGTCTTTGACTCAAAGGTACTTCCGAATCTCCAATAAATAAAAATAAATATATTATTCATTTACCCATGATCGGGCAGGGGCACAGGTCCACTGGACCACCAGGGATTCTGTATTATGCGCCCGCAATCTGGTGATGGGGTAGGGTCCACTGGACCACCAGGGACTTTATGTTTGACCACAGCCCGTGATCGGGCATTGGGGCGCATTGCCCACTGAGGGGCATGGGGCATCGGTCCCTGAAGGCTGTAGCCTGGCAGGGTATCAGGCACAAGTCGTCAGGGATTGGCACACCTTCATGAAAATGGGTCCATAATGACATGCAAATGGCCCCATTTGTGCCTTGCATGCATAATGGCCTCGTTTGCATGCCCAGCATTGAATATCACTGTTATTACACCTAGCGCACCCACACTTGTGCTGGCGCATCCCCCTGATCCTCACTTGCTACTTGCGCTGGCGCAGTGCCACTCCATGCGCAGTGCGGGTGGCCCCAGTGCCATATTTAATGGTGCTGAGCCATGGCACAGCACTGTTGAATATCACCCGGGCCATGCCCTGGTGCATTCCATTTGTGCTGCGCCAGGCTTGTGCCCATGCCTGGCACATTTCTGAATATCTCACCCCTTGAGTACTAGACAATGCATACAAAACCAGCAAATTTTGTCAAACACTGCTAAAGCTATTAAGGTAAAAAGTTATGGATTTAACATAGAACCTGCTGGTCAACCCTAACTATACTGCCATTACTGTGCCAGTATAATTTATACACATTATATATATATATAATATAGCTGTATGTACCATACATGGATGGATGGATGGATGGATGGATGGATGGATAGATAGATAGAGAGATAGATAGATAGATAGATAGATAGATAGATAGATAGATAGATAGATACAAACTATTACAGTATTTGCTATTAAGGTGGTCCAATTTCCCCAGAATCCTGTGAAGTCGTTGTCCATGTCCCTGGTATCCAGAAGATCCCTGGCTCCATAGCTGTGTTCCATTCCATTACTTTTGTTGGAATTGCCAGCCCTTTCCACTGCATAAATGAATAGTCTTGCTCACTATCACTTTGCAAGAAAATGCAAAAGCAGCCATTGTCAACTGCAGTCAACTGTATGCAGAAAACCTAAAAAAATTATTTCGTCCCTGTCTCTCTTGTTGCTAGCATGTACAATATCACCAGGATTATAAAGATTATGTTTCTACATACGGTAGCTCTGGTCATGGTTACAGTGACATAAAATGAAGTGGATAATATATAGATGATGTTAAATTCAAACATGCACACCATGTGAGCTGAGAACAAGTGGCAGACCTAAGCATAGGAGCCGGGTTTGTAAAATTTTTGGTGGGGCCCAGGGGTCATGGGTCAAGCCCTGCTCCCTGGCCCAGGGTCAAGCCCCCCACAGTGAACAAAGTCCAAAACAGAGCAGGATACAGCAGGTTTTGTTATCTGTAGGCTAGTAGAGGAGGCAACAGTCTTGAGAGAATCCCAACCCCCCAACACTCTAGGTCCCCCACATCAAGTCATTCACACAATTTCTGAGTACAGTGCATCCCTTCGGGCTGCAGTATGTGTTAGCACACATCAGGAGAGAAAGAGTGTGGCATAAATGGAATCAGTACTGCATTTCACTGCATACCTATATTCACCATTATCACCAGGTAGGTAGGTTACAGTGAAAAAGTCAGAGACTCTCTCTATGCTCCCATGGCCAGCCATGTCCAAAGAAAGTATATATATATATATATATATATATATATATATATATAGTACTGTATCTTTCCTGGACAGATACTTTATATATGCTTTTTTGGACGTGGCCATAGACACATAGAAGACATGGGGTCAAAATTAAGTTTTGCAGCCAGTAGCCAAAATGGCTAGTGACTAGGAAAACACACCAGACCAACAGACATTTCCAGTAGCACAGTTGTGTCCAGGAAATCCAAGAGCAATTATATACAATAAACCTGCTTTTCAGTAGCCATGGGACCACATAACAAGAGTGATGAAGTAAGAACCCTAGAAATAACTCAGCTGGCTGGCAGCTGTTGCTTTTTCATGCTTCCCTGTGCAGTTTAATGAGGAATGCAGTTGCCTATTTTTTTTTTTTTTACTTTCTCATTATGCTATAATGGTCACTCTCTCCAACTGGTCTTTTTGACCCCTCTCAGGTTGCATTTGTGCCCCCATCTCATCACCACACCACTCTTCTCCCACATAGCTTAACCCTCCCCCTTCAAAATCTCTGTTGATTAATGTTGACAAATGATTTAGCAAAAAAATGAAACATTATAGTTTTCAGCCCAACAGAAATATCACTGAACTTGGGCTTATTTCATCTCACTAGCATGTGTCCCACTTGGAACAAGTCTGTAATGTTTGATTATAGCTTTAAGTGGACTCCCAAACTTTTTGTCAATAATAATCTGAAACATTGGAAAGACTTTATTTCGTCAGGGGATACATACTTCACATGTAAAATATAAGCCCCGCTATCTTTAATTAGAATTTTGCAGTTTGTTTTCTGCCCCTTGAGCCTTACACCTTGAAAAAATAAACTTCATTCCTTATTGCTAATAAGCATTTTTCTTTTCTCCTGTGGTATTTTCAAGAAACTGATAAATATATATTAATCACAGTAATAGTGGCAATTAGAGCTGTGCGAATACCTTTTTTCGAATATTCGGCTGAACATTCAGTATTCGGAGCCCATGCTTCCAAATATTTGGTATTGGGCCACTTTTCTCAATTCACTAAGAAAAAAAAAAATAAAGCTGAGACCCCCCCTCCACCCTCCTCCCTAGCCCACATCTGGCAAGAACAGATAGAACCCCCTTCCCCCACCTTCAGATAGCACCCAACCCCCTGACAACTTCACGCAAGTTGTAATTTTAAAAAAAGAAAACATGCAGAAAATTCAATGGGCTACTGGCACAACCCCACCCACCTCCATGGCTGGCCACCAAGCTCTCACCTCCACCAGCACCCTGCACCTAAAGATGAATTTAAAAAAAAGGCAGTCGGCACAGCCTGCCCTCCTCCTCCTCAGTCGGCTGCGTTCTTGTGAATGAACTCAATTGCTAGCATTTATATAGTAGAATGAGCTGATGATCACGTGATCAGCTTGTCCTACTATATAAGTGCAAGGAAGTGATTGATTTCATTCACAAGAAGGCAGCCAGCCGGGGAGGAAGGCGGGCTGTGCTGGCTGCTGCTATAAAACTTTCTTTAGCTGCAGGTGTAGGCAGGGCTGCTGCTACTGGCTACTGGGGTGGGTGGGTGTGTGAGAGTGTGAGTCTGGGGGGGCACTGTATTGAAACTTGACGGTCGGCCATGGAGGCAGGTGGGGTTTTGCAGGTCACCCATTGAATTTTCCGCATGTTTTCTTTTTTTTTTTTTCAATAAATTACAACTTGTGTGAAATGGTAAGGGGGAAGAGGGGATTTGGGTGCTATCTGACGGTGGGGGGAAGGAGAGTTCTCTCTATTCTTGCTGGATCTGGGTTAGGGGAGAGTGTGGGGGGGGGCTCTTAGCTTTTTAGAAGTTCTTCCTGAATACCAGCCGAATAGCGCACTATTCGTTATTCGGAATCAGAATAATGAATAGCTCATTATTCGTGGTATTCGGGAAATGATATTCATTACTCGCACAGCCCTAGTGGCAATAATTTGTTAGCTGAATATGAGATCAGGCAGATGCAAAACAGGGCTATGATTGCACTGGCAGGAAAATTAAAGGAGTCTCATATTTCAAAAACTAACTACTAGTACTATATAGAGAATAATGAATAACTAACTATTGGTAACAAGCCAGTTAGTTCATCAAGAGGTTTCTATGGTGACCACTTGAACCTCGAGAGTGTAGCTTGAGAGGTTTGGTCACCACAGAAACTGTTAGATGAACTTACCAGCTTGTTGCCCATAGTTATTCATTCATTGTTTTTTATAGTGTAGGATGTCCAAAAAGTGCCGTCCTTAAGTAATTTGAAGCTTGCTTTTGAATGTTTTTCTCTTCCACGGATGAGCTCTCAACCCTGCAGCTGCAGCCAAGTAGAGTGAAGATCATGCAACGCACATGTGCGATCACATTCTAAATTGTTATGCTGTACTAGCTACTTAGCTAGTACAGCATAACAATGTTTTGAAAGTGATGGAATTGAGAGTATAACAGCGTTCCATCATACACTATATGACTTTGTTTTTGTATTTTCAGGACAGAAGAAACATGTCCCGGCTGTGTTGCTGCTTACCCCCATGACAGGGTCTTTAGGATGGGAACCAAGACCTAGCCTACTGGCTAGCTTACTAACTTGCTTGCTGAAGGCTTCAACAAGACAGCAAGCAAATTAGAAAGCAAGTGGACAGGTTAGGTTTCTGTTCCCATTTTGAAGTTCCCCAGGCTGTTCCCCCATGCAACAGACACTGCATAGCTGCCACAGACAGAGTCCGCTCCCATGCCTATCAGAGTAGTCACACACTGATGCAGAGACAGACTACCAGGCCCACTTCTGTCTCTGGACTCAGCATCCCTCCTATCCATCCCCACAGAGGCAACATCAGCATCCCTCCCAACCATTCCCACAGAGACAACAACAGCATCCCTCCCATTCATCCCCACAGAGGCCACCACACCTTATTATCTAGTTGATGCAGTGATTACCCCATTACAGGGACTTAAGGATGGGACAGAGACCTAGCCTACTGGTTAGCTTTCTAACTTTCTTGCTGAAGGCTTCAGCAAGACAGCAAGCAAATTAGAAAGCTAGTCAGTAAGCTAGGTATCTGTTCCTGTCCTAAAGCTACCTAGGCTGTTCCCCCATGCATCAGACACTGCAGAGCTGCCAGAGATAGAGTCCACTCCCATGCCCATCAGAGTAGTCATACACTGATGCAGAGACAGACCACCAGGCCCACTTCAGTCTCTGGACTCAGCATCCCTCCCATCCATCCCCACAGAGGCAACATCAGCATCCCTCCCATCCATCCCCACAATGGCAACATCAGCATCCCTCTCATCCATCTCCCCAGAGGCAACATCAGCATCCCTCCCATTCATCCCCACAGAGGCAGCATCAGCATCCCTCCCATGCATCCCCACAAAGGCCACCACACCTTATAATCTGGTTACTGCAGTGCTTACCCCCATGACAGGGCCTTTAGGATGGAAATGGAGACCTAGCCTACTGGCTAGCTTTCTAACTTGCTTGCTGAAAGCTTCAGCAAGGCAGCAAGCAAGTTAGCAAGCTAGTTAGTAGGTTAGGTCTCTCTTCCCATCATGAAGCTCCCCAGGCTGTTCCATTCTTATTTAGTTACTGCATGGGTAACATTTACCAAATTATAATCAAGAATCAAAATTCCCTAATAAAACACAGACTGGCATTTGTTATTGTTAAAATAAGTTTAAATATGCCATCCCTTCACCCAGCATGGGTTAAGCAGCCCAGAGTATACCACGATGAGCTGAAGTACCTGAGGAGCAGGGTTGGTTTCCTAGCCTGATTGCCTGGAGACACTCTGTGAATGTGCACCCCACGGATCAGTTCTGCTGCTGCTGCCTACCTTTGCTGGCTGGCGCTCTCCTCCTCTGCTGCTCCTTGAGTTCGTTTGCTCTGTGCTGCTGCTGGCTGCCTGGACCAAAGGACCCCAACTGGCCACTTGTAGGCCTGCCATCTGCCTAAACCTCCTAATCCCACCCAGCATGCTCGGGTTGCCCACTCACTCTACTCCCCACTGCAGCACTAGTCTGCTGCTCAACCTGCTGCTTGTGTTTGTTGCTGCTTCCCAACGGTGACCACTTCCACAGCTGGCCTGGTTCCACTCCCCGGTCATGTGACCCTGGGCCCTCCCTCTCCCTACTCGCTGGCCCGACTCCTCAGACTCAACTGGTCCACTGCACTGCCTAGCTGCTGCTGGTGTTGTGTTCTAGATGACTGCCAACTCCTGATGCACCCCCAGTCTTTCTTTGGCTGTTCTCTCTGGCTCCTTTTTTCTGGCTGGACCATCCACCATCGCTTGTCAGCTTCTCTTCTTCTAGGCTAGCCCACCGCCGCTCACTCTGTCCCACCACACAATGGAAACCATCACCTCCAAGTCCTCACACACACCTAAACACACAGAATCATCCTGATGCATGCACATATATCATGCCCAATACAAGCCCTCCCCCCAGCCAATCACCAGGAGGCAAGTTAAAAAAAAAGGGGCCACTGAACCACAGCGATTTTCTGGGGGAGCAGCAAACCAAGGTGAAGGCAGCAAGGCAAAGGCACCAATTTTAAATAATGCCAGCTGGGCCGCCATCCATCAGCCCAATTAAATGGCGGGGGGAGGAGTGGTCATAGCAGAGGGCGCATGCACAGAAACCAGGGCAAACAATGCCTTAAAAAAGGGCAGCATGTGACAAAATATTGCTGGGACTCAGATCAGCTCAAAAAATATTGCTGGGGCCAATGCCCCATGGGCCTATACAACTCGGCACCTATGGACCTGAGGCTTCAATGATCAGACTAGAGTTTTCTGTTGATGATCTTCATGCAATACGTTATGTCGTTACAGCAAAGGTAATGAGTGGAGTCTGCATGATTTTTTATTTATTTTTTTACTTTGAGAGGCTGTGAGGGGATATGTAATTGAACATTTGCTGGTTTCTACACATTTTTACTTCTGTTTCTGTCATTACAGCTATGTACTGTGTCATTTTTGGTGATATATGCTACAGACTGACTTTGGTCGATTTTTAGGACTGTGCAGAATGTGGAATTCCACCAGCAGAATTTGTGCAGAATGGCAATTCTGTTTCTGGAATGCTTTTTGGAATTTCATTTTCAATTTGGTGGAATTCCAAAAAAGCATTTCTGTTTAACTGTGAATCATCTAAACCATAGAATTATTTTCCACAGACTGCAGAAAAACAATCCACAGTTTATGTAAACTGTGAATTAATAATCTGCAAAAAACATTTCACATGCCAAAGGTCAGACTTCTGCTATCAATGAAATTTGAAAATGCCATACAGCACTAGTCATTTTCCATTTGGGCTGTGATTTCAACTGCAAATGAACTGACCTGGGGAACAACGCTGAGTATCAAGTGAGTTCTGGCCATCCAATCAGATGTTACAACAGAGGACATCATCATTCATTCATACATACTGGACCAAAGACTAATACAAGCTGCTCCATTGTGGGACTGATCAGTGTCACCCTACTGAGCTATTTAAAATTATTTAAGTGCTACGGAGGAAGAGGAGTGTGATGACTAGTGGGTGTGCTGGGCAGGGGTGTATTACTGAACTTGGGATTCACAGTTTGTACAGGGACGAGGAGGTGGGGATCCTCCTGATTTATTGTGATTGGGGTGGGATTTTGTTTAATTAGTAGTCCCCTGTCACTGTTCTTTGGAATTATTTGGGTGCTATGGGGGGTGTAAATGGGTGTGTTTGGCGGAGGTGCTTAATTGAAATGGGGGGGTCAAGGGGGGATAGGGAGGATTCTGATCTAGCATGGGTAGGGGAATGGGATATTTTTGTTATTAAAAGGAGTCAGACATTATTATAAGTACTCATCACAGTGTGGCTCAGTTAGTAGCATATCTGCTTCTGGACCAGAAAGTTGTGGGTTCTCATCCCACAGTGGGATTAGACTCATACCTAAAATTCTGGCATCCGAGTGCAGTATTAGGGAGGTGCTGTACTGCTGGGGTGTGCCGTCCTTCAGAAGAGACATTAAACCGAGGTCCCTTATACCCATCCTGGTGCTGTCCTGGTGGGTGTCCAGGTGGAAGTAAAAGAACACAGGGCACTCTTCAAAAGAGTAGGGGACATTCCCGGTGTCCTGGCCAACATTCCCCTTCCCATAAACTGGATCATGCAATTGTCCAGGCTGTATGTTGGTGTTGCTGTGCAAAATTGCCACCACTATACATTCAGTCACTTCACTACCAGTCTAGCATTACTTAAATAGTGCTTTGGGATACACTGTGTATGAAAAGCGCTGTATAAATGTTAATTCTCCTTCATTATTAAGTATACAGTATTTGCTCTCAGAGGCTTGGGGAGGTGGAAGGTTGAGGGTTAGAGGGTGGTTTGATTGGGGGAATCTATTGCAGAGGAGGGGCCTGCACTCAGTGGGCAGTTTTGTTTTTAACAAAGATTCCAAACTGGATAGAATGTTGGTATCTGTATTTAACTGGTAACCTAAACTGTAGGATTTCAGATTTTCAGCAGTTTTAATAATACAATCTAAACTCCTAAATATTTGTTGATATTTGAAGTATTCATCTTTTTAAAATTGATATCTGAGCAACCCTATCAAAAAAAGGGACACCAATCAAACATCAGAACTATATAGCATACAACATATATAGGAGCAATTTTAAAAATATTAAGTAAAATTCCCCCCAAAATGGGCAAAGGTACAGCTTCTGAGGTACAAATATGCAAAACAGCTATCAAAGGCAATTAAAGTGAATACAGTGAAATGTAAAGGAGAATGGACCCAAAATAGCAGCAGCAGCAATAAAAATAGAAAAGGGGAGATGGGAGCAGAAAGGGGCAGGTTGTGCTAACTACAAGAGATAGATGTAGGTGGGATGGGCCTTAAGAAACAGTGCAGAAGCAATGAGAGGGCGTAAGAGTAAGACAGAGGATTAGAGTTGTTCCAGTGATTACAGAGGCAAACAGAGAAGGCTATTTTTTGTGAAAGTTTCATTTTTTCTCATTGTTTTATGAATTATGGCTTTTTGAGGGACCAGGTCAAACGTTTTAGAATAATCAGAAAAGATTATGTCCTCTGGTTTTCTGTTATCCAGGTGTTTACTTCATCATAAAAGGTAATTGGATTAGTAACACATTAGTTGCCTGTTCTAAATCCATGCTGTGTAATATCTTCTATGTTAAATTTCTTTCAGGAAGGTAATTTATTTATTTGAAAACTGGTAATCAAGAGAGGCACACTGAGCCAAGCCTTGTTTTCAGGTGGTAGCAAAACATTTGAGCAACATTTGGTAAAACATTTGTACAAAATTAAATGCAGGGAGGTGCAAGGTTCTGCACCTGGGAGTCATAAATCCAGGCCAGGGGTATATCCTGGGAGGAGACATGATTCAAGTCATGGAGGGTGAGAGGTACCGGGGGGTAGTGGTAGATGTCAAAATGAACAACTCAGAGAACTGTAGGAGGGCAGCGACTAGGGCAAATAGGATGCTGGGAAGCATCGCCAGGGGGATTACCTCCAGAATGGCAGAAGTAATCCTTCCACTGTACATCTGCTTGGTTAGGCCACACCTCGAGTATTGTGTACAGTTTTGGAGACCACATTTAAAGAGAGACATTGCAATCCTAGAGGGTCCAAAGGAGGGCAACCAAAATGATCTGGGGCCTGGGGGAGAGGACCTATGAGAAGAGGCTTGAGGAGCTTGACATGTACACCCTGGAGGAGAGGAGGGATGGGGGGGACATGATTAAGGTATTTAAGTACATGAAAGGGATCAATAAAGGAGGCCCAGTCAGGGTGCTCCAAAGGAAGGAGGGTGGGGCAACAAGAGGTCATGGGTGTAAGCTGGAAGGGGGCAGGCTCAGATGGGAGAGGAGGAGGAGATGTTATTTCACTGAAAGGGTGGTGGAACCATGGAATGCATTGCCCAGGGAGCTGTTAGAGGTGGAGACTGTGAACAGGTTTAAGAGGGGATGGGACAGGTACAGAGGGAGGGTAAATCTGACCAGGCCCAATATAGGTGGAACATCTGGGACTGGGGATAATATAACCCAAGGGGGAGGGGGGACACCAAAATCGGCCCTCAGTGCGGGTGCTGAAAATCGAGCAGACTCGAGAGACCATTAGGCCTATTCTGCTGCCATTTTAGTATGTTAGTAGTAAAATTAGAATAAATGCAAAACACATTTGGTAAAAAATGAGTACAAAATTAGAATTCAAACAAAAAAAATTGTACATGTAGAAAATAAATGGCAAGACAGCTCAATAGAAATGATTAGAAAGAGCATATTCAGAAGTGGCAGCAATACTTGGTGAATAAGAACAATATTGATAACAGAAGATGGACTTGAGGGGGGAGTTATTGCTTGACTTTGTACAAGAGGGAGAAAACTGTAGTGGTGAAGAAGTTGACCAAGGCAGGAGCAGGGACCCAGCTGGCTGCTTGGAAGATGGTTAAGGTTTGGCTGTGGAGGTATCAGGAGGAAGGGTAACAGGAACAAATTTGGAGAGGTTGAAATGTCAATTGGCGCGTGAGGGAGCCAGGTAATGAAGAGAGGCAGAAGGAGAAGGGGAGTTGGTTCCAGAATGAGGGAAGTCAATAGGAGAAGGCAGATTGCCTAGCAGAGAAGTGAGGATGAGGAGTGGCAAAAGTACGGTGGTGCCTGGAACAGAGAAAATAGGAAGCAGGAGAGAACTGGGAGAAGAGAGGTAAGAGGGATGGGAACCAAACCATTATTTAGATTTGAAGGAGTTACAATAAGCTTGGTGATCAGATGGCAGAGACAGGATGGATAGGGATGAATATAATGAACAGTGGTGGATACAAGGAGGGAGTTTGTAGCAAAATGGCAGGAGTTGTAGAGGGTGTACAGTTTTGCAAGGGAAGTGGAAGGGGTGATGCCATATACCACATACACATAGTTGAAGACAGCAAGCTCCATATTGGTAAGAAGCTCCCTGCAGACATGCAGAGATAAGCAGTCTTTGTTGCTGTACAGGGCACCAAGCTTGGGACTGAGTTTTGCACAGATGGCTTCGATATGGGCTGAAAAGTCAAGCTTTCTATCTAGCCACACTCCAAGGAACTTAAAGGACTGAACTGTTTCAAGAGGCATGCCATCCAGCATGGTGAAAATAGGGGGGCAGTGAGTATGGCCAGTTTTGGACTGGTAACCAAAGGTCATGAACACTGTATTTTTCAGTGTTGACTCTGACTTCGTTGGATTGGAACCTGTGCAGAATGTTGTTGAATTGCCACTGAAGCAGCCTTCCACAGTGGTGGTGGAGGGTCCAGAGGTGAAGATAATTGTGTCATCTGCATACTTGTGGACATGCAAGTTGGCACAGGCAGAGGGGAGGTAATTCAAGAAGATGGAGAAAAGGATGGGATCCATGATGGAACGCTGTGGGATACCAGCCTGGATAGGAAGAGGAGGGGACAGGGCACCTCCAACCTATACCGATTGTTGTCAGTCCTTTAGGTAGGAATGGAACCAAGTTACAGTGGGAGCTGAGAGGCCAGCAGAACTCAGCTTGTCCTGGAGGAGTGGACGGGACACCAAATCAAAGTCTTTGGCCAGACTGATGAATATAGTAGCCGTAATGTACCCCTAATCCATCCCCAAGAAGTTAGAATCAGTGACACACAGCAGGGAGGAGATGGTGGAATGGTGCTTCCAGAAACTAAACTGGAAGGTGAGAGGAAATTAGAGGATTAAAGGAAGACAGAGAGTTTAGAGTGGACCCATTTCTCCTGCAGTTTAGAGAGGGAAGGGAGGAGGGAGATGAGATGGAAGTTGTCAGGGGAGGAGAGCTCAACTCCCTCTGTGAAGTGGAATAACTTTGGCTAAGCTCTGGGATTAAGGAACACACTGAGAGAGAAGGAAAGATTGAGTAGGTGAGTAAGGGAGCTGTAATGTCAGGAGCTAAGAGGTGGAATAGCTTTGGGTCCAGACCATTAGGGCTGGACTTTGTCAGGCCGAGGGAGGAAAGAGCAAGCAGAGTTTCCTGGATTGTGACAAGGGGGAAGTGGAAACTTGGTGAGAGGTGGGGGAGGGGAGCAGGAGGGGAAGGAGAGGAGCCAGGTGTGGGAGAATAAGTAGGGCAGAGGTTGCAAGGAACTCACTGAAATGAGCAGCAACAGAGGTAGGGTCAGGTCGGGTCAGACACAAATAAAGGTAGTAGATAACTTTCCAGAATTTAGATGGGGATTTAAGGTTTTTTGGAGGTTGGCCTTGAAATATTGGGATTTCACAGCCTAGACAGCCTTTGTACAATTGTTCCTTAGAGCCCTGTAAGGGATGAGTTCGGGAGAGAAGTGTTATAATTTGTGGCGTGCCCATGCGAGGTCTCGGAAATTGAACAGATAAATGATTTTGGTGGTAATCTAGTGGAGTGGGAAGTTTTTACTCTGGATTTCCTGAGAGGGGCATGCTTGTCCCAGACAGAGGAGAATTTGGAGTGGAATAGTGCAAGGGCCATTTCAATATCTGAAGCAGAAAGGATGGCTGATCAGTCTGTTGCAGTAGGGTCACTCAGTAGAGCACTGATGTTTACTGAATGGAGTGACTTGGCCAGATGTATTTTGATGGTGGTGTGGGGAGTGGGGGTGGATTGCTGGATTTTTCTGATGCAGAACATCATGCAGTGATGGCTAAATTAATCTGGCACAATACCAGCTGCAATAATGTGGTTGGGTGGGAGCTTAGAACCCAGTCCAAAAGGGCATGGTTGACAGAATTGGGATTGAGCCAGCTCATTTCTGCGTACCCTGGGACACATGAAGGGACTCAAGCCTGTGACTGATAGATTCAGAGGTCAGGGAAAGTAAATTTACATTGAAATCTCTGCAGAGGATGAGTTTACCTATGGAGGTATGAAAGGTGATGAAGAAAAGATCCCTTACAGAAATAATTATATGAAATGTTTTCAAGCTGCACACATAAAACTACCTAAGTGATATGCATGCTGCAAGTATGATTTAAATGTTAAATCTGAACCGATTGCATGCATATGACGTGTGCAGCAAGCAAGTGTGGAAACCATGATTTTTATGTTAAATTGGGAGAGACTGTATGCATGCAAAAAGCAAGTGGTCACTGATAACTACACATGTAAAGGTTAAGTGATTTGCTCAGGATCACACCATATACAAGTGGGAGTCACTGAGACTCAAACCCAGGTCTTCATGCTTCCAAGTCTTCTGGCTTGCAGTTCAGTGCCTTTAACCACTAAGCCATACTGCCTGCACACATATGGCTCACTTGTACTTTAATACATACTGTATCTGACTACATCTGCATGCATGTGGCTTGCTTGTAGCCACTGTTATGCTATTCAGTTTTCTTCTCTTATCTCAGTTTCACAGTTAAACTGTGGCACACATGCCAATGGGCACACATGTGTTATTTTCCTACTCCCAATACACAAACTTACCCACAAAACCAGTTAATTACTTCTGTCTGGCCTGTACTCCTACTGTTTCTCTCCATAGTTTTGAATGCTTCCACTCAAACAGACTTTAAGGCGCAAACAAAAAAGTAGCAATAACTTGACACACACCCACATGGCCAGCCCCCCCTCCAATGCACAAACACTGTAGTGGGCACGGCCATGCTGCTACAGGCAACCTACCAAGTATAGATATAAGTAAAAAGTCTCTTACATGAGTATTAGGGAGCCAGAGGTAAGATTCTTTGAGAGACGGTGTCCATGGGACAGAGTGCTGGGGTGTACCCCTTTGAAATGAATGTAGCTATTTTTTATTACTATTTTATACATTATGATGGTGAGTTGGAGAATAATGAAGGCCACTCATCTACTAACATGGCCCTTGTTTGTCTAGCGGTGGCCTTCATTAATCTCCAACTCTCCATCAATAATGTATAAAATAGTAATAAAAAAATACCCACATTCATTTCAATGGTGCATACCACTGCAGTCACCTTTGCCCTTTGTCATAATGTGCCTGAGCATGAGGATATGGAGATCAGCTTAACTGGGGGGGGACATAAGCATGACTATAGTGGGGCTCCAGTAGTCTGTGCGTGCCATACAACTCTGCTGTCTATGAATGAAAGGGACAGCTCTGGAACATCTCTAAAAGGTACAACTTACTGTATTTATTTTGACTCAAAAGTGATATGCAAATCAGGAAACATTCAAATGTATAAGATTCATCTGTATATACCCCAGAGCAGTGCATTAGATTTGGGCTTAAACCCACCCAGTTACTAACCAATTTTTTTCCTGGCTGAAGTTCTGCTTCCCCCTCCAAAAGAACTTTGTCCCAATTGTTCTCCCCAATTCCATTCCATTCAACACTCATCCCCTATGAGTAATGAAGCTGCCCAAAGGTGAAGAAACATGAAAAACACATCAATATTTCAGTCCTTCTTCCTTCCCCAATCCCCCAGTAAAAAAAAAAATGATTTACTTTTACTTACCCAGCCATATGGCCAGAACCTGCAGCCTAGCACAGTGTGCCACCAGCCCAGTTTTCAGTCTGCTCCCCTTCTCCTTCATCCAGAAGCTGGATGCAAAAACCAACCATCACAGGTCCCCAGCATGATCTGCAACCAAGTTGCTTCACCAACCGAACCAAACCAACCTGAGTTGCTTTCTTCTTGCTTGGTTGCTGCTGTGTCTGCTTGCCACTGCACTGATCAAGGCCTATGAAGGCCACCCACACCGCTGTCACCACTGCTGCTAAGCCTAGCTTGCTGCCATCTGTGTTTCTGAGGTTTTTTTTGCAAGGCGAGCCTAATAGAGTAAATAGGTAGCCTAGTCTCAATTTAGCTTCTAGCTCACCCTCTACCCCTTCAGCCACCAGGGGAGACAGAGACTCACTAAGAGCAGACCAGCAAAAATAAGCTGCCACAACACTGCTATTGAGAGTTCAGTGCTCACCGACTCCTCCAAGCTGTAGTGTGCAGTCTGCCTACTCTGTGGTGGGAAAGACAGTTCCGCACTTGCAAGAGTCATGTGCTCTTTCTTGGCTGGAGCTCATCCACATCACATGTGATTGTGCCACTGTTAATAGGAGGAGAAAGTGGACAACACAATACAGACACAATCAAGTCTGTCATGTATTTGCAGCATGAGCACACACAGGCCAGGTGGGCACTTATTACGCTAAAGGTTAAATCCAAATTTAATGCCATTATTGCAACACCATAAGAACAACCTAAGCACAAATATGGGGGGGGGGGGACAACTGCTCCCCTCTGCCATACCTAAATGGCACCCCTGCTTAATGGTAGAAATTCATTCTCAGG
Organism: Neoceratodus forsteri; assembly: GCA_016271365.2. NCBI lineage: Eukaryota > Metazoa > Chordata > Ceratodontiformes > Ceratodontidae > Neoceratodus > Neoceratodus forsteri. The sequence continues at coordinate 1,017,956,580 of CM028129.1, read as the reverse complement.
TACTAATGCAATGGTTTCCACTGTGTTCTGAGGTACTGTATCTCCATGTTTCGTGATGTATCCTGATGACCATGTGGGTAGTGTCCCTCATTATCCCTCACTTTGAGAGTCCATGTCTCTCACTTCAGTGACAAAATGTGAGATATGGTGCATGCTTCTAAGAAAGACCCTACTCAGCACAGAGTGCTGAGCATGGCCATAGTGTATATGCTCAATACAGTATGACAAAGGGAAAGTAAGTGAGATGAAACAGTCATGGAGAAACACATTTGTAGCACTAAATATGCATAACCGATTTGCATGGTCCAAAACAAAAAGGATAGGCTTCACAACACAGAGGACCCTCTTCATACATCTGGAATGGGGGATGTTGACTGGCTATATCCTAGGCATTTAATGCAGTAAGCAAACAATACTTTACAAATTAATGGAGATTTAATGACAAAAATCAAAAGGCATTAAACAGCTTGCTAAAGGATCAGAATTAATGAGTTTACCTAATTTTTATGGGACTTCAAATAAAAATGTATTTTAATGACTCTAATTGCTAGCAGTATTATAATAAATAGAAACTGATGTGTTTCTTTCGATGAAATTTGTACCAACTTTGCTTCTGCACACATGGCAAGCATGCAGCATGTGAACCTGATGTGATCTTTAAATGACATTCACACCAGCTTAACTGCTGCACTCATGCCAAGCATGCAACATGTGAACCAGATGCAATTTTTAGAAGCTGTTCGCACCAGCTTACCTGCTTTGCACATGTCAAGCTGGCAGCATGCAAATCTGATTTGCTTTTTCAACCTGGTTCACATAGGTTCACTTTGTGTATGTGAACTGTATGCAAACATTGCATAATTAAGCATGTGGCATGAATTCTGTATGTACACAGCACACCTATATTTCTGTAAGAGATCTTAGGAGAGGCATAGACAACCCCAATGAAATATAGGTACAAAGGAAGGGAACGAGAGCCTGACTAGGGAAATTCATGGAAAGAGGATATGGCCTCCTTGATGGCTGTAGTATGTTAAAGGCTCTGGCTGCCATAGTGATGGCAACTCCTCCATGTTTCCTCTGTCCTGCCTGAAAAAATGATAATCAGGAAGAGACAGGCTAGAGTCAGGAGTTCTGGAGGAGAGTCAGGACTCAGAGATACAGTGGACGTCAGGAAAGTGTAACTGAAGCCACATGGAGAGGATGCTGAGTTTACGTAGAAGGCTCCTGGCATTCAGATGGAAGACTAAGATCCTTGGTAGTAGAGGAGGTTGGGAGGTAAGAAGGCGAAGGACTAAGGTTGGTCTGCATGTCAACAGGCAGGAGGAGGAGGAGCAAAAGAATGAGAAGGATGGAGTGGGACTTCCTGACCTTGGAGTGGGTTTGAGAGCAGCGAGAAGAGGAATGGTGAGGGGATAGGAAGACACAGAGGAGAAACTCCAGGTTGAAGGAAGGGGATAGTAGGAGATCTGTGTTGATAGAGAAGAGAGGGAGGAGGGGAGAAGGGTAGGGAAGAGGGATGGGTGGTGGGGGAGGAAGGGAGGTAGGAGAGGTGGAGGGGTGGAGGGGAGTAGATAAGGAAATGGAGCAAGCAGAGGAGTGCAAGGAAACTGCAGCCAGAAGGATGGAGGCAAGAGCAAAATGGAAATCAGTAACTACAGCAGATAAGCAGTGCACTGTGGCAGGCAAATAAAAGATAACTAGATTAGTAAATTAGTTGTGCTAGACAATGGGAGGGCTTTTAAGCCCAAGGTTCAATGGGCAGAGCAACTATGTCACTCACCCATCAGGCTTATAAGGCCACTTATCCTGGGCCTCCCCAGAATTCGTTTCTCATTGTAGCTGGAGGCCACATTGACTGCCAGGTCAGCTGCACAGTCTCTTGCTCCATTCTCTGCTCATTTGGCCTCTGGTTGTTCCCGCTTGCATCACTGGCTCATTCATCTCCCCCATTCTCTCCTGGGCTCCTCCTGTGTTCGCTAGTCAGTCGGTCTGCCTCCTAATCGTTCATATGTGGTTGGTGCTGTGAACAGCATAGCTTGCAGTTTACATGTCTACACTGCTCCTCTGCACACAGGCTAAATCGTGTTATACCAATTCTTAGATAGGGGTGTCAAAGAAAACATTACTCGCCTCTGTTACTGCTCACCCTGCTGTGTTGGAAAGAAGGAGTGCTGATTCCCTCCTCGTTCTGCCACTCGCTCTGCAGTGTTCCTTCATTGGGGCACTCCCTCCATTCTGTGCCCTTGCTCCATTCTGAGCTGCCTCTCCTTTCTCCATCAGCACTTCTGGGTGCTCTGCTCCCTCTGCCCGTATCTCCGTTTTGCTCTGTTCCCTTGCTCTTGCATCTCAGCTGTGCTCCCAGCCTGCTGGATTCCACTTTCTGGACTTTCATTGCGGGACCATTCTGTTTCCTGTCCCATCTGGTTTGCTGTTTCTCCTTCGGGTCAGCCCAGCTCACTTTGCAATGCAGACTAGTCTTACTCCTGCTACACTTTTGTTTTCCTGCTTCTCGTGGCTCTGATATTTCACCTGTTTCAAGTTTCCCTCCATATTAGGACCCTGCTGCACTTGCCTAATCTCTTATGGGAAGGCAGCTGGTAGTTCAACTCAGTTCTTTTACTCTGTTTAGGCATATCCCATATTGGGAGGTTTCCCACTCAGATACGTCTATCATATTTTGGCAGCATTTCTTGTCTTACTGATTCTAAGAGGGCATGTGAAGTTGATATCACCCTGTTCAAATCATTATGAATTGCTTTCTGTTTGTGCTGGTGTGCATATCTATCTGCTCCAGGGTCTCTCCCTGCCTTTAGGTTGTTCACCCATTTGACTGAGCTTGTCTCATGGTACCTAACCTGTTCATTGCCATTCATGGTTCTTTTGGTTGCAGTCAGTTTATTTGCCTTCATTATTCCAGTATTCGGTTGCCTGTACTCTGCTTCCTTGATGTCTTCCTCTCTATGGGTCTCCTCCTTCACCCTCATCTGCATTCCTCAGTGTTCCTAGTATTCCCACTCCCTGCTTGCCCCCTTGCTGGGGGCGGCTGGATTCTGTCCCCGATCATTTATCACTCCTTTCCTGTCTCTGCTGCTGACCTTCTGGTTCTCCTGTTTCCATCGCTCGCTTTGTGTCCTTCTCATTGCCTCCTCTGCTACGACCTGTGCATTTCTTTTGTTTTGTTTTCCCTATCCTACCATCACCTTCCCCACTCATAATCATCTCTTTAGTCTGTACACATCCAGGTTCATGAGTCTGGTCATCATTTCATCATTTCATTTTTTCTGATCTTATGGTTCCTCTATTTCCAGCACTTCATTGAGCCTTACCTCATGGTTCATCTATTTACATCATTTACTCAAGCATTTCCATCTTTGAATCCTATGCTACTCCCACAAACAGCATACCTATCATGAATCCTATGTCACCTCATTGAACCACGGCCCTCCTGCCACATGTATTCAGGTTCCTGACTCTTTCTGGTTCCAGGCATGCCTTATTGGCCTCAGTGTCTACTCACATTGCTCATTAAAGCATATCTCTCATTCGACCTACTACCTTAACTTCTCATGCCCGCCTCTGAGTATCCCTCACTCATCCAATGACCTACTCCTCCAACCCTCATGTAGGTCTGTTTCATCACATCGACTACTTGAGCATCCCCCTCTCAGGTCCCTGCTACCTTGAATCGACTCAATATCCAATCAAGGACATGCTTTCCTCTTCATTGCCCTTTGCTAAGGGCTGGCTGGCTGCTCTCCACCATCATTCAAGTTCAATTTCAAGTTCATTTTCTGTCTCCTCTTCAACCTTTCAAGCCTTCACAGCTTCTCTTCATCATTGTCAGTGCTTCATCAGTCTTCTCATGAGTGCATCTGTATATCCCTTGCTCATCTGACCTCCTCGTGGATCTACTCCTTCCCATTGCCTACTCCTTCCTATTGCCTGCTCGAGCATACCCCTCTTGGGTCCCTGCTGTCTCTTGTTCCTTCTTCTAGCTGTACTTTCTTTTGGGTTTTTTTCGCTAGCTCATCATCATCTTCCCAATTCATATCCTTCTCTTTAACGACATACGTCCTTCAATCAAACCTCGTCAGCCTGGAGGGAAGGTTACCTAGGCCTTGGATCCCAAGAGGTTTCCTTGTCAAAGGGGGGTTTTCCTCTCCTCCATGCCAATGGTCATAATATTAGTTAGGGTTAGTGCTTTCTTAGGTTAGTTAGGTTCCACTGTTGGATGAAGGCAGATGGTGGCCCCGGCTTCCCCCTCTCTCCTTAGGAAGTCCACCCTTAATCATCTTCTCAGAATTCATTCATTCGTCATCCTCACCTCTTCGATGCTTGACACCCAATTGGGTATTCTTTTTGGGCTTTTTCCAAAGCTACCTTTAGTCGATGACATAATTCCTGTGGCACCTATGGGGGGGGGACCCTCCTCTAGGGTTCCTTGCATCGTACCCTACAGGGTGGTATATCCCAGGGATAGAGAGATGGAAATCCATAATATAAATCAAGTCACAGAAGCATCATCTCATCCAGTTGCATAAGCACAATTGAATGGGAGGGCTTTTAAGCCCAAAGTTCAATGGGTGGAGCAATTCTGTCACTCTCCCATCAGACTTATAAGGCCACTCATCCTGGGCCTCCCCATGATTCATTTCTCATTGCCCACCATCCACACCCCCTCCTCCAGCGGCTCATCTCTCTTACTCATGGGCTTCTTCCTAAGCTACCTTTAGCCAATGGCATCATTCCCATGGCACCTATTGGGGGGGGAACCTCCTCTAAGGTTCCTTGCATCATACCCACACAGGGTGGTATATCCCATGGATAGAGAGGTGGAAAGCCACAACATAAATCAAGTCACACAAGCATCATTTCATCCAGTTGCTTAAGCACAATTGAAGTGATAAGCAGCAACTGCTAGCACCTGCTAACAGACCTGGGCTGTAACTACAAAATATGAACGCAACAAGCTGGCAAGGGCTTTAATGCAGAAGAACCTCCACAGATTTTTGCATAAATTTGGGAAAGTTGGCGGGAGACTACTAACAGATAAGCTTAACACAAGTTAAATTACAATGCATTACCTTTAAATTGATAATAAGAGTTACAATGCACAATGTGGATGCACCCAAGATAGGATTTTTCTAGGAGTCAGCAAAACAGTGGTTAAGTGCACTAGAGGTAGAAACTACATGAAGGTGATTGAGCAGCTGCTGGTAATGAGAAACAATGACATTAGACAGGTTGTAGTGCAGACATTAGGCAACAACTAAACAGAATAATAATGCAAGCAGTAAGCAAACAGTGATAAAATAAGCAGTCACAATATGGAGAGTACAGAACCTGTATGTAGGTTATATCCAGATAGGATAAGGCTGAGGGTGCAGTGTAACAGGTAAAAATGAAAAGTGACCATCACCTTAGCAGAGGATTGTTGGGTAGAGTCCAAAGTCCTTAGAATACCAATAAGACAAAGGAGCATAAGTAAAGTGAGTTATTGCAGTAGCGTTAAATATGCAAGCAATAATACCCTCCAGGGTGGGCGGTATTGGGCTATACCTGCCCGCCCAAGGGTGTAATGAGGCCAGGCAGCAGGCGGAGGGTCTTATAGCCCCTGAAGGGTGGGTATAGTCTATCGCTTCACCCCTGTAGGGTATTATTGCGCTTTAGAAATGGGCTTGCTGTAACATTATAATATAGGATTTAATACAATTAAAAAAAAATTAAGAAAAACACAAGAACAATGTGATTTAAAATCTTGTTATTATTTAAGTAGTCCCTCTGTTATTGTGTTGTTCCATAACCCCCTCCCCCCCAGCTATTCTCTTCTTTGGTCTCCACTCCACTACCTCCAGGGCTGTTTTTGACCTGTTTGCTATGTTTTTTTTTTTTTAATATTGTAGTTTCAGGAGCAGGACACATAGAAAGTGTAGTTTCAGTTTAGTTTTTTTTTTATTTATTTTGGTGCTTCACGCCAAAATGGATTTGTGAGCGATGAGGTGCATGACCATCTTACATTGTACAAGGCAGCTTAAGACGCATGACTGCAAGAAGAGATGGCAGCACTCTAAATTCTTTGTTTCCTTTTTAAAAGCCGGCCCTTCAGCACGAATACTATTTTTAATTTGCGGGCAGTAACTGGTAAGGAGACATCTCATTTCCTGGTTTGGGATGTTGGATGAAGGTCAGCAGAGGGGAATGTGTGTGAGTTGAGGGAGAGAGACGCAGAGCGGCAAGTAAAAATAAAATATTGAAACAGGGAAAAAAGTACATTGGTTTTGGGCAGTTTCCAAGTTGTTTGGGCTAATTAGTACATACCAGGCGACTACTGTAGGTAAACAAGCATTCGGGGGCCAGTCTCTCACTAAGTGAGACAAAAAAATGGTGGAGATTTCAAATGAAAATGTTGGGGGGGGGGGTTAACCAATTAGGGAGCAGGATGGGCACCAGGATTCTGGAGATGGGGTTGGCTGGGCTGGTACTTTTAATAGCTGGGCATCTGTTATCTGATAGATGCCCAGCTAGAGAAGTCCCTCAGCCAATCAGAAGGCTGAAATGTTTTTAGCCATTTTCTAAAACCTTTTATTATGACCGCCAAGGTTTTACTCAATGAGTAAAGTTAGAATAATTGGTGTATAGTTGGAGGCTTGTATTTTATCCCATTTTATAACCATTTCTTCCACAGTAATGTCATACAAATCTAGTAGGATCCTACCCATATTAACTGAGTGGTTAAAATTATATGTCAGTAGGTCAAGTATGTACTATTAGACTACATTTACCAGCTGAGATGAAATAGTGTCTGGCTATGCAGAAGTGGTTGCCATAAAGAGCACCTTTTATAATTCTTTCCCCCCAAGTCCCAGTGGTAGACTTACGCCATGATAAAGATAGGTGCTTATCTTTACATAGATACATAGATACATAGATACATAGATACATAGACAGTGTTGGCAGATAAGGGTCTATGGCCCACCCAGTCTGCCCATTTGAGCTTGTAAGTTCAGTTTATGTTTTCCTAGAAGTCTGTTGCCCCTTACCCCTGACCTCCAGAATTCCTTTATGTCTATCCCATGCATTCTTAAATCCCGTGATTGTTTCAGCCCCCACCACTTCCTCTGGCAGGGTGTTCCACTTGTCCACCACCCATTCTGTGAAGAAATTCTTCCTCATGTTTCCTCTGAATCGTCCTCCCTCCAACTTCATCCCATGCCCTCTAGTCCTGGAACATCTTTTAGCTTAAAAATAGTGTATTCCTGCACCCTGTTCCTCCCTGTAAGATACTTGTATGTCTCTATCATATCCCCTCTCTCCCTCCTCTCCTCCAGGGAGTACATGTTCAGTTCCTTCAACCTGTCTTCATAGGACTTGTGATGCAAACCATGCACCATCTTTGTTGCCCCTCTGAACCTTCTCACCCTGTCTATGTCCTTATGTAGGTATGGTCTCCAGAACTGTACACTGTACTCCAGGTGGGGCCTCACTAGTGTCTTGTATAGCGGAATTATGACCTCCTTTTCCTGCTGGTGATGCCCCTGCCTATACATCCCAGCATCCTGTTTGCTTTACCTGCTGTCTTGTCACACTGTTTCCCTACCTTGAGGTCATCAGAGATGATAACCACAAGATCCCTTTCCTGCTTGGTGCATGCTATATCCTCACCCCCCAACTGATATATTGTGCCAGGGTTTTTGTGCCCCATATGCATTATCTTGCACTTCCTTGCATTGAATTTCAACTGCCAAACCCCTGACTGATCTTCAAGTTTCTGCAAGTCCCCTCTCATTCTGTCTACACCCTCTGGTGTGTCTACTCTGTTACAGAGCTTTGTGTCATCAGCGAACAGTGAAATTCTGCCTTCTAGGTTCTGTGCAATGTCACTGATGAAGATGTTGAATAGGACCGGTCCCAACACTGATCCCTGTGGTACCCCACTGGTCACTCTTCCCTCTGTGGAGTGACAGCCATTTACCACCACCATCTGTGTCCTGCCACCCAGCCAGTTACCTACCCACCACACTACTGTCCTGCCCACACTCATATTCCCAGTTTGTGTAATAGTCTTCCATGTGGCACAGTGTCAAAGGCCTTGCTGAAGTCCAGATAGGCCATGTCCACTGCCCTCCCCTGATCCACCTCCCTAGTCACCCAGTCAAAAAATTCAATGAGGTTGGTCTGACATGACCTCCCCCTGGTGAAACCATGCTGCCTTGGGTCCTGTAGTCCATTGACAACCAGATGTTCCACCAATCTCTCCTTCAGTAGTGCTTCCATGATCTTCCCCACTACCTAGGTGAGGCTGACTGGTCTGTATTTCCCAGCTTCCTCTTTGTTTCTACTTTTGTATAAGGGGACTACATCTGCTGTCCTCCAGTCTTTGGGTGCCTCCCCTGTTTCCAGTGATCGGCTAAACAGGATAGTCAGAGGTTCAGCCACCACCTCTCTTAGTTCTTTAAGGACCCTGGGGTGCACCCCATCTGGCCCCATTGCTTTATCAACTCTCATTACTTCCAGTTCCTTCAGGACCCTTTCTCATGTAAAGGGACTTGTGTCCATTTCTGCACCATTCTCACCCCTTGTACTCCCTTCAGACCCATTACCCTCCTCTTCTTCAGTAAAGACTGAGCAGAAATACCTGTTCAATATGTCAGCTTTACTGTTGTCATCCTCCACGCAGCCCCCATCCTCCCCCTTCAGTCTCACTATCCCTCCCTTTGTCTTTCTTTTTTCACTTATGTACCTGTAAAAGGTTTTGTCCCCTCTACCCACTGATTTTGCAATGTGTTGTTCTGTCTGAGCTTTGGCTTCCCTTACTTTATATTTTTATTTGCAGTCTGGTAAGTAGGGGAAAGGATTATAAATCAGTGCCAAAGAGTCCTGCTGCACCATCTCTTACCCTTCCTGGTATGAGTGCTCCACAACTGTGCTTCACATTTTATGATGTCTCTGGTTTGAAAGCACTGGACACTGGGGCAAGCTCAACAGAAGCAATAGCTGTGTCTTTTAACATACTATTTTTAGTGTATATCTGGTCTGTTTGATTCAAGTCAGAGCCACCACTCGACCAAAAAAGACCTTGTTATTTGAGTAGTAGCTCTGACTTGAATCAAACAGACAGCTAACATACTAAAACAGTATGTTAAAAGATGTGGCTATTACTTTATATGGAGTGCACCCCCACACTCTCCACATGGTAACGTCATAAAATGTGAAGCACAGGGGCAGAGCGCTCATACCGAGAAGAGGAAGGGATGATGCAGCAGGACTCCTTGGCACTGATTTATGATCCCTTCCCCTACTTACAGGACTGCAAATAAAATATAAGAATATGGCGCTATAGCTATCACAGGGTAAGTCTACCACTAGGGCTTGGAGAGGCTGAGGATTTCAGAACAACCACAATAGATGCTCTTTAACTCTCTTAGGTTTACTAGTACATCTGCCTTTAGTAATATAAAATTTGAGTATTCAGAGTGATCTTAACATTCCCATTTCCATCCTTTTCTAGGGCAAATTTGCAATTAAATACATTGTAGTAATGCTTGTTTAGTGTATCAGCTATGCCTTGTTTCTTTCATGATAAGCTTCTCTCCATTCCTTATTAGATCAATCACATTATCAGAGAATTTATTACATTTCTAAAGCTGAAAAAAAGATCTTGGATCCCTTGTTGCCTGGGCCAATTTTTTTTCCAAATTCCATTTTTATTTTCACATTACTTTTTTACAGTTTTGATATTTGTATTTATACTCTCTTATTGATTCTTGCGATCAATTATCTTTCATCTTTGAATGGAGCCTTTGCACTTCAATTTGTTGTGATTTTTACTTTTTATGTAAACCACTATGATTGCTTAACTTACTTATTATAAGCTCGACCTGAGGGATAAAAATATGTTTGGTATAATAAAGCTTATTTTTCAATGTGTTGAGTTTGGGGGGTGAGAGTCCCTAAGCTGCGTTTTGTAGTTTATTTATTTTGTGGGTTATTTTGTATTAAGGGAGGCTGTCAGGGTCTCTAAATTCAGGCTCTGACTTGATGTTAGCTAACCTTGGAGTTGAGTGGGGGTTTTAAATTGTTCTCTGTCAGGGGGGTAGTATTAGTTTGTTAGTTTTATTTCAGGATTTGTTTGTTGTAGTTTTTATTTTGCAGTATGTGCTGGCCTTCAGCCCCCACAGTTGTGCGCTACTCATCCTCCTCTCTTTATGCCCTTCACCCTTTTCATTCTCCCCTTCTCCAGTTCGAGATCTACCAGTGTTGTAGAGCACTGGGTATTGTACGTAAGAGGGGGAGAAAGGCATGGGGTCGCGAACAGGGGAGGATGATCGAGGGGAGGTCATCGTATTAGGGTTGTTGATACCAGAAGGTGCCCTGGGGCGAAATGGAATCCAGATCGTGGTTTTCCATGTCTGGTGCCCATACCCAAGGGCACCACCAATTATGGTGGGCAGATGGCCTCATGGCCCGTGAGGTTCGTCCAACTCGGGCGGTATTAGTACAATGCCAGGTCCATTAAAAACAAGACTGCAATTATTGCTGATCTTGTTGGTATGGTGGACCTGGCTTGCATTACTGAGACCTGGTTGGATGATAACTCTGGCCCCATTTTGGAGGCTATGACTCCAGCTGGGTACTCGGTGTTACACCACCCAAGATTGGATTGCGGGGGGGAGGGGGTTGCAGTCTGTTTCAAGACCGAACTTGGCCTCATGGAGGTCCTAGTGGAGGGTTGAGTCCTTTGAGTGTATAGTAGTAGCAGGTGTAGGCTTTTGAATCACCCTCATTTACCATCCACCCGTTGATGAAAAGTGATTCCTTCAGGAAGTGCCAGACTTTGTCGTCGATCTGGCATTTGAGTCACCCAGATTGATGGTTCTAGGTGACTTCAACGCCTGGGTTGACAAAGAACTCTCACAAAATGGTGAACACTTCCTCAAGTTAATGACAATGCTGGGCCTTACACAGGTGGTTTCTTCTGCTACACATAAATTTGGACACTCCTTGGACCTCATCTTCCTTCTAGGGGTCGAGGCATCTGATGTGGGGGTGGATCCCGTCGGGTGGTCAGACCATTACACCATGGGGTTTAGTTTTTTACACCCCCTCTAGAAGGCCAGCCCCTGTGGAGTTGGTTAGGTATCCCCCTTTGTGGGATATAGATTCCCAAGGCCTTGTGGTGGTGTTTGACCTCTCATCCCCCGCGTTGGCAAGCAGTGATCCTGAGTCCCTTGTGTTGGCCTATAACACAGCCGTTGAGGGGGCTCTGGATTCCATTGCTCCAGTTTGTGTTCACCCCCTCTCCCTTTGCCCAAAGTGCCCTTGGTTTGATGGGACACTAAGGGAGATGTGGAGACAGGGGTGAAGGTTACAGCATTGCTGTGACAGCACTGAGAAAGTCCGCCCTTGATGCCGACCACCTTAGATTGATGGATCATTATCTGGTCTATCAATCTGCAATCACCCATAAGAAGGCAGAATTCCTGTCCAGGGATACTGTGGTTGCTCAGAATCAACCAGTGCAGCTGTTTAGAACTGTGGACAGACTGTGCAGCCCAGCCTGTCTGCAACTTCGGAAAGGTTTTTTGCAATTGGAGTGTGATGAGCTTGCTCGGTTCTTCGCAAATAAGGTGGCTGACATTAGAGTGGAACTGCTGCCATCACACTCTAGGGAGGGTTGCCATGGACTGGTGTGAGATCACGGTGCCTCAGTTTTCCTGGAGTTCCTTCAGTCAGCTGGAGTTCATGGATGTCATGAGGATCATCCAGTATATGTGCCCTACGTGCTGTAGTTTGGACCCTGGACTGACCTCCCTAATGTTGGGTTGTATTGACATCATTGTTCCAGTCCTTGTGCATATAGTCAGGTGCTCCCTTGAATCTGGTGAGTTTCCTACCTCCCTGAAAGAGGCGGTGGTGACACCCCTCTTGAAGAAAGCTACCTTGGACCCTGACAGTCTCGTAAACTACAGACTTATCTCTAACCTTTCCTTTGTTGGGAAGGTGATTGAGAAAGTAGTGGCCGCACAACTGAAGGACCATTTGACCATCCATGACGTCTATGAACCCCTCCAGTCCAGTTTTCATAAAAGACATAGTGCCAAGATAGTGCTGGTTCGGGTGCTCAATGATCTCTTGATGGCCAGAGATCAGAAGAGTCATTTCATTTTGGTTTTCCTTGACCTTTCTTCAGTGTTTAACACAATAGATCACATGGTGTTGATAGAATGCCTGAGGCTGCTTTGTGGAATATCCGGAACCATCTTAAAATGGTTCACATCATTCCTCACTGGGAGATCACAAAGAGTTGTGTCCGGGAATTTTTCCTCGGATTCAACGGCTTTGTCGTGTGGAGTGCCTCAGGGTTCAGTATTGTCACCCATGTTATTTGCGGTGTATATGCTTCCCATTGGAGACATTGTAAGGAGGTATGGGCTGAGGTTTCACTGTTATGCAGATGATACCCAGCTCTACCTTTCTTTTGCCCCCAACCAGGAGGGAGCTCTCTCAGTCTTTAATAGCTGTCTAAGAGAAATACAGGAGTGGATGAGTCCTAGCTGGCTGAGGTTGAACTCTGATAAGACTGAGGTACTGGTTGTGGACCCGGGTCGACAGATAGTGGGGGTCAAGTGATGGTGCGTCATCCGGAACTCTTCTTGGAGGTGTTTCTCTTCCGACCTCTGAACGGGTGCGGAACCTGGGGGTAGTTCTTGGCGACAGGCTGACACTGCATTCGCAGGTGTCAACAGTCATCAAGACTTCCTTTTATCATCTTAGGAACATCGCCAGGATTCAGCTTCTTGTTCCGTCTGCCGACCTACCAACTTTAATCCATGCCTTCATGTCCTCGCACTTGGATTATTGCAACTCCCTTTATCTAGGACTTTCTGGGGTTGAAATCTGTCACCTGCAGCTAGTGCAGAATGCTGTAGCCCGTTTTTTGACGGGTTTTAGTAGATCCTATCACATTACTCCTGTGCTGCATGAACTGCACTGGCTGCCAATTCGGTGGCAGATAACCTTTAAAGTCGGATTGCTGACTTTCAAAGCCCTACACGATCTGGGTTCAGTCTATCTGAAAGAACTTCTAGTTCCTTATCGCCCTGATCAATCACTCTACGCTTCGCCGACGAGGGGTTGCTAGAGGTTCCAAGGATGAATTTGAAATCCTCGGGTGCTCAGGCTTTTTCTTATGTGGCCCTCACCCTTTTGGAACTCTTCACCCTGTCGGTTGCAGGAGTGCACCTCTGTGGAGGGTTTCAGGAGGGGTTTCAAGACCTTTTTTGTGGGAAACTGCATTTTCAGAATATTGGCTAGATTAATTGTCCTGATGTAGCTGAATCTTTTTTAATGATTTTAACTGTTTTAATCTGTTATTTATGTACGGCACCTTGACAACTGAAAGGCACCTTATAAATAAAAATTAGAATTATTATTATTATTATTAATAATAGCAGTGCTTTATCAGTTTTTTCCCTGAATGTCAGTTCTCCAGTTTCCAAGTGTTAGGAGATGTCAAATCCCATAGATATACACTCTGTTGTAGTTAAAATGTAATGTTTTACACCTTTCAATTTGTCTTGTAGTCATAATTCTAGGACAGCCCTCTGCTAATCTCCTCGGCAGGCCACCATCAGGATGTCAGTGAGCAATTGAAAGTACAAAATACTCAGAATCTATCACTGACAGTCAGATGGTGGCCGATCAATCAATAGTGTGGAGGTCTTTGTGGTCGATGTTGCTGCACATGTGTATGGCTGGTGTCCAGGGCGTATGGATGATGTGAGACAGTGGGTAGAGAGTGGGTGGGTTGGGAGGTGGGACTTACAACTGTTCAGAAAGGGTGGAGGAACCACTGGATGCCAGGAAAATTAAAGATATGCACTGCGTGGATGATTGGGGGTTGGAGAACTGTTAGGTACCAGGGAAATTAATGATATGTACTGCATGGGTGATTGGGGGGGTGAAAGGACTGCTAGACACCAGGAAAAGTAAGTATATGCACTGCATGGGTAATCAGGGGTGGTGGTACTGTTAGACAATGGGGAAACTATGGTTTGATGACAATATGAGTGATTGGGGGACCACTAGACTCCATGGATGGTTAAGATATACATCATCATGGGTACTGTGGGGATGCAGCCATTAGTCCAGCTAAGAGCAGGGTTTCAGCATTGGAAAATAGAGCTGCAATGGTGACTGTTTAGTGCTGCTAGAACTGTTCAGTATACGACTGTCCCCTTTATACATGAGGGTCCTTCATTTGCATGGGTGCATCAGTATATTCTGCATGGACACACTGTGAGGATTGAGATATGTCTAAATATGGCCCCGCCCTGATCACGACCGCTTTTCACGGTTAGAATGGCATTAACCTAGTTAGTACCATGCTAACCATTTGAATATGGAGGCCTAAGAGCTTAAATCTGATGAGCATTTAGAAAAAAAAAACTTGGCATTGTATGACTTTTACTTACAGTAGTGGCTTGCTTCAATTCTTATTTTACTACAACTTGCTTTCCTTACTGACCACCTCCTACCCAATTCCTCCTGAGCCTTTCCCCACTTAACCAAGCCTATTTCCTCAGATCACTTCTCCCCCTCCTTCTCTATCTGCCCCGCCTACTGTATTCTCTTTCCCTCCCTTCCCTACCCCATTGCCCAACTCAAGCTCAGTGCTGTCAATCTATTGATTATGGCCTAGCTGTATGTTGGGCCACAACTCCCACTGCTCTGTAACGGCTTAAGACCATGCTCCTGTTATTTCTCTCTCCCTCCCTCCCTACCCCTTACCCCACTCCCCTACTACCATACCCTCTGGCATTTGCTCCCCTTTCACTCCTTTCAATCTCCCTCACTCTCACTCTCCATCTCACTACCACTGCCTCACTCTACATTTTTCTCTGTGTTACAAAAGCGTAACTTGCTTTTCTAACCTTTTGCACTTAGACAAAAGAACTGTTGTTCATCCTTGTTCTTGCTGTGTGTACAATCACCGCTTACCTTGTATTGCTATAACCCATGATTTCTGCTTTATCTGTGTCATTTGACCTGTTGTATTTACCCTTTGTAGCTCGCCCAAAATTTGTAACTGCTACCATTTGTTTCTGTTTGTAATGATGTGGAACCTCTGTAAATGAACCTCTGGCTCCAAAGTATTTCCGAAAACAAATAAATCAAGAAAGAATCTATCATTTTAGTTGATAAGTTAAGATAGCTAACCATTGTCAAATATTTGGATAGGATTTTTTTTATTGATATATACTGTATAGCAGTTAATATTAGCACCTGATATATTTAGTGCAATAACTCCAGTTGTACATATTAGCACCTGATATATTTAGCGCTCAGTGCTTACTGCTGCAGTACAATTAGCATGGCAGACTATATTAGCGGTCTGTTTATATTAGCGGTTCTTTGCTTTCAGCTAATATAGCTAATATAAACAGAAAGCTAATATAATCTGCTATACAGTAATTTGTGATTAGGAAATCACACTGAGCTGACAGCGTATCTGAGGGTGCATCATGGGGGAATGGAACACAAGGACTTGTTTTATTGGCAAGTGAGAATATTGTCTAGGGCTCCAGAGAAAATCCCATACTCTTATAAGTGCCATTTATCTTTTATCTTCTGACTGGATAGCTCCAGAGATAGACAAAAAGAACATCAGTTCAGTGTCTCATGCAAACAATGGCACTTTAGCATTGTAGCACTCTGAGTGCTGCACTGCTATGCAATTATTGAGTATCTATCTAAGTTCCTTTTGTGGGACAAGAACTTATGACCTTCTGATCATCCTTTCCCATGAAAGTCCAGAAAGGTGGTGTGCACAGCAGATGTGAGACCTGGTGCTCTGCTGGGGTTGCTGACCCCCAAACAACAGACAGACAAACCAGGCCTACAGAGCGCTCTCCAGTTGTAATTCAGCAATACCCCAGGATAAATGGAAAGCTACTCCAATTCTTTAAGTTTCTCAAACTTTTATTCAGTGCTGAATTCAAATAGAAAACAATGGTGTGAGCTAAATTGCCACACAAACACCATTTCATCCTTTCCCAATCTGGAGGCTAGCATAAAACATAACAAAAGCCAGTGACACCGTTTTGTTTAGAATCATGCTTCACACATGATCCTGCTCCTCCGCCCTAAAATTATCCATCAGTCTGTGTCATGAGTGGTTGTGCTCATGAACTGCAAAGCTTTGAGGGAGTGTGTGTTTGTTTTTGGAGCCTTACCTGGTATTGGTGTGCTCCTGCTTGGCTTCTATCTGCACTTCCCATGGCCAGCACTTCAGTGCCTTGAATGCACATCCCTTTTCACAGCTGGACCTGGAGTCTGTGCTTTTCCCTGGAGCTAATAGACAATGTTAGCTCCTGTCTTTCTGATGCTGCAACTCTTGAGCTCCACTCCAGCATGGCTAGTCAGACATCATAATCCTGTGGCCTCCATGGTAATGAATTGGTAGTTGGACATCCTCCATTGTTCCCATCATCGCTCTGGAGACCATGAAGTTTTACTTATGGTAAGACTATTCCCTTACAGACTGCTTGCTGCTCCCTGTTCCTGCAGCCTGCTGTCTACCACACCTTCCTGACCATGCCTCACATGCTTATGTGCACCATCTTGAGCACGGTGGGGTTGTTAGTCATGTTAGTTTGGCCCAAGACCTTGCAGCCATGTTTGGACTGGTGTACAGGAAAGAATGTAGGTTGCCTTGTTGTACTGTCCCAAGATCTTAAGGGGCCAGATACCTTAATAGCCATGTTGGTTTGGGATGTGTTCTGGCTTGTGCGGGTATCCGCAGATTCCTAAGGTGGCACCTGAGATTTGCAAAAGTCCAGATCTCTGCAGCCATCTTAGTCAAGCTGGTTAGTCTGCCATGTTGTTTGTGGCATATCATGGTGGCCATTTTGTCTTCTTCTTTACAGCCTCTTAGCCTCATTGTTCAGCTCATTAATTCTATATTCAGATTGTGTTTGTTATACTGTGACTTGAGTTGCTAGTATTCGCTTCTCCAGGCTGTTATCAGCATGTCACAATGCCTAAATAGTTTCTGTTTTTATACCACATGGTCACTGACTTACTGTCACCCTCCAATTTGCTGGAGTGAGCCTCAGCAAGGAAGGAGGGGAAGAACTAGGAGATATTATAGGAAGTGCCAAAGCTTTCTTTTGTCTAGCCAGACCGGAGGCCTTTGTTCTCTCTGCCTAGTCAATGCCAGCTTATGGGGAGACAATCTTGGGTCTGAGACTTCAGCATAAGATAACGTAGATAACACAGCATCTACTGTATCTGAGGGTACCATGGCTGAGATGCTCCATAGACTGTGTGACACAATAGAGGTCTGGGCAAATCCTAAATGACCAAAAAACTACCCCAAAAATCCTCCCTGCAGGGATACACCAAGCCTATGAAACTGAGAAAGGGAAATGATTGTAAAAGACAAGTGGGTATAGGAAATAATCTCCAAGGATATGCAATTGAGTTTCTTCAGTTGCTAAGGAACAACCAATTTCTCCAATCTCGAACTTCACCATCCAGGACTCCCCTGTCTCAAGTATGAGCTCTCATAAACCAGCTACTGCAGGAAGGCACCAGTATTCCAACCCCTCAATCAAAAAAGTGTTGCAGATATCATTCCACATTCTTTCTGGTCCTAAAAAAAATGGGGAACCTACTGTATAACCCATATTGGATTTGAAACTGGTGAATCAGTTCATTCAGTACAATAGGTTCTAGATGAAGACTCTGAGGTTTACGATAGAGTTGGTCAGAAGTGAAGATTTCTTAACCTTAATAGATCTACAATACAAATACTTACACACCCCCATTCTGCCACCACACCCAAAATATATGTGGTTCTGCAGGGCTTGGAGCACTTAGGTTCTCTCTAGAGACCAGAGAAACTCTCACCCCATCCACAGATGTTTTGATATATTTGGCAAAATATGTTTTAGAATTCAACACATTTTTTTGCAAATCAGAATTCTATTTGCTCCCAATTATGAAAATGTGTTCATGGGAAAATGATGTTGTAAGGAATATCAGTAAAAATCTATTCTGCCACAAGCTTAATTGTGGAGATGTTTTATCCATGACATCTTGATTGTATGGAAGGAGTCAGAAACAGAATTGTTTGATTTTGTTAAGATTCTGGAAGACAGCAATGAAAACCTATGTTTCAGCTTAGCCTTCAATAAACCACAGATTCATTTCCTAGACCTCACAATAGTAAAGGATGGAAATGGAGGGTGGGGGTCACTACTGACCTGAACAGGAAGAGCACAGACAGGAATAGTCTCCTGTTGGCCAGTAGCAACAACACTGCACACATTGTAAGGGCAATACCTAAGGGACAGTATATAAGAATGAAGAGGAATTGTGGTGGCCAGTCTAACTATCAGAAATGAACTGATGAACTCACACACAGACTCAGAGATAATAATAATAATGATGATAATAATAATAATAATAAAAATAATAATAATAAAAAAAAAATTCACAAAAGCGCCTTTCCAAAACCAAGACGCTTTACAAAAGGTAAAATTAGAGTAATAACATCAATCAATAAATATAGTATAAAATAGCAAGTGAACTAAACAGAATTATTCATACAACTCCATTAAAGGCCTGGCACCATCGGAAAGTCTTTAGAGCCTGTTTAAAACTTCCCACAGTTGTGCACTCCTGAAACTGATGGGCTAGAGAATTCCTGAGGGTAGGGGCCACAAACATGAAAGTCGGGGCCCCAGAAGACTTCAACAACACCCTCAGAGTCTCCAGCAACCCCTCGTCAGCCTAGTGGAGCTGTCACTTCAGGGTGGTAGGGAACTAGAAGCTCTTTCAAGTAGTCAGAGCTAAGTCCATCTAGGGCTTTATACGTCAGCAAACCAGCTTTAAAGGTGATCCACCACTGAATCGGCAGCCAGTGCAGAGTGTGCAGCACAAGAGTAATATGAGAACTTCGAGGAGTCCTCATCAACAATCATGCTGCCACATTCTGCACTAGCTGCAAGCGGCAGATATCAAGCCCAGAAACCCGTAAGTACGGGGAGTTGCAGTAATCAAGGTGCGAGGTCACAAAGGCGTGGACCAGTGTAGGAAGGTCCCTGGACGGAACCAAGTGCTTGATCCTGGCAATGTTCCTAAGATGATAAAAGGATGACTTGATGACTGCTGACACCTGAGTTCACAAAGTTAGCCCATCGTCTAGTACCACCCCCAGGTCCCACATCCATTCAGAAGTTGGGATTTGGACACCACCTAGATAAATTCCAAAGGGCTGATCAGTCCTCGACCTCTCTATCTGATGACCTGGGTCCACCACCAACACCTTGGTCTTTCCTGCGTTCAACATTAACCAGCTCAAATTCATCCAGTCCTGGATTTCAGCAAGGCAGTTATTAAATACCGAGAGCGCACTATCCTGGTTAGGTGCAAAAGACAGATAGAGCTGGGTATCATCAGCATAGCAGTGAAACCTCAGCCCATACCATCTCACAATGTCTCCGAGAGGCAGCATATACACTGCAAACAACATGGGGGACAGCTCTGAGCCCTGAGGGACCCCACCTGGGAGGGCAAAAGGGTCCAAGGGAAAAATCCCAGACACCACTATCTGAGTTCTACCTGTGAGGAACGATGTAAACCACCTGAGAATCTTACATGTCAGGCAACAGATGGTCCTCAGATGCTCAAGCAGTACCCCATGGTCAACAATGTCAAAAGCTGAGGAGAAGGATTGGTCACGTGATGTAGGTGCCGACTGCAAGCCTCTACCGTCTCCTCCAGCCACCCGATCGCTATTTTGATCTAATTTCACATTTAAAATTTGGCTAATATTCAGTAAGGGGAAAGGAAAAGTTTTTGAAAAGGCTCTTTATGATTCGAGTCATTGTGATAGCGTGAATGGAGATTGAAATGAGGAAAAATCTCCCCAAAAGAACGCCGCCTAACACTCCTGAGAAAGGCCCTAAGAAGCCTAGGCTGCTAGTTCAGCTGATCTGGGTGAAGCAACCCCTAACTCTGCTGAGCAACAGCCATTAACCCTGGCCAAGTTTCTCGCTGAATTCAAGCCTTTTAAGGAGGAAATAACATCTATGATGGCAGAAATCAAGATATTGTCATCAGCTTTAGAGGAAGTAACACGGCGCACCTCAGATGCTGAAGTGAAAATTCACTCTTTGGAAAAGAGAGTTGAGAACGCTGAATCAGAGTTGATAACTATGAGGCAGAAGATGACTAGAGTGGAGTCCAAATTAAAGGACCTTGAAGGTCGAAGTCGAAGAAATAATGCTGTCCTGATAGGGCTGCCTGAAGCCAAAGAGGGGCAAGATGCAGTTCTCTTTACTCAGAAGTTTGTGGAGCATGTGGCTGGGCCCTCACCTTATGGGGCCAAATATGCTATTGAGAGGGTGCATCAGGCCCTTAGACCACCCCCCCCTTCTGGATCACCACCTAGACCCCTTATTTTTAGGTTCCTCAACTATCTTGAGCTCCAGTATTTCCTAAAGAAAGTCAAGGAGGCGGAAGGTATCACCTGGGAAGGTAAAAAAGTAAGAATGGCTCAAGACCTCCCTGCTATGGTCCGGCGGTGACGCTCTGCCTTTCATCCCTACGTGACAAAGTTAATAGCAGCTGGCATTCGATTTAAAATGTTATATCCAGCGAGGTTACAAGTATCCATATCAGGGTGTGGCACAGTTTTAATGAGCCGGAGATGGCCCGGTCTAGATTAAAAGAACTGCTTCTTGACCTCCTCCGAGAAGTCAGAGCTGTATTTTTGGTTGACTTTGCAAGCATAATGTGCTCAGGGGTCAAAGTTTGGATGCCAGCCCTCTTCGTTCTTTGCTTATGAATTAGGGGGAAGAATTACCTCCAGAACGCTTAGCGGACACCCTTTGGCAGGATGAGAGTGGCAGAAGCAAGTTAACCTCGTCGGGGATTCAAGTTTTCTGCTGGACTCTTATTTGTTACAAGTTCTTTTAATGAAAGATTTAGTTAGTGTTTAGGATCCGAGGAAGTAATGAAAAATAGACTTCCTGGATTTATGTATAGTTTCAGAGGGGAAGGTTTGCCTAACGAATAATTATGACTTGTTATTTCTACTCATTAGAGGGTCAATCTCCTCAATGTAATGTAGCTAAATGTACAGGGTGCTGAATAGTCTTTTCTTCTTAAGGGGTTCTTGAATTTTTATTGTGGATATTTTTGTGACTCCCGGGTATGTGAGCACTTGGATTCAAATTCAGAAGGATTAGGTTGCTGAATTTAATACGGGTTCAGAAGAGGGAAAACTCAGGCCAAGCTTTGCATGAGTGGGGTTATTTTCTTATTGCTCCCAAGATAAGGGATCATGCTTGTTATAGCTCAGTTAAACCTCTAGAGGGGGATATTGTTTTACTGTATTATTGTGCAGCTTCACTTGCTGGATTGGCAGTGCTCGATTTGGAGTTAGCATTTAATTTACAGCTCTCCCCCCAAGAGAATAGGGGCATGCTAAATTGATAAGCATAAAATGGGGAGTGGTTTGTAACTTATTCAAATACTTGGTAACCAATTTAATTTTTGAAGGACACCTGCCGATTTTGCGAGGTAATTGGCACCTGAGGTAATAGAGAGCACCCTGCCCAAAATTAATTACCAAGGGATGATGTTCATTATTTTACAGGCTGTACCTAGTTCGATATCACTTCCCTATTTATAAAGTTAGGATACCAAATCTGGCAGGATAACATTAATGAAGGCAGATACTGGTGGGTGCTTAACACAGTTCAGCTTCAGTTTCAAATGAAGTGAATTTGTAGCTGTTATTCAAGACTCAGCTCTATAATTGAAATTCCTCATGGGGATTCTAATAAAGACCAGTAGGTTAAATAAAGTTTTTTAAGTACGGTATGGAAATTGGCAGCAGGGCTATAGAACTGATACTACTCAGGACTCCATTTGCAGGGGAGAGTAGACAGATCATTATAATATAGTCTACACTGTTGGGGTTTATTTTTATTTCATTTAGAATGCAAAACGAACTGGGACAATTATATGTAATTCTGAGACAAAAGCGTTTTAATAGAGAAAGAGCTGGGACAAGCTGATATGGTCTCTCATCAAACCAGGCTGGTTTTTAAACCTGCTTGGAAGGATATTTGGGAAGTGTTTCCCTTGTTTATTAAGGTTGTGTTTAAATGCAGGGTCTTGTGAGGGTGGCTGGGGGCTAAGGTGTTGGTATGCTGCAGAGTGGAACCTATAACAGATGGGGGGAGAGGGGAAGGGGTTTGCTCATGGCTGTTTTTTCTAATGGGTTGGAGTGTGGGAGGGTGGATGGGGCTAATTTGGGGTGGTTATCAGCGCAGCTCATAGGGGATTTTCAAGGATGTATATTTCTGAAAGATTTATTTTTGTGCATCTTACATTATTGGGAGTTCGCAATAATGACTAATATAATTAAAATAGCAACATGGATTGTTAAAGGATTAAGGCAGCGTGTCAAACAATATAAAATCCTTAAGCACCTTGCCTTGTTGTCCCTAGACATTGCAGTTATACAAGAGTCACATTTACTGGATTCGGAAGCTAATTGTATGAGACAGCAGCAGATAAGTTAAATTTTTTTCTGCTGGGGTTGCTACTAATAGTGCCGGCGTATTGATACTGATTAATAGGAAGACCCCATTCATTTTGAAGCAGGTGCTTAAGGACCCGCAGGGTCAATTTTTGTTTATTCATTGCTTTTTGTATGCCACTGAAGTCCTCCTGGGAACCCTGTATGGGCCCAATGTGGATTCCCCTGACTTTTTTGTGAAACTAATTGAGCTACTATATCCATATATTACTTTACCAATTATTATTGGGGGGGATATGAACACTGTTATGGACCCATTAGTGGACCGTTCCTTCCCTATGAGAAGAGGTCACTCCCCTGCTCAAAGGGCCCTTCAAGAGCTGTTGGAGCAATATGCTTTGTGTGATGTATGGAGAGTTTTACATCCTTTGGAGAAGGAATTTACTTTTCTATCCCCAGTACATAAAATGGCCACCCGTATTGATTATATTTTTCTCTCCCAAATTCTTCTCTCCAGAGTGATTGAAGCTTCTATACAGCCAGGCCCACCTTTGGATCATGCGCTGGTCACGTGTCAGTTAGCTCTTTCAACCTTTTCTAAGAAGTCTCCCAGATGGAAGATTAATAATCAAATGTTAAAAGATTATCACGTTGTTAAAATTATTAGTGAACACATAGGGCAATCTATAGAAACTAATACTCACTGTATTTCCAGACCAGATTTGATGTGGGGTGCTTTTAAAGCGTTTATTAGGGGTGTCTTAATTAGTATAGCTACACACAGAAAGAAAGAAAAAGATAAGAAGTTAGTCTCACTACTGGGTCAAATTCATTTAAAGGAAACAATGTTAGGCCAATGTTTTTTGGAACCCGAACAGCAAGAACTGGTTAAATTAAAGGAAGGCTACTTGGAAATGTTAAGGGACAAGGCCGAATTTGTGATTCTTAAAGCTAAAGCAGCTTATTCGGAGCAGGGAAAGAAAGTGGGAAGGCTGCTGGCGCTTCGGATTAAGTAAATGGAAGCGAATAGGTATATTTTGTCAATACGTTCCCAGATAAATGATGTCCTAATAACAACTTTAGAGGATATAGTTTCAGAGTTTCAGAGGTATTATACCAGCTTATATAGTTCTAAAATGAACTCTGTATCTGGTGACAATATAGACAATTATTTGGAGGCATCTGGAGTAACCCCACTTTTGGAATCCCAGCAGGAATGGCTAGTTTCTCCAATAACGACCGATGAAATCCCCAGGATTATTAAAACCCTACCCTCAGATAAATAACCTGGTCCTGACGGTTTCTCTGCAAATTTTTATAAGAAATTTTTAGATCAGCTACTCCCCTTACTGTTACCTTTATTTCAACACATATTATCGGGCACCCAGACAGATCCTATTTTGTGGGAGGCTTTAATAGTCTTAATTTTGAAGCCCGGGAAAAACCCAGAATTGCCCATGAGCTATCGCCCTATATCCCTGATGAATCAAGACATCAAGATATTGGCCAAGATTTTAGTGGATCACTTGGCATTGGTGATGCCCGATCTTATTGGGCTGGAGCAAGTAGGATTCATGAAAGGACGTTCCTCATTAGATCATCTCAGAACCTTGTCGCACATTCTCTCTGCATCCAGGGATGCCTCATTTCCAGAGGTCTTGGTCTCCCTGGATGCTGAGAAAGCGTTTGACAGGGTGGGTTGGAACTTTTTATTTAGGACCCTTAATGGTTATAAATTCCCTGAACTTTTTCAAAATTGGATCAAAGCCCTTTATAATATCCCATCAGCCAGAGTAATGGTTAATGGGGTTATTTTGGAAAGATTCCCACTGCATTCAGGAACTAGACAGGGTTGTCCCTTATCACCCTTACTGTTCAATTTATATTTGGAGCCCCTCATTTGCCATTTAAAGTTTTATCTGATGATCCAAGGAATCACCAGCCAGGGATATGAGGTTAAAGTATCGGCATATGCCAATGATTTACTTTTGCAGCTATCGGATCCAAATAACTCAATACCGGCTGTGTTGATGACGTGCAAGAATTTGCCAATCTTTCCAATTACAAACTGAATATTGACAAATCCCTTGTTTTTCCACTTAACCATAAAGTGATTAAATCAAGTGTTGTAGAATATGGTATGTCTTGGGCGCCTAACTCTTTAAAATATTTAGGGATACAAGTAGTTAGAAATCCCACTTTGTTTCAGAAGTTGAACTTGGATGATTTAGTTAAAATTTTAGGAGCTGATTTAGACAGGTGGGCCAAATTATCTATTTCACTCTGGGGGCATGTGAATTTAATTAAGATGAACTTTTTCCCTAGGATTTTTTACCCATTGCACTTGCTTAATAATTGGATTCCCGCTTCAAGGTTCCGTAAAGTTAATGCTCTGATAACAAAATTTATTTGGGCTAATAGGCAACCCAGGATTGCATTTCATAAACTGGTGGCTTCCAAGGATAAAGGGGGTCTTCGTCTTCCACACATGACTTTTTACTACTGGGCGAGTCACATGGCAAAATACGTTAGATGGATGGAGAGCATGGGAGAGCCGGACTCCGTGGGCTGGCTACCTATTTGGCTTAAAATAGAGTTATCTTTAATTAAACAGTGTGGCCTATCACCAGCTTCGTTGTTTCACATCAGGCCAAGTGCCCTCCCCCCCTTGTTGAAATCTACCCCCATTGCGATTTTGGTCAGGGTGCACTCCCAGATATGTTCATTTATGGAATATGGTCATACTGTAGACCTAGCTCAACCCATTGGGGGTAACCCTAATTTAAAAATAAGTAACAAGCCAATCTTGTCTAAATGGCTCCCTCAGCTAGAAAATGTTAAGCTTTCTCAGGTCGTTGCTCTGGACGATTCTTGGCTTTCAGTTACTGGAATACTGAGTAGCCTTAACATCCCCACTAAGTCTATTTTTAAAGTATTCCAGTTGAAACATTTATTAACGAAGATATTTGGGCTGGTTCCACCTCAACGATATAGGAATAAGTTTTGGGATATGCTAGTCTTGATGTTTGGTAGCCGTTATTCAGTATCCGACATTTATAACATTTTATATAATTGTAAATATCCAGAGGTGTTTATACCGGAGAGATATTGGGCACCATGTTTTCCCAGCTCGGAGATAGACTGGGCAGCATTGTGGGCAAATTGTCATAAATACATTACTCAGGATAGGTTACGACTTACGCAGTTCCATATTTTACATAACATATATTATACTCCCCAAAAGTTATATAAGTATGGTCTTATTGATTCCCTTTCCTGCTCCAGATGTGGGCAGGCAGAGGGTACGCTTTATCACATATTTTGGTCATGTTCTAAGGTTTCCACCCTCTGGGGAGATATCCAACAGAGGATGGATTGTTTATTGGGCCTCTCTGACCTTTTTACTCCAGAGGTATGCTTATTAGGGGATTATTCCCTTATTCCTGTGATATCGAGAAGGTATTATATGGCACTAATTTCCTTATTGGTTAAGAAGGTTATTCTCCGACACTGGAAAGATGACATAGATATTCCTTTTTCGGAATGTCTTAAGGAAATATTGGCTAATCTCAGGATGGAGAAAATGGTGGCTAGTCTAAGTAATAGGATGAATAGATATAAGAAAATCTGGGATCCTTTCTACACGCTGCTTGTCACTTAGTTAATATTAAGGCAGTTTCGTGGTTCTGGATGATTTACCACCTGAGTAGTTAGAGCTGTGATGATTGAGGAGGGAGTATTGTAGGGAAGGGGGATTGGGTAGGGGAGAGAAGAGCTCCAATGTATGTAGCGAAAGGTCTTTTCTGACTATATGTACAATTTTACTTGTCACGTTTGGAACTGTTCTTATGGGTGTGAAAATTAATAAACTTTGAATTGAAAAAAAAAAAAGCTGAGGAGAGATCAAGGAGCACCAAGATGGAGTGGCATCTCTGATCTCTCACCAACAGGAGATCATTGAGCACCCAAACCAGTGTGGTCTCAGTACTGTGCCTCTTTCAAAAACCAGACTGGAGCAGTTCATAGATGTTATGGATAGTCGAGTGGTTCTCCAGTTGTACTGCCACTGCTTTCTCAATAACCTTCTCTATAAAGGGGAGGTTCGAGATTGGTCTGTAGTTGGACAGGGAGTCTGGGTCCAATGAAGCTTTCTTCAAGAGGGGTGTTACCACCACCTCCTTCAGGGAGCTTGGAAACTCACCTGAGTCAATGGAGCACCAGACTATCTGTACCAGGACCAGGCCAATAATATCACAGCATCCAATAATCATGAAGGTTGGACCCGGGTCCAATCTACAGCACATAGGGTGCATACTCTGGACAATCCTCATGACATCTGTGAACTCCGGCAGGTCAAAGGAACTCCAGAAAACATGGGTGGAGTGACCAAGCACCGATCACCCACATCCTCCATAGAACACGTCAAGAGGATCTCCGACCTGATTTCAGCCTCCTTATTCACAAAGAATCAAGCAATCTCATCGCACTTTACTTGCAATAAGGTCTTCGGAGCTGTAGACAGGATGGGTTGCACAACCTGTCCACAATTTTGAAGAGCTGAGCTGGTCAATTCTGAGAGGCAGCAATCTCTCCGGACAGAAATTCTGCCTTCTTATGGGTGATCGCTGATTGGTAGGCCTGATAATGCTCTACCAATCTGAGGTGGTCGACCTCCAGGGTGGATTTCCACCAACGTCGCTCTAACCTTCGTCCTTGTCACCACAGCTGTTTCAAGGCCTCATCAAACCAAGGGGCCCGAGGGTGAACGGGGAGAGGATGAACACGGACAGGAACAATCGCATCCAGGGCCATTGAGATAGTCTTATTATATGCCAGCACTAAGGTCTCTGGTCTTGTGCTGGCCACAGGAAACTCTGAGAGATAGGGGGTTTAAGGAAACAACCATTCAAGAAGCCAGGAAAGTAGCAGATGAAACCCACAGGGAGGTATTTATGGAAGAAACACATAAAGAAATAAATGGTAATTTGGATAAACAACTCAACATTTGTGAGTACCCATAGTCCACAAGCATACAGCATTGCAGATATTGTAAAAAAGATCTGGTACAGTACGTTGCTTTACAAGACCCTGGACTCAGAGATATTGACCCCAGTGGTCCCAAAATTGTCTTTAGGAGGGGGAAAACGATCAAATACCTAGCAGTAAACACCTTTCAACCCCTTGAAGTGACTTCCTGCATGTGTCTGCCAAATAGGGAAAGTAGTTGCAGTAGGTGATGTAATTGCAAGTACTGCCCTAAGGTACAGAAAACAAAAAGGTTTTAAATTCCTGTCTCTGGGGCAGATATACATGCTAGAGGCTTTATTACTTGAAGCACTGAGGGCCTTATATACCTGGCAGAATGTAATTGCAAATGTTTTTATATAGGAAAAACCAAAAGGAATTCAAGACAAGAATTGGTGAACATGTTAGGGCAATAGACGCTGGTGATACAAAAAACAGTTTGGCAATGCATGTACAAAAGGCTAGAAATCAAAGTAACCATGACTTTTTGTTTACAGGGATAGAAAAACAGTAATGTCCAGGAGAGGGGGTGACTACAATAACTTCTTTTACGAAGGTAACATTATTGGATTTACAATCTGAAAGACTTGGAAGGGTTAGGACTTAATGGCAGGATAAAGATACACCCTTCTTGAATAAATGACTGTACACTGTATTTATTGTATATATTTATTTTTCTTGAAATGAATATCTAGTGTTTGTTTCTTTCTTTTCTCTCTTCCAGATATGCACCAGTAATCTGACCATAATTGGTTTGCTGTCAGTTTTTCAAGGAAAACTTGTGCTATCTTTCTATCTACTTAGTGGTATATTAAACCAAAAAAAGTTTTTCTCTGAAATGTATGGTATAACAATTTCACTACTTATGCGTGTTTATGATTGTAGAAATGTGTGTGTGCCTTATATAGTGCATTCATGAAACTGATGGAGATTTTTCGATATAATGTTTAACTTTAGATCTATTGAGCACTCATGTTTTAAATGCACCTATGTTTTTGATACATTGTCACTTTTAGTGATCTAATTCATAAGGGAGGCTCTTTGAACATCAGGTCAACCTTTGAGAAAGCTGATTGAGTGAAAAGCGTCAGGTGACCTGACATTCTGACATCAGAAGGAGCAGGGCCTAGGAGTTTGGATTCTTAGAGCTGTTGGACTGCTTTTTTACTCCATGAACTAACTTGGATGTTAACTGGATTTTGCTGTCTCTTTGTAGATATACCTTTATCTGGATCCTGATTTGAGTTTTTAATGTATATGTATTCACATTCTGAACTTTGATAAAGTTTTGAAGCACTTTAAATCAAGTTTGGACAGTCTGTGTTTACTATGGTAGTATTCTAATAGACCACTGTCTTGGATGGTGCCAGACATCCCTGTTGAATTCCTTCTTTGCACTTTTCTTGTCGGTGGCACATCTGACCCTTGGTGCAGTTGTTTCCATAATCTTTCTGTTATCTTTGCAAATATAGTTTATGGAAGTTCAACCAGTGAGGATCTCAGTCAGTCAAACCCTACTGACACAGGATCCAATCCTTCACTCAGCCTTATCCTCTCATCTTGATGGCCTGGTTGCTCAGAGGAACAGATTGCTAACAACTTGGTTCCCCAACAAGGTAGTGGACATGATGTTACAATCCAGCAGCAGTCTACAAACTGCACTTATGACAGACACCAGTACATATTCCCTACACAGTGCAGTACTCAGAACGACAACCCTCTAGACTGCTCCATTCACAATGTCCTTGCTTTTTTCAGGATGAAATTCACAAGATGTTGACCACAACTTCACTAAGGGTTCAAGCTACAGCTATAGGTGCCATACGGGTGAGATTCAGGGGTCCCATCCAGAAGCACACCCTCAGGCAATAAGATTCCTAAAACCCACCAATGACATGTGCCCTAAAATGAGGGCCACAGTGGCACTATGGCAGCTCAATCATGTACTGGACGCCCTCATCATAATTCCATTTCTGAACATCTCTCTTTCTGCTATACTTCCATTGGAGGGTTTCAGGAACAGTGCAACCAGTGAAAGCATTGTTTGGGTATCCTTTAAGATTCAACAGATACTGGTACATATTCCCTACATACTGCAGTATGCAGAACGTCAACCCTTTATGTTGCTCCATCTGCAATGTCCTGGCTATTTTTCAGGATGGATTTGGCAAGATGTTGACCACAGCTTCCCTAAGGGTTCAAGCTGCAGCTATAGGTGTCATACAGCTGAGATTCAGGAGTTCCATCCAGAGGCATACCTTCAGGTATTAATATTCCTAAAACCCACTGATGACATTTGCCCTAAAATGAGGGCCACAGTGGCACCATGGTAGCTCAACCTTGTACTGGAGGCTCTCATCAGAACTCCATTTGAACCTTTAAGCTCAGTATGTCTGTACTACTTTATGTGATCCTTAAAGGATATCTAAGCATTGATTTTACTGATCACACTGTTCCTCAAACCCTCCCATGGAAGTGTAGCAGACAGGGAGATGGGCTGAATGATATAATATTTCAGCAAGTTTTTTCACTTAGCAACAATAAGGAAGCATTTGAACACCATGCTGATTGGAGCCTAAGACTGCTGGGAATGTGCAACACGATGATTTCATCTTATCGATGCATCTCTTCCACAATACTGAATCCTTATGGAGCTCTATGTATTGTGTCCAAGATTAATGATATATGTGTACCTTATCATATTTATTGATATTTAAATTGTAAATTACTCTCTGATTGTGGCAAAATGAAAAAAGCAAACTGATTCAGCACATTTCCCTTTCTGCTACACTCCCATGGGAGAGTTTTATGAACAGTACAAACAGTAAAAATACTGTTTAGGTATCCTTTAAGACCATTTTTCTCATCACTACAGTCACAGCAAAAGACATGGTCAGATATTTCCTTAAGTTTCTGTGATATTTCTAGAGATATCTCCTTCCTGCAGTTCCACAGTAAGGACAGCTTAGAGAAACTCTACAGAAATTTCATGAAATGTCTGGAAACATCTGACCATGTCTTTGGCTACAACTGTATTTGCTCCACCCTGAGAATTAGAGAATTCTAGGCTTTCTCTTGCAAAGAAACATTTCTCAGTTCCACCCTGTTGGGGGGGTTCTAAAAAACATACTATTTTATTTTTTTACCAGTGTTGTCCTCCCTTTTTCATTTGGCCCAGGAACTTTCCATCCCATCCTTTGATCCAGGCCCATATAACCCTCAGAAAGAGTCCCTGATCATTCTCCATGTTATCAGGGTGGTAGAGGCATAACTTGACAGAACTGCATCATTCAGAAGGTTGGAGAGGTTGTTTGTATTGGTTCAGAAGACTAGGAATGGCACCTCTGCTTTACAGGCAACTATCACCAGATGGTTAAGGGCAGCAATATCAGAAGCCATCTAATGTCTAGGCATCGATACTCCTACTAGTATGAAGGCCTACTCCACAAGGGCAGTAGTCACATCATGGGCAGAATGAAATCATGCCTTTATAGTTGATATTTGCTCAGCCATTTCTTGGCCCACCACTGACTCTGTCAGTACTGCTTCTTAATCACCCAGTTGTGATGACTTCAGACTACTGTAAAAGGTGACATTAGATAGCATATGTTTATCCACATTGTAAAGGTGATTATAGGAGTATCTTCTACAGTACTCCAGATCCCACCCAGCGGTGAGGAGGTTAACTACAGCAACTGTTCTTATGCTGCCATAAAGAGTTCATATTAATTGATAATGTTAACGTTTGTGTACCACTATTTGATAGTAGTGTGCAGTCCTCAATATTCATAGTGTCTTGTTGTAGGTCTTTAATACTACAGACTGTTAAGTTTCCTATTATATATGGTTTTCAGTGGCCTTTATCTACCACACTCTACCATTAGCAATAAAGAGCACTGAATTTGATCTTTTGTATTGTCTCCACCATTTGTTCCACTTATTTTCCTAAAGTTGTGTTCTGCTGAGCATGTTTCCTTTTGGGATAGAAAAGCTAGGAACATTTCATACTAAGGATCCCCCACCTGGAAGGGATGAAGACAGGCTCAGATTCAAAGTTTCAGTTTTGTGCAACAGACTATCAGAGGAGCCATGAACAACCCAATAGTGATAACATCAGAGAACTACAACAGGTGCTCTTATAATCACACTTACCAGGCGAGTAAACCTACATTTGATAATTTTGCCTTTTAAGAATATGTTAAATGTTTGGTCAATATGGGGGGGACCTCTATGTGTTCCACAAATATAGGGTTAGTATGTATCTCTGTTTTAATTATATTTGATGCTTATCATCTAGGGCAGACATTAATACCCATGAGGTCTACTGTACATCCACTTATTAGTTAGAAAGAGGGTGTATCTCCCAGCCTTACATAACAGAGTTAAGTAGGGATCTCATCCACAGTGTGTAGGCACGCAGAGTGTAGGTCCAACATCTGTTTTGCTGCCCCAAGTGTAGCACCTTTGCATTTTGCTACACTGAATCTGAGGCCCCTCAGGTTTGCCCCTGAACCCCCCACAGTACCATTCCATTAGCTTAATAGTTACATAAATGGCACCCCTGCTGGGTGCCACATCACTCTCTCTCATACTCACACCATCTCCCCAACACCCCCTATTGGCACTCTCTATCCCTTCTGCCTCTGGACCCCACTTTCAGAGCCCCCCCAGCAATTCACCACATTGGCACACACCGCTTAGACCACTTCATGGCTAGTCTAAGTTGAGCCCCTTGCTGTGCCCACAATGGGGCTTACACTATACAAAAGAAGGGGATGGTGCAGCCCTGCCATGGTGCAAGCCCCCTTCTGACCTGGTGCATGGGCACTTTTATGCCAATGGTGGCAAAAGGGGGCTTTGCTGCACAGCATCCTGATGTCACCACAACTGGCATTTGATAATTGGGATCGCTGCAAACTATGACGCAATGTACCACTTCCATCATCACCGTTTGGTACAGGAACCTTGCATCATAGTTTTGCTTTTGAGAATCGTGCCCTTGGTCATTGTCTGCTGACATTATCTATTCTTCTATGTTTCTAAATGTTTCTTTATTATCCTCTGATGCTTTAATAGAAGTAGCCTTTGAAAGCAAAACAAGAAAGGAATTGGGTACTCACCACTCTTGGAAGTATAATGCCACTCTGACCAGTAAAACCTAAAAATCAGTTTTATTCAGTATCAACAATGGACCCAAAATGTCAATACACAGCAGACCAAACACATTTCAGATTGTATGTGATCTTTGTCAAAGGATCACATAGAATCCAGAATGTATTAGGTCTGCTGTGTTTTGACATTTTGGGTCAGTCCTTGGCACTGAACGAAATGTATTTTATACTTTACTGGTTGGAGTGGCATCATACTTCCAAGAGATGTAGGTGACCGGTTTGTTTCTTGCTTGATATTGCTTTTTTTGTGAGCACCTCCACTCCCAGTGAGGACTTCTTTTTGTTGTGTTTCAACCTGTGAAAGCACATGGAAGATTTCAGGTTGTTCTAAGAGGAAACAAATATCTTCTGTAACACATTTAATATATATATATAGATATATATATATATATATATATACATGTATATAGATATATATATATTAGAGGCAAAAACTCTATTTAATGCATCAGTTAGGGTTGTTCCACAGTGACAAAAGTGAGGAAATTGTGTTAGGTTGAAACCCCCTTGGACCACCCAGCCCACCCCCCAACCGGCACTGGGGCGCGCATTGGGGTCATCGACCTAACTCTCACCCCATCACATGCGTAAAGAAACAGAGGTATAGGAGAATGGGTCTCGGAGCAGAAAATGATGAGTTGGAATACTAAATTGCTTATATCTCAGGAACCGTACGACGTAGAAAAAAAATTTAAAAGTCACATGATTTAAGAGTTTCCTGGCTAGTTTTGCACTTAGTAAGCATTTTCTGACAAAAAGTCCGTATCTTGCACCGTTTCCGAGATATGGACCCTGAAAGGTGCGGTGAACGCCGTAATGTTATCCTATGGGAAAAAAGAGAAGTTCAGAGTGCCATAACTTTGGCTCCCTGTAATATTTTTTCACCAAACCACTAAAAAGCACATCTGTGGGAAGTTGGCTGTGTTTCCTCCAAATTTCAGCTCAAAAGAGCAAAGCGTTATTTTGCAGCAGGGCACCAAAGGATTGCTGCAATGCATCGGACGCCGTAATGTTATCCTATGGGAAAAAGCATCAAATTTGAAGTACCGTAACTTTTCCACTGTGTAATATTTTTTCAACAAAACACTGAAAGACACATCTGTGAGTTGTGGGCTGCATTCTCTCCAAATTTTAGCCCAAAACTCCAAACTGTTGTTTTGCAGCGGGGTGCCAAACATTGCTGTTATTATCCACAGCCTAGAAAAGTACTGTTGCAATTTGCGAAAGCTTTCGCAAAGGCATTCAACAGTGTCGCAAGCGTGAAAGTACTTTGTGAAAGTACTTTTTCCAGAAATGTGAAAAACATATTTCTGGGGCGTTTTACCCCAAAATAAAGACATGGCTAGCATCCTCAGGGTCCGACTAGGTGAATACAAAAATAATTAGGTTGCTAGAGGGTCCCAAATTTAAATGCCAAGCATTTTTTTAATCACCAACTGAAAAAAAAATGGTGGATTTGCGACAATAAAAGGGCCATTTGCGAAAGTAAAAATTGCATTTGCAACACTGTCAAACTTTTTGTTAACTTTTCCCATTGACTTATAATGGGAACTTGTTTTTTGAATAACTTTTGAACCATTTAATATTTTTTCACGAAATCTTTGAAAGGCACATCGGGGACCCTGGCCGCATGTTCCCTGAAGATTTTGGACCAGTCGTCCAAACTGTGCAACCTGTAGGCGCGACCGTAGAATTCACAAAAAAGTATAAACGCATGCGCAGATCACGCTTAATAACTCTGTAGCCGTATATCTGACCAGTACAAAACTTGGAAGATCCCAAGGTGTCTGGGTCTTGATCACATATTCTAAATTTCAGGAAATTCTGTCAAACAGTTGCAAAGTTATTAAGGTGCAAAATTTTGGGTTTAGCATGTAAATGGCTCCTCAACCCTAACTATGGTAGCACTACCATGCTACCATAATACACACATATATATATATATATATATATATATATATATATATGTGTCTATGTAACTGTGCGTGTGTGTGTGTATACATATAATATATATATTATAGTGGCACGACAGAAAGCAACCAAAAATGCAAATGCTACAGGGCAACAGAAACGCAAACGGTGACAAAGACGCAAACAGTAACGGTAATACAATTGGAAAAGCAAACAGTTACAGTAACAGCAACGATGACAGCAAAGCAAACAGTAACAGAAAAGGAAATGTAAGTGCATATGGAAACGCAAAATGTAACGCGCACGGTCACAGTACAGCAATTGGAAATGCAAATGCTAATGGTAACAGCAACAATAACACCAAAGGAAACAGAAATGTAATCGCAAATGCAAGCACATACAGAAATGTAAACCATAATGTGCAAGGTGATGGTAACCCAACTGGAAATGCAAATGGTAATGGTAACAGCAATGATGATGCCAAATGAAAGAGAAACGCAAATGTCAATGGAAGGGCGGATGCAAATGCAAATGGAAATGCACATGGTGACTCAAATTGAAATGCAAACAGAAACAGTAGTGGAAATGCAAATGGTAACCGTAATGCAAATGCAAGCTCAGATGAAAATACAAAGGGTAATGCACATGGTGGCACACACGGGAACACTGACACAAACAGTTATGGAAATGCAAGTGGAAACGCTAAATGTAAAAGTAGCAGAAACGCACACCCTGGTTTCCCCAACAGCTCCATAGAGAAACATAGTGAGTACAAAGAATGTATGCATAATAATGGACCTCAGAGCAGAAAATGAGCACTTGGAATACTAAATTGCACAGGAACTGTATGACGTAGAAAAAAAATTAAAATTTCATATTATTTATTACTTTCCTGGCTAGTTTTGCACTTAGCCCCCTAGTGGGGAGCTAAGCATTTTTCCAACAAAAAGTCCATATCTCGAATCATTTCCGAGATACAGACCCTGAAAGGTGAGGAGGATGCCACAATGTTAGTCTATGGGAAAAAGCATCAACTTCAGAGTACTGTAACTTTTCATCCCTGGAATATTCTGTGACCAAACCACCAAAAGACACATCTGTGGGATGTTTGCTTTCTTCCCTCCAAATTTCAGCCCAATAGAACAAACCAGTGTTTTGCAGCTAGGTGGCAAAGAATTCCTGTTGTTTTGGCCATAGTGTTGCAAAGTAGTGTCGAAAAACATGACACTTTTGCAAAACAAATCACAAAAGTGTCACTGGTACAGCACTACTTTTCCCAAAAATTTCAAAAACATATTTCTGAGGTGTTAAACCCCCAACTAAAAACATGGCTAGCATCCTTAGAGTTCGACTAGGTAAACACAAAAAGAATTGTGTCCCTAGAGGGTTCCAATTTTAAATTCCAGGCATTTCTGTGATCAGCAACTGAAAAAAAAATGACTGACTCAGGACACTGCAGGGGTAATTTGTGACACTACAAACTACATTTGTGACACTGTCGAACTTTTTAACTTTTCCCATTGACTATAATGGGGAAATTGTTTTTTGAATAACTTTTGAAGCATTCAATATTTTTCAAGAAATCTTCAGAATACACATTAGGGACCCTGGCTGCACGATCCCTGAAGTTTTTGGACTGGTCGTACAAACCATGCGACCTGTAGGCGAGAGCAAAGAAATCACAAAAAAATGTAATTGCACAATTGGTTGTTGCTCAATAGCTCCGCAGCCGTATATCCAACTGGTACAAAACTTGTCAGATCCTAAGATCTATCATGCACAATCATGCATACCAAATGTCAGGCAAATCTGTTGAATGGTGGAAAAGTTATTAAGGTTCAAAATTTGACCCTTTAACCTTAAAAGTGCTACTCAACCCTAACTATGATAGCACTACCGTGATACTATAATATACATATATATATATATATATATACATATATGTGTGTATATAATATATATATAAATATATATATTCTGCTAATATATGAATGATACATTTGAAAAAAGAATTAAAGTTTCATACTTTTTTTAAGAAGTCATATTTCTGTCATTCTAGTGAATTATGTAATTATTACTTAATTGGTTCATTAGAAGTACAGTTTATTTACCTATAATGAAACACCATCTTTAGTTATTATGGCTACAAATATTTCATATTTCAGTAAAGTAAAAGTACATGCACAAGATATCACTATATTTAAAGTTAACAAAATACTAAGTATATCAATGCAATAAAAAATAGTATATTTATATAGTAAAAATTGCAGTTAAGTGTATAGATGCATTGCAATTGAATAAACTCATTGTTAACTTCTTTGTGCTGGTGTATAGCCTGTGAAGCATATAGGAAGATTTCATGTTGCTCAAAGAAGAAACAAATATTTTATATAACATGTTCATCCCAGTTTGGAAACACATATTAGTATCAGAAATCATTTTTTTTCTATTTATTCTACATGTAGATGAATGAAAAATTAACAAGTTTACAAGTCTCATACTTTTCTAAAGTCATATTTCTGTCAAAATAGTTGAAATATATAATTATTATTAAATTGATACATTAGAAGTACAGTATATGTACCCTATACTGAGATGCTGGAACTCCATCTTTAGTTACAGCTATATACATGTTTGTATTTCATTAAAGTAAAAGTACATGCACAAGATATCACTATATTTAAAGTTAACAAAAGACGTAGGGCCAGATATTCAAAACTTTGCACTGGGCAAAAACCGTTTGCGCAGGTTTAGCGCGGGATTAGCGCGGGTCTGCTATATTCAAAAGGCCAAAGAGCGCGGGCAAACTGCATTAGCGCCAGGCAAGATTATAATGTATGCAAGGGGCAAACTGACATGAATACAGGCGCAATGCTATATTCAGCAACTAGCGCCGCACTAAGTGGTTTTGAGCGACTTAGTGCGACACTTAGCGTGTGCAAATTACCACCCAGGAAAAGCTTGTGTTAACTCCTGGGCAATCAGCTTGTCAGCACTTTGGCTTTGGCGCGTGTTTGCATCGGGTTTAGCGAGGTTTTGGCGTGACCCTAACAAATAAATATGACACATAGATAAAGCCAAACATAGAGGAAGCATGCTGCTAACCGATGGCATCACAATGATGCCATCATCTGCCACCAGTCCCAGCCATGCCAGGCAGTAAGTGGTGACCCTGCCACCAGTGGACAGCATGGCAGTGTGGCCATACAGCACACACCTGTGGACCACACATCTGTGGACACAAACAGATGCCAGCACACACATGCAGCACTGTGGGCATGGAGGATGTTGAGGGGAGCGTGTATGGGTGGCGAGGCTGTGCCACAGACCAGGTGTGGCCACAAGGCTGGGACACATCATGCAGCGCACATGGGCCAGTATTGGAAATACCCCCAACACTAGTGTGCCTTTCGGATAATATATGCCCCCCCGGCCACATACCGCACAGCTGTACATCTGCCACAGCACACAAAGCCAGAAATGTACATGTCACT
This sequence comes from Neoceratodus forsteri, assembly GCA_016271365.2. Taxonomy (NCBI): domain Eukaryota; kingdom Metazoa; phylum Chordata; order Ceratodontiformes; family Ceratodontidae; genus Neoceratodus; species Neoceratodus forsteri. Next base: position 1,017,918,415 of record CM028129.1, on the reverse strand, counting down.
GTGAGCATCCCATGCCACAGGTACAGCATCTGTGGGTCACACAACAGTGTAGCAGTAATGTCCACTGTCAGTAAACACCTGCAGGTTAGGCCTGTCACTGTGTACAGTGCAGTCATCATCACTGCCCTACACACCATAGGCAGTGCTGTGTCCCTCACACTACTGGCCCCCTTGCTACTATAGTGTCTGTTGTGCACTGTAGCATGCCCTACAGTGTGACAGTTGAATGCCGCACCACCACCATCTGTGACTATGCTGTCTTGTCCCCTGGGGTACAATATGCTATGCTATGCTGTACTGTTTACATGTAGCCTGCAGCTATCATCATGCACTGCCAGAATCACCTACAGGTGGAGCTGAGGTTGGACCTGGTCAGCCCCTGTACTTCCCAGACTGACCTACAGGTGGCTCTGTGGGACCCTGCAGTAATGATGGGCAAACTGCATGAAAATCAGGGTATAATGAGATACTAATCTGGTTGTTTGCCCAGAGACTACCTAAGTAGGCTCATTTGCATGGCACTTTTAAATATGGCACATTTTAGCTCCGGGCAAACGTGTTTGCCCCGGGATAACTGCTTAGCCCCGCGCTAATGCCTCGCTAATGTGTTAGCACGGCGCTAACAGTACGGGGGAATATTATACAGTTTTGATCACTGTTCTTTCACATCTGCTGCTTCCTGCAGCTGTACTGAGTCCATGCATTTGCTGGCACACACATTGGCCATGTAGTTCGTCTGTACCTGCCCTCATGTTGCTGTGTACTGTGTTGTTGTTGTGGGTTGCACTTCCTGGTTGCTTTATTCAGTGCTGTCTTATTCCAGGGCTATGTTTGCCCTGCACTCCCAGCCCAGTTTGCATGGCCTCATTACCATGCTATATTCGGAAGCTGTTTGCCCTGGGCTATTCCTTTTGAATATAGCTTGCTCTGTGCTTCGGGCTAAGTTTGCCCGCCGGGCAGTGCTAATTTTGCCCAGGGGCAAAGTTTTGAATATCTGGCCCTTAGTATATAAACAGTAAAAAAAGGATATATTAATATAGTACAAATGGCATTTGAGTATATACATACATTGTAATTGAATAACTAATTAGGAACATCAGTATACTAACTCTTATTTTGGATGTATTGAAAACTACTAAAATAAATAAAAAAATAATTAAAGGGACACTGTTGAGCCATTGTTGACTCTGGTTCCATTACAGGGGCAGTGTTTATAGACCTCTCTAAGGCCTTTGACCGGGTGGATCACGGACTATTACTCCAAAAACTCCATGCAATAGGCCTCGATGCCCACACCCTCAAATGGGTTGAAAGCTACCTCTCCGGACGATCACAGAGGGTCAGGTGGCTGGAGACACTCTCCAAACCATTGTCCCTTAAGGATGGTGTACCCCAGGGATCTATACTTGGGCCACTATTGTTCTCGCTGTATGTAAATGAACTACGCAATCATTGCGATAGCAGCAGTGCCATCCAATATGCTGATGATGCCGTCATCTACCAAACCTCGGTCAACTTGGATGACCTTACCACCTCTCTCCAAAAGGATATTCACATCATGGAGAAGTGGCTCATCAAGAATAAAATGGTTCTTAACACCTGCAAAACCAAAGCCATGCTGTTTGGACATAGAGCCCTTGGACTAGATAGAACACATCTACTCCAACTCTCATCACTTGAGGGTAACAAGCTCGAAGTGGTCTCCTCAACTAAGTACCTTGGCCTTACTATTGACCAAGGTCTCACATTCAAACAACATGTGGACCAAGTCACGAGAGCAATCCATACAAAACTTGGATTAATGTATCGGCTCAAGGAATCGCTGACCCCCGAGGCTAGGACCGCTATAGCAACTAGTGTCTTACTTCCAACTCTAACATATGCTGCCCCGGTCATTCATGGTATCGCAAAGCTTGAGTTCGGTAGACTACAGACCCTACACAACAAGGTGGCCCGCTTTGCCACCCTCATCCCACACCAGGAGCCACCATCAAGGGCGCTAAGCTTAACTGGCCTTCTTTTCTCAATCTCGCCTCAGTTACTCTGTACTCTGCCATGGCGAAGAAGATAATCAGCCCTTCACCTCCACCGAGTCTTGGGGGACTCCTCACAGCAAAAATAAACCTGCGCAGCCTTAGATCCTCAGGCCACACACTTCTGGAGGTCCCCAAGGTCAGGACTAAGGCAGGACAAAAATCTTTTTCACATACTGCCCCTTCCTTGTGGAATGACCTCCCTGTGGAGATACGAGACACCCCATCTATGCCGTGTTTCCGCACAAGACTCAAGACCCATTTTCTATCAACAAGCATATGTCATTGCCTCCACCCTTGACACTACTGCAGGGACCTCTGCAGACTGCTCACCTAACTATAAGCGTTAGCCCCTAACAATGTTGCACTCTCTCTTTCCTCCCCTAATTCTGAACCTGTTAAAGCTCCTGAACTAGGTTACCTAGGGAATTGACAGTACTGTCTCAATTATGTCTCTGTCAATGGATAATGTAATGAACAACACTGACCATGCAGATATATCAATCCTGTTTAACAACTATGTTTAAATAGCTGAATGCGGCTTGCCCTAAAACTGTGTCACCTAAGGAATCTAGAGTACTGTCTCAACCAATGTCTCTGCCAATGGATGATGTAATGAACAACACCGACCAACCAGCTATACCAAACCTATGTCATGTCTGCTATTTGTAAACAGCTGAATACTGTATACCCATGTACTCTCATATGTTTTCCACTGTATGTTATGTCTTACTGTTATTCCCGGGTCGCCCCTGAAAAAGGGACCTTCGGGGCCCAGTGGGCTTACCCGGTCATCAAAATTCAATAAATAATAAATAAATTGTTGCATCATAGTATTTCTAGTGGAAAACCCACATTTTATGAGTGCATAGTTTCTCTAAAATGTATAGATATTGGTGGTGGTTTTATATGCTTCCTTTACTAGTAAAACTGCATTGTATGCTAATGGTGTAGTCATAACCAACCTTGTTTTGTTTCAAATTATTGATCTACTTACACTGAATACTTCTTAAATATTAGAAACACCCCCAAAACAGTGCAGCCACTCATTATGTAACACCATCCAGGCCCAGATTAATGGATGTGGGGGCCCTACTCCAAGTCATATTTTGTGGCATGGGGGGCCCCTAAATGCCAACATCCCACTTCTTCCTCCTGCAAAAGTCAGATCTCTCTGTGTGCATCATGCATACCTTGGCCTAATTGTCATTTCGTACCATGCTTGTGTGTGCTTTACTACATTGCTCTGGCTGAAGTCCACTTCACCTCTGCACTAGTACATCGACACACTTCTACTCAGCAAAGACATGGCTTCCTGATAAGATAGCTCTATTTTTATCAACAACACCCCTGACATAGCAAAATTGACACTCTAATACACATAAAGGTTATCTCAGGGGATGAATTACGGCATATGCTTTCCATGCCAAAAAGAAGCACCTCAAAGAAATATCTGGTCTCAAGAGAAAGCTCAAGCGAAAAGAGCAAGAATACCATGACCATGCACTCGCCTCAGCTACACTGGGAAATGAATGACCCAGGTTACTGTAGTCAGATATCAAATTAACATGCTCTCTGACTCCACCAACGTGGCACAAAGAACTATACGAAAAACAGCTCACAAATATTAGGAATCAATCAGGAGAGAGGCCAGTAAACTACTTAGATACTATGCTGTAGACAAGATAGATGCTTACAGAAGTAAGCTTCAGTGGTCTACTAGGCATAGCAGTAGCATATTTCTTCCATCAGGACAAGTCACTTCTTCTAAGAAACAAACTGGAAAGGCATTTGAAGCATTTTATACTGACCATTATCACTGACAAAGAGGCCCCTTGTTGCCCCCCCTCCCCATTTACAGAAGTTTCTGGCAACCACTACTATCCCAAAAGTCTCCCATTTTATGGTAGAAATCCTGGAAGCCCCCATAGGCATTCATGAGCTCCATGCTACAGTCAGTCTGTTTTCAGGTTCCATCTCTCCCCTCCCTCCCACAGGCCCTAAAGATCCCCAATCTTCTACAACTGGTGCAAGTGCAAGCAGCAACAGAAAGCAGCATTGGATTTTATTTTAACACATCCCTGTACTGTTACCTCCTGGTGATTGGTGTGGTGGCTGTGGCTTCTGGCCTTCTTCTTGGCCTGTGACTGACTGATGTCTGTGGTATTCAACTCCTCCTTGACCTCACAGGAGTGGACCAGTCAGTCCAGAAGGCAGAGTAGAGAGGCCAGCCACCCAAGTGCACCCCACCGACTACAGAGCAGCAGCTAGCATGCGACACTGTACCATGGCAAGATGACAAAAAAAAGATTACAATGCCTGGCTGGGCTGGACGGTGGTGGCCAGTGTCTGAAAGTGATGATTCTGTGACCGCGACTCTCCGGGCGAACCCTCGGCCCGCTCTAGTTGCACCATCTGTGTTTTTCTGACTTGTTCGATTAATCCTCGAGATCGAGAGGATCCCTTCTCAGTGCCCCACCATCCGCGATCTCTCTCACTAGTCACTGCTGCCCAGCCAACATGCCCTGACACCACGCACATGCACAGATTTCCACCGGTCCCCAGTAGCCACACCTCAGGAGGACCTGCATGAGACATGGTTGGTTGTGGTGGGGGTCATGTCAGGCAAACAGGCAGGTTGGATGAAAGGTGGAGCCAGAGCTGCCCAGAGAGACTGAGAGGCCACAGGCTGGGGAGGGTGCTTTTTATTTTGGTAATTGCCAATTTTTGGTGCTGTGCAAACTAAAAATAATAACATTATGACAATGACCCTGCATCCCAGCCAGCAGCCGCATGACAGTACAGCAAGTTGTATGGCCGATTAGCGGCTGCAGTCCGCTGGTAGGGAAGTAAATGCTAAAAGATGCAGTGTTGTGGGGGCCCTTCTGAACCACGGGGCCCTACGCCATGGTGTAATTTGCATAAAGGTAAATCCTTCCATGGTACTATCTTCTCCTCCCACTTCACTCTATGTAATTAGACTGTGATGAGGGTGTTCCTAGTTTCAGGAAAGATGCAGTGGGAGTTGATCAAAGACTGTAAATAAACATGTTTTTGTGTGGTAACACCAGTATGGTGGACAGTCTGCTTTAAACTTTTAAAAAGAAAAAGAGAATTAGAATTAAACTTTCTAGATGAATCAGCAAATTTACAGAATGTGAGCAATCATATTTTTTTTCTTGACTAGAGACGCACTTAGAGGGGGTTGACAGTGTCATGTAATCAACTGTTTTTGCATCACACAGTAGAATTTCCAGTTGAATGTTATGATTGCTTATCTTCTCTAAGTTTCATACAGCAATGCCAACCAGGATGCAAAACTCCAATGCTGTAATATATCACAAAATGCTACAGTATACTGCAGGAAACACTGTAATTTAATGGCAATTTAGTCCTTTCATCATGCAATATTTTGTATCATGTCATTCACTGCAAGTCATCACGCTGCATGATGGTTGGATCCACTGAGGATGCTGGTGATTGCCTTAAGTGCTTCCTTTCATAGTAAAAGTGTAATGAATGTTAATGGTATATTCATAACATACCTTGTATTGTTTCAAATCCTTGATCTACTCATGTTGCATACTTCTTGTATCTTAGAAACTCCCCAAATACTGCAACCACTCATTATGTAAAAGCATCCTCTGCTCCCACTGCACTGTGAATAACAAAATTATGTTGGGGGTGTTTCCAGTTCCAGGAAAGATGCAGTGAGAGTAGATCAAGGATTATAATCAGTCATGTTTAGTGTGGTAACACCAGGTGGTGGAGAGTCTGTTTTCCGCTTTTAAAAAGAAAATTAGAATGAAACTGACTGGCTCAATCAGCAAATTTATAGATTCAATGGGCTGACACAGCTTAGTGTAGAGTTATGCTAGTGCAATTGCTGATAACTTTGGCAGTTCACACTCAGTATCCAGCAAACACAGCGACTGCAACTGAGCGCTTTCAAAAACGGTGACTCAATCATGGCACCTGTGTCCAGGGCTACCTGGCAGGGTAGCGACTGGATACCTGGGTGGGCAAGGTAGGGTGATGGGAAGCATACATGAGTGTATGCAAGCACTCATGCAAGGGAGGGACAGGAAGAGGAGGGGAGGTATGTGGGAGGGGGTGGGTGGGAAGCTGGCAAGCTGGTCCACTAGCATGGTGGGGATGGTGGTTGGTTGGAGTGTGCAGGGTGCAGGGTTTGGGTCCAGCATGGCGCAGTTTTTTATGCACAGTCAGGCCAATTTTTTTTTTTTTTAAGATTTTCACCCCCCCGACATGTGCCCCCCTGGAGTTGAGAATCCTTAAGTAGCGGGGTGCAGGTGGCACCATTTAGTTTGGCACCAGTGTACATTGCCATCATTCATTTGCAGTGATGTACACTCACCCAAACAGCGATCGCTATTCCGTGATCGCTGTTATCACATAGAACCTTCGCACTCTCTGTTCCATGGGAAACTACCACCCTGTAGGTGTACCAAAGGCAAGGGACCCTCAAGGAGGATCCCACAACAAGAGATGCCACAGAAAGAATTCTCTTGGCTAAAAGTACCTTAGAAAGGAGCCTCGAGGAGAGAGGCATGCTGCTAGAGGATGAAGGGAGGATGGTGGGGCAAAGCAAATCAGCTTCTGAATGAGACTGGAGGGGACTGGCTTAAATAGATCAGCCAGGGGTAATGGCTAGTTGCTGCACCCCAATAAACTGTAGGCATAGCCTTTCAATTCAGTGGGCTTATACACCTTAGTGTAGTGTTATGGTTGTGCAACTGTTGATAACTTTGACCATTCACACTCTCTGTTCTATGGGGAACTATCACCTGTAGAGGTACCAAAGGCAAAGAACCCTCGAGCAGGTTTCCAACCCTAGAGGTGCTGTGGGAAGGATTCCCTTAGTTAAAGGCACATTAGGAAGGAGCCCTAAAAAAGAGTATTGAGCAGCAAACATTGACCATGAGGGCTGAGAGCTTAGATCTACAGCAACCAATGACAACTGGAAACAGACACAGACTGAAGAGAAAGCTGATAGATATTGATTGAGCAGAAGGACATGACTTCCTAAGGACAGAGGGAATGGCAAAGAAGGAGAGTTACCATCCACTCAATTCAACAGCAGAACCTATTTGGGTAAACTGAAGGAATATACTAAATACGAACTACCTAGCATTTATGACATTCGGCATGGAAGATAGGAAAAAAACCCTATGAGGAGGAACTGACTGGGGATAAAAAGTCTCATTTCACTTTTCTTCCTGGCTAGGAAAACTTGTAGTGATAGCTCAACTATTGTGATTTAGAGCTCCAATTCAGGGGAGAAATATTCCAGGTTTGTGGAATGCTCTTGCTCTGTCCCTCTGATGGGAAACACCGGGAGGGGGCTGTGAGCGCTCTCTGCAGCAAAGGGAGACACCCACTGGGGAGGCCCTTACTTCAAGATGGGAAGAGGAGAGCAACAACCAGTGAAAGGCACTCACTTGGCCTCCATGAGGTAGGTCTAAGGAGAAGGTAAATGTCTGAGGGGCTTCCCTGAGGACCGTCTATGAGTTGAGGAAAGCAGAGAATGGGCAGGGAAAGGAAGTACATGGAGACCAGGTGAATCTTAAGTGTTTGTAGGGAGAAAAGCTTTTGAAGGTGCTGAAGGCATGGCTTGCACAGCTAAAAGAGCTCCCTTACACTTAAGGGCCCCCTTCAGCAGCTGAAGTCTTAAATTCTACATCAAGTGGTGCCAATGATGATCTACACAGCTAAAGCATTCCATGATGTGAGTGTGACCTCTGTGGGCAGGGGACACACCCTCCATATACAGACTTCATGGGGAAGAGGGAGACCTTTGCTACAGGGCAAGCCCCAAGCCATATTATGGTTATGGCTGGCATTCCATTGACTGTAGGAAAGAAAGGCCCTGATGAGCTTGAGGGCCATGAACGTATGGAGCATGAATGTAGGTAAGATTAAACATCTGCTTAACTGAATGCAGGGGTAGTAGGAGGCCGGATGAATCCAGATGGCCATTGGTTATTTCTGACCACATAGCCCATTCCCAACCTGAAGTCATAATGCCCCACTGCAACATTGCTGTCCCTCGCCACAGGAATAACCAATGGCACAAGCAGATCACCAGGACACCATGACAGGAAGAATCAACAAGAGTCAGGGGGACTGATTCATGGTAGCAGTTATAACTGCAGCAGCATTTAACAAAGCAGTGCAGCACAGGAGGATTTATAGCAGGACCAGTAACAGTAGTATAATGGGGAGGCAGCATAGGTAAGCATGTAACAGCAGTATTAGGAGTGACTAAAAGCAGCAGGCAGAATGCAAGGAAAATTAGCCCAAAAAAGAAGCAAACTGAGAAAGGACAGGAAAATGGAACACAGTAGTGCAGCAGAAACAGGAGACAGAGAGAAGTACAGCTGCATAAGAAAGAGCTCAACTTTCAACTTAGAAAGCAGGAGAGACACAAATCAAGCAGAAATCAAGGAGAACCAAGCAGAAATGCAGCACACAGGGGAAAGGGGGAGAGAAACACTTGAAAAAGGGGGGTATTGCTTGTTACAGCTTCTGTACCACAACAAAATCCGGAGTCTTATTCATATCTTAAACTCATTCTTTATTGTACAACAACGCCCCTACGTTTCGCTTCTATGAGCTTGATCACGGGGCTCTTTTATATATCTATTTCACAAAAAAAATATACAAATACATTTTTAGATTTATTTTCTCCTTACTTTTTAAGTTGAAATTTCATCAGAATCTTAACATAGCAGATATCTACCTTATTTCATGCAATTTTCAACACCGCTGGTTAATAATCTTGTTTAAAATAATTCTTCCCCCTACCAAAAAATATTTTTAAACATTACTTTTGATTAATTGTTTTCCTTATTCCATCTATACACTTATCACAATCCATAATACTTAAAATCACGATTCCTTGTTAAATGTAATTCTTTATGAAGCCTTGTATATATTCTTACTATTATTAATAGACATCAAATCATCTTTATAAGGCTTCCTTTACTCACAATAGCCACAAACTTTTAACCACGCCAAAACGTAACCAAAGTATGATAACTTAAACACCCTTTTACTAGCGTACCTAGAGTCTTTTATCTTCTTGTTGCTCAATTCCTTTTTAAATTCTTTACTAAAAGATTATGGTTTTATTCCCAATCTGTAATAATCAAATATTTAACATTCAATCCTTTTGTCTTTTAAGGCTTAATATCTTTTCAAAATATATTAATTCCGTTTGCATTTATTTATTAATTTGGAGCTCACCCTCTCAGCCTTGTGCCAAATACAAATCGTGTTCTCAAGCTCTCAATGCTGTACCCAAAGGTTCCTTCTGATGCCTTTGTATGCACTAGATATTTTGCGCCCGTAATGGCGTTTAGACGCCGATTCACTCTCTGGCGTTCTGGCTCTCCAAGGACGCTATGCCTCTTCAAACAGCTTGAGTTTCCCGCGGGAGTGAAGTCGTCACTACCCGAAACTCTCACTGATCGCGTGAGCGTTGCTAAGCAACTAAACACACATGCCCGACCGAGCGGGCATGTGCGCGGTTCCCTCAAGCTGTTCGTGGATTTGGCTGTTTGTTTGCGCTAATTTCATTATTAAACACTGATGAATGTTTATTTATACTGCTTCAAATGTGATTCGTTTTAAATACTGATGCAATTCTTTATATTCAAAGGGGATGTAGTGTACAAATATACAAATTTTGTACTTATATTACTTAAAACACACCATCTTTTTCTCACAATGATAAACTTTTACATTCCTTGAATTTACTTGTTAAGAATTACTCCTCCATACTGCCCATGCATACTGATCACTTTACTTATATCTTTTGTTCACATTTTATACATACAACATTCTGTGCTATGAATACCATTATTTTAGAAACATTTTATATACATTTTGGAACACACCAACATTGTGCACATTATTATTTTTATGCTCAACAACTCTCTTAATTACCAAATAAATGTACAATATAGTACAGCACGACCATTCTTAGACCCATATTAATTCTTACTTTTAGATTTTTTTGTGTATGAAGAAAAGAAATTCAGAAGACATTATCATTGCCCAGACTCTACTAGAGTATTGCTTGTTACACTCTACTTGAGCACTCTACTGTTTCAGCAAGATGCCTCTGCCTACATTTCAGCGGGATGCAACATTACTGCCTAGGCACCTGCCTACTATTTCAGCAAGAAGTCTCTGCCTATATTTCAGTAGGGCCATCATCCCAGCTTGGGCATCCACTTATAGTTTTGGCAAAAAGCCTCTGCCTATATTTCAGTGGATCCACATCCCTGTCTAGGCAACCACCTACCATTTCAGCAGGGGCATGATGCTGCTGCTTACATTTCAGTGGGGCACAGCACACTGGGAACTAAATGAAGATGAAGACAAACACACCAGCACTAACACTAACTCATACTAAGGTGGTTCTTACTAAGGTGAAGGCAAAGTAGGCTGAGGCTCATAATGTTCTTATAATGCTGGCTTACTAAGCCAGAGGATAAAATGATGAATTATACCCAGAGATGATTATCTTATTAACACTAATTAATTCTAACACTAACTAACCATTACTAACACTAATACTAACTAAAACTTTCTAATGAACACTAACTAACCAACACTACTAACACTAGCCTAAGTTAAAGCGAAAAGGAGCAGTAGGTGGTGAGGGTTTGGTAAAAGTATGAAACAGCAAAATATGAGCCTGAATAACACAAACATAGGAATGAGGAGTACATGTAGTAGAGCAACAATAAAACTGCTAGAAGCAAACATGGTAATGAAAGTCAAGAGTTCTGAAGCCAGGCACTAAGTCAGGTTTGAACAATTAATGATAGATGAGCAGAGGGAGATTGCTACAGCATGAAGACAGCAAGTAGAACTGAGAGCACACTGGAAACAATTACAGATAACTGAGGGATAGCTAAGGTAAGGAAACAGCAATATGTAAGCTTGAAAGCACTAACAAGTAATGTGGACACAGGATGCTAGAAAAATTAGAAAAGCTGAAAATAAACAAACAAAGCAAACAGAAGCACAGGAACTGGAGGGAGCAGAAACAAACAACTGAGTGAGAAGCACAGACAGGCTGTAGTCAGAGGCAAAATACTGACATACTGTAGAAGCAGGAGAAGCACAAACAAGGCAGAGTCCAGCACAAGCCAGCAGAAATCCAGGCACAATGGAAGGCAGGAGGTAAACACAGAAGAAGAGAGTGGGTAGACAGAGCCCAGGGAGAGGTCAGGCAGAGCCTCCAGCAACAAAGAAAAAGTGCTTCTGAATGAGGTTGGAGGGAACAGGCTTATATAGCTCAGGCAAGGAGAGTGGCTAGTTGCTGCACCCCAGTGAGCTGCCGCCACAGCAAATATAAGCAATCATAAAATGTGTTTTTGAACTACAGACACACCGAGGTCCAAGGGGTTTGACAGTTACCCTTTAAGTGCATTTCCAGTATCTTGACAGTAACATAAATATTTAAGTTAATTTCATAATTATATTATTTCCACAGATTGGCAACTGTTATTCAGAATTTTTACCATGTGACCCTGCTGTACTGTATGTAACTAATGTATCCCCTGTGCTACTACCCTATTTTCATTCATTATGTAATGTTGGCATCTATCCTCTGTAAAATGCCTTTGATTTCTCTTGCTATAAATTGTATGTATTTTTGTTGCTGTCATTGTGGACTATTCATTTTTGCCTGTAACTAATTCTGGGTTGCCCCTGAAAAGGGGACCTTCGGTCTCAGTGGGCCTACTCAGTTACCAAAATTCAATAAATAAATAAATTTCCAGTATATCAATATACATATCCTGACTGGGATTTCAGCTCAGCCACCCAGGAGGACCGCAGCCACTGGGCAGACGGTGCTCCTGAAGCAGCCGCCCAAGACCACTTGCTCGGACTACGAAGGCAATGAGCCATGATCCCGACTGGGATTCCAGCTCAGCCACCCAGGAGTACTGCGGCCACTGGATGGACGGCGCTCCCGGAGCCACCGCCTGAGACCACTTGCTCAGACTCTGAAGGCAGACAGGTATGACAAAGCCGGAAACCAGTCGGAGTGCGAGCGCCTTTTCTCTGGCTTGCTCCAATTGGTCCGCTTAATCCCTTTGGTTTTCTTATACTAAAATACACCAAAAAGAGTTGTTTTTAACTGCTATTGTTTAAAAAGTTACTGAACTGTACTGTATGTATATCTTGCTAGTGTGCATTGCTGATAAATCCTAACTACCACCCTCACAGCCAAAGTGACACAGCCCTTTCCTGTCTCTGTAGCTCTTCCAGACTGCAGGGCTCCAAGGAAATTGCTTTCCTTTTCACTTACTAATTTTGGTGTCTTCACCTTGATTGCTGGCCTTTGTGGAGCAATTCCTTAAATCTGACTCCCTCTCTCTTCCCCCTCAGCCATGAACCCAACTGGGATTCCAGCTCAGCCACCCAGGAGGACTGTGACCACTGGGTGGACGGCGCTCCCGAAGCCGCCGTCTGAGACCACTTGCTCAGACTCCGAAGGTAGAGAGATACAGCAAAGCCACAAATTTTCACCTACCCACCCTTCCCCACCCCTGTCATTAACTTTATAGGCATACTAGCCCAGCCCATGATGGTTCCCGATGCATCCTTGCCTTATCCCATGATGCCTTAAACATATATCCACCTGTTTAAATCACATCACTGGTAATATTCAGTTGGGCATCCAGAACGTTGCCGTTGTCTCAGTTCTCTTTCCCTGCACCTCTTACAAACCCCTCTAAAAATTCCCTTAGCCTGTCCATAAACAGCAACCGCCATAAGCAGCAGTCGTCATCCTCAGCTCCATATCCTAAAATGGCATACATGCGGCAGCTTGCACTCCTCACCGCCCTACTTACTCTGCCACTCATAGGCTACCTCCTGGCAAATTATGTGACTCGAGAGGCACTGCATCCACTACCCCAAGACTGTCTATCCTTCATGACTGAATTCATTTCATGCAATATGCCTCTTCTCTGCTGGCTGCATCAAGCGGTGTATATCCTCCCCGAGAAGAAACCATCACACTGCTTCACATGCAAACAAAATTAATTGGTCCCTCTAGCAAATGCACCATTTGGAGTCATTCGGCTAGAATACTGGCCTATGTGTCCCTGGGACTGCACAACCTAGAATGTAAACCCTGGCATTGCAAGAACGGATTAATAAGTAACCGGATAAGGACTAGTGCTCTCATGCTCTCTCTTGCCAGCTTGAGAAAACTTGTATGCTTACTTTTTCTTTGCTCTGGCAATGTTGAGCTCAATCCTGGCCCTATGCATGCCCTCTCCTCCCCATCAGAACTTTAAAATCTCAAAGGAATCAGCTGCATGCATATCAACGTATGTAGTCTTCTGAAAAAACTTACTCTAATCCATGCATGTGTTATCCACACGGAGCCCTTGTAGTCTCTGAGTTCTGGCTTAGACCCTCCATGCCAGACAGGGAGATCAACATCCAGAACTACCTACTATTCAGAGCAGACAGACAGACTAGAGGTTATGGGGTTGCCATTTATGTCAAAGATAAGTTCACAGTCACCACCCTTGATGCCACCACGATAGCAAATGGGTTCGAGTGCTTGGCTATAAAAATAGAACTATCCTCATCCCTAGCTCTCCAAAACATAGGATGTTACAGACCTCCCTCTGCTGGCTCACAGCTTCTGTCTCATCTCTCATCCATCTTGGACACCAGCCCTATTTTCTAAAACTAGCTTACCACGTTCTTGCACCTCCTATCACACACCTATTTAATTGCCCCTATCACAAGGAACCCTAACCCAAATATGGTAAACTGCTCATGTTATTCCATTATTCAGATCTGAAGATCCCTGCGGCCTAAACAATTACAGACCGATCTCCCTTCTCCCTACCATCTCAAAACTTTTGGAAAAAATCATGAATTCCCAGCTGAGATCCTTTATGGACAATACTAAATTTTTAAACCCTCTCCAATCTGGTTTCAGATTGAAGCATAGTATAATCTCAGTACTAGCCAAGGTAACAAATGATTGACAACAAGAATTAGATTGCAAGAAGTTTGTCTGTGCTGTATTCCGTGATCTAAGTAAAGCATTTGACATGGTTGACCACTGTATTCTACTCTCCTCACTAGAATCACTAGGACTAGACCCTACCTCCATATGCTGGTTTCACAACTACCTGTCTGACAGGTACCAACAGGTTAAGACTGAAGGTGAGCTTTCCTCACCCACTTTGCTATTAGGGGGGGTTCCCCAGGGCTCCACCCTGGGACCACTACTATTTGCCATCTATATCTATATCAACAATATAGACACAGACATTAAAGAGGAAAGCATCCATCTGTTTGCGGATGACACAGTGCTCTACCTAAGCCGCCCTACTCCACAATCTGCATGCACCAACCTACAAAAAGACCTCGATCACCTGCAACTGCAACTCCTTAGAAGAAAGTTACTTCTCAATGCCAAGAAAACCAAAGCCATGTTACCCTCACCTGTAAGTCACCTCACCTACCCAGCTTCAACTGGTACACCTCCCCCCCATCTCCACGATTCTGGGAGAGAACCTTGAATATGTCATGAAATTCAAATATTTGGGTGTCTGGATAGACCTCAAAATCTCCTTTATGGACCATCTAGATGACCTGCTCAGGAAGCTAAGACAAAGACTTGGCCTTTTCTGCAGGATAAGACGGCTTCTAACTACTGAAGCTAAGAAGCATCGTCCAATCTACGTTCCTCTCAATAATTGACTATGCGGACCTCATATATAGCAGCTGCTCTTCCTCCTACCTTGGGAAACTGGATACACTGTACCACAAAGCCTTACGCTTCATCTCTGACCTTCCTCGTACCACCCACCATTGCTCCCTATACATGGTTGTAGGCTGGACCTCATTACAATATAGGCGCGACATGAGTGCGGTGCTCTGGATGTTTAAATCTATTATAGGCAAACTTCCCCACTATATTGCTGATTGCCTAACCCAATATCATCACTGGAAGCTATGCCCTTAGAAGCTGTTCCCTAATTTCCCTGCATACACTTAGGGCGCACACTCGCTTCGGGAGAGCTGCTATAGGTTTCACGCTCCCTTCACTCTGGAACAAACTCCAGAAATCCTTAAAACTAAGATCCCCTATTAGCCTTGACACATTTAAAAAGCTATATCGAAATGTCATCACTGAAAAATGCATCTGCTACGCATGTCCCTAATAGCCCTTACCACTAAAACTTTTTTTTTGGTGCTTCCATATTCCACCTGTGACTGCAACTCTAATTCTTACTCCTGTCCATCACCAATATTCATTTATTACCTGCAGTGTCCTGCTTGCCTGTATACCGAACTATGCACTTGCACTATTTCCTGTCTCCTGGCTGTCTGCTGTCTACTGTTCATAATTCTGTTCATATGTTACTCTCCAACTATTGTAATTAACCTGCGATCCTCTGAATGTATCCATTTCTTAAATGTATATTGCATGTATGTTGCAGGTCCACCTTGTAAATGAGCTTGCTCAATGGTGTCTGCCTGGATAAATAAAGATATTGATTGATTGATTGATTGATATTTAAAGTGAATTACATGCTTGGATTATTTATATACTGTATTACCTAAGACAACTTTAAATAGTATTATAATGATAAAGTTGAAAGACATAAGATATATTAATATATTGAAATGGAATTACTAAATCTGCACATCAATATACTGTTCTAACAACTTCAATATATTAACACCTTGAAAGTAATTACCAAAAATTAATTTCAATTCTGGTATACTAATAGTAAAAATACCTTTTGATGTAATGAAATAGAAGACAGTGAATTTTTAATACAGTATTAGTATATTTAATGTGAATAACATGTATTATACGATACCCTTATGGAATACCGAAGCTGAGGGTCCCAACATGTATGGGCCTGGCATCAGTATCCTGAAATTAAGGATGCCCAACATTTCAGCCTGACAGTGAAATGTCATTTTGCTGGGCAAAATTGTATTTCACCTGGTGAAATGCTGGGTTACACCTGAGAAACATGGTTTCACCTGGCATAACCATATGAGGATGGCAGAGAGAGGTGCTGACTGAGCTGCCTTGTGGTGTGGATCACTAATGCTCCTACAGCTCCAGCAGGCTGTCAGGGATAAACTTCTGTTCCCGTAGTAGGAACTTTAAAAAAAAAATGTTTTTCACTCCTCTGAAGCTAACAACCAACTCTGAGGTTCGCTTCCCCTCGAAATTGTTTATTTTAGTAATGGGTGAAGCCCCCCACATAATGCAGATCCCCATTGGGATTTTGAAATTTGGTCTCCAAACCTCGGCATAGTGTAGGTCAGGAGACTGAATTTCGGGATTACATAGGTAATCCTATTATACAATGGCAAGAAAGAATTATGGACTCTGATTGGTCAGTCTGGGGCTGAACCTGTGATGTTATCCCAGCATAACATCGTGGATCTAGTCCTAATACACAGATGATCAAATCACCTGAGAAAAAAAATCACTGCAAATGGCACATCCAACTTGGGCAGTCAACCATGAATCCGGCTTTACTGAAACACAGCTGTCAACATTAGACTTGGGGTTTTGTATAGACTCCCTCAATATCTTATGCCCACAGCTCTCCACCTCTCCGTCACCAGCTCTATCCTATCTATAATTGACTATGGCATGGTAGTGTACTCTGCTGCTTCAGAAACAGCCCTAAATAGGGTGGCTACAGCACTCAATGAAGCATGTAGACTAGTCTTTGGGGCAGAGAAACTTAACCACATGTGCACCCTCTACAAACAAACTTACTGGCTTACATTCAGTGACAGGGTCAAATTTCAAACTTAAGCCCAAATAGGTCTTGAACCCCTTTGCATCCAACAATTCCTCCTACCAGCTCACTAGCAGTATAACCCAAGGGGCCAGTTAGAGATACCCTATGTGTCTCCTTTATGAGGACATCTCTTGACCAACGCTTGTTTGCTTATAGGGCTCCCCTCTGGCTAAATGAGTTACCAGTAGAAGTAATCAACACAAAGAACTTCTCTACCTTTAGACATGACCTAAAGCAATCCCTTATCAATTCTAGAACCTATGAATGCAGACATGCACAAGGCACCTGCAAATGTTATAACATAGAAACATAGAATTTGACGGCAGATAAGGACCGCTTGGCCCACCTAGTCTGTCCATTTTCCTACCTAACAGATAAGCTGCAGATCCTAGTTAACCAACAGCTTACTTCCTCCTACCCCCCCACCTAGGACTGCCTTATGCCTGTCCCATGCATTCTTGAAGTCCCCCACTGTTCTTGACTCCACAACCTCCTCAGGGAGGCTATTCCACACATCCACAACCCTCTCAGTGAAAAATACTTCCTCACATTACCTCTGAGCCGCCCCCATCTTCAAATTGTGCCCCTTGTTCTTGCACATCTTTTTCTGGAAGATGCTACCCTCTTGGACTTTGTTAATTCCTTAAGGTACTTGAAAGTTTCTATCATGTCCCTCTCTCCCTTCTTTCCTCAAGGTATACATATTAAGCTCCTTTAGTCTTTCTATGTCTTCTGGTGCAGACCCTGCACCATTTTGTTGCCCTCCTCTGGACAGCCTCCACTCTGTCTATGTCTTTGTGGAGATGGGGTCTCCAGAACTGCACACAGTACTCCAGATGGGGTCTCACCAACTGTCTGTACAGAGGGATAACAACTTCCTGTTTTTTACTATTGATGCCTCTTCCTATGCATCACAGTATCCCCCCAGCCTTCCTTACTGCCTTCTCACATTGCTTGCCCACCTTTAGGTCATCTGATATAATTACCCCCAGGTCCCTTTCTATTTTTACTGTTGTCAGTATCTCACCCCCCATTGTGTACACTTCCCCTGGGTTTTTGTTTCCCATGTGCATTAGCTTGCACTTCTTTGCATTGAATCTGAGCTGCCATACATTTGACCATTCCTCCAACCTTGCCAAGTCCCTTCTCATCCTTTCCACTCCCTCTTGTGTATCAACCCTGTTGCAGATCTTTGTGTCATCTGCAAAGTGACATACTTTTCCTTCCAGTTCCTCTTCAATGTCACTTATAAAGACATTAAAAAGGACCAGTCCCAGTACTGAACCCTGCGGTACCCCCCTAGTGACCCTCCTTTCTTCACTGTGTACTCCATTTACTACTACCCTTTGCGTCCTGTTGTCTAGCCAATTTTTTATCCAGGCTACCACCTTGGGACCCACTCCAAGGCTGGCTATCTTGTGTATTAATCTTTGTGTGGGACTGTATCAAATGCCTTGCTAAATCTAGGTAGGCCATGTCCACAGCCCCTCCCTGGTCTACTACTTTGGTCACCCAGTCAAAGAAATCTATTAGATTCATCTGACATGACCTTCCCATCGTGAATCCATGCTGCCTTGGGTCCTGTGCCCCACTGGCCTCTAGGTACTCAACAATTCTTTCCTTCAGAAGTGATTCCATCATTTTCCCTACCACTGAGGTCAAACTAACTGGTTTGTAGTTTCCTACCTCTGTCCTGCTCTCACTTTTGTGAAGAGGAATCACATCTGCCCTCCTCCAGTCCTCGGGTACCACCCCATCCTCCCATGATTTGTTAAAGAGAGTAGTCAGCGGTGTCACTAGTTCTACCCTTAGTTCTTTTAGAATTCTTGGGTGAATCCCATCAGGCCCCATTGCTTTGTCCACCTTCAATTTTATTAGTTCTTTCAGAACCCTTTCTTCAGTAAATGGACTGGTATCGACCTCATCTTCAGAGTGTTTCTCTTGTTTGGTTTAGGTAACTCCCCTCCTCTTCCTTTGTGAATACTGAGCAGAAATATTCATTCAGTATCCCTGCTTTTTCACTGTCACCTCTACCCACATTCCTCCCTTTATTAAGCTTCAGTATCCTCCTTTGGTCTTTCTTCACTCCTAATATACCTATAAAGGTCTTATCCCTTCTTAACAGAATTGGCTATCCTTTCCTCGGTTTGGGCCTTTGCTATTCTGACTGCCTTCCAGCCTCTTTCTGCTTTAACTGATAAAGTTCTCTGTCCTGTTCTTTCTGTGTTTCCTTATATTTCCTGAATGCTGTCCTTTTCTCCTTAACCTTCCCTGCCACCTCTTTTGAGAACCATAGTGGTTTTTCCTTCGTTGTGTTTTATTGATTTGCTTTACACAAAGGCTTGTTGCCTCTGTGATGGCTGTTTTGATCACTCCCATTGTTCCTCCACCCTCCTTCTTGCCTGTTTGCTAGTGCTTTTCTGAGGCACTCTCTCATTTCCCAAAGTCAGCCCTCCTAAAGTCCAGTACTCTTGCTTTTTGTATGGCTTGATTGTATGGCTGTGTTTATCATGAACACACTGTTTGGTGGTCGCTTGTTCCCAGATGGCTACCCACTTCTAAATCTGAGATTCTTTCTCCATCCCCATTTGAGAGTACCAGGTCTAAGATTGCTCCCTCCCGAGTGGGTTCCAATACTAGCTGTCTGAGGCATGCCCCTGTAGGGCATCAAGAATGACCCTGTTTTGGATGTGCCTGCAGCAAGGTGCTCCAGTTAACATCTGTCATATTCAGGTCCCCATCAACAATATCTCCCTTTTTCTGCCATTCTAAGAAAGTCTTCTATCATTTCCTTGTTCATTCCCTCCCCCTGAGATGGGGGTCTGTATACAACCCCATGAGGATTGTGGTGCTGTTCCTGTCTCCAGGGTTACCCAAAGTGCCTCATCTGCTCCCTGTTTACTCTTTAGTTCTGTTGCTTTGATCCCTTCCTTTACATAGAGAGCTACTCTCCTCTCTTTACCCTCCCTGTCCCTCCTGTAGATTGTGTATCCTGGTATGTTGACATCCCAGTCATGGTTCTCTGTGTACCATGCTTCTGTGACTACCACAATATCCAGGCAACCTCTTCCATCAAGGCCACTAGTTCAGGAGCTGTTACACAGACTACGGGCATTGGTACTCATCACCTCCACTTTTGATAGCCTTACCCTTTTAGCCCCATTTCTGTCCTTACTGCCTTTGCCTTTTTTACATTTAAATCTGTTCTGCTCCCTAATAACTTCTGTACCTTGGTGTTTACCTCACTAATCACCATGTTTTGTGGGGGGAGGTTCGGATTTCCCTGCTCCTTTTCAGTGCCTCCCCCCTTGGCTAGTTTAAATGTTTGCTGATGAAGCATTTAAACCTCTCACCTAGGATCCTGATTCCCCCCCCCCGGACAGATGCAGACCATCACACCAGTATAGGTCTGCATCCCTCCAGGTGGCTCCCCAGTCCCCAATGAAGCCAAAACCCTGAGCTCCACACCAGTTTTCAACCACTCATTGAATTCCTGGTGAGAAGTGCCCTAGCATCTCCTTGCATAGACAGGCAGCACCTCCCAGAAGGTTACTCAGACGCGCCACTTGTCTAAGGTCTCTTCCCAACTCTACAAACTCCTCTTGCACTGCTCTGATCCCATTCCTATCCAGGTCATTTGTCCCTAGGTGGACAATGACATCCAGCTCCCTCCCTCGTGCAGCTCCTCCCACGATCCTGAGGGTTTGCTTCCTGTCCCTCCAAGCCGTGGCGCCAGGAAGGCACCTTACCTCCCTCTCCCCTTCCTCCCCCATTTCTACTCCTCTAATGATTGAGTCTCCCACCAGGAGTTGTTTCCTTCCCCTGTGGGGTCCTATGCCACCCTCCTGTGGGTCTCCTTTGTGAAGGTTCCCAGCATCCTCCTTGGTCTCCACTGCAGGTGCCTCCATAGAGGAACCACTATCCACCAGAAGAGTGAATGAATTGTGGAGAGGTACAGCTTGAGGGATGCAACTCTGTTCCACCACTCTCTCCCTCCTTGAGCCCACCCTGGTCCAGCCTCTCCTCTTTCTTGGCAACCTCTGAGGTAGTGGCATTGGCCCTGGTGGTCCCTGGGTGGGGGAAGAGGTTTCAAGAATCCTAGCCAGGTCAGCCTGGAGATGCACGACCTCCTCTCTCAGACCAGAGAGGTGCCTACAAATAGGGCAGCATCGCAGCCTCCAGAATGTCTCCCAGAACACTGCCACCCCACAGCCATTGCACTGCACCACTCCTAGCATGTCTTATTTTGTGTCCTCTCTACTGTTTCTCTGGATGCTAATTCTCTCCTCTCCTTACAACTCTCACCCTTCCTGTTCTGGGACAGCAACTTCCTATCTTCTTCAGTAGCCTCCTTCTTCCTTGCTCAATATCAGACCACCAGCAGCTGGGGGGGAGAGTGAGCTACTTTTTTCCTTTAAGGTTGACAAAACCAGTGTTTCTCTATGATCCTTTCCTTCCTACTGCCAAACAGGAAGTTCCTGTTGACAGTCAAATCAAGTGGCTATAAAAGTAGAACTGGCTTTGGAGGGGTGGGATGGAGGGCAATTAGTAAGAAAAAAGGCTAGCAACAGAAAGTTGTAATTTGACTCACCTGCTTTTATAGTGTCTAAACCACACCCCAGGTAAGCTCTCTTTCCTCCCATTGGTTTAGCAAAGTCAGCTGATACAGTACCCTTCCCTGCACAGAACACACACTGACTTTCTTTCTTTTCTTTCTTTTTAACCCTAAATAAGACCCCTTCTACTTCTAATAAAGTTATCTGTTTACTTAATCTTAACAGACACTGACTCCTGCTGAGATATAAGTTTTAAATTAATAAGAAAATGTAGCTTCTTTTAGTTAGCTGCTTTCTGCTCTACAAGCAAGGCTAGCAACAGGAAGTTGTAATTTGACTCACCTGCTTTATAGTGTCTAAACCACACCCCAGGTAAGCTCTCTTTCCTCCTACTGGTTTAGCAAAGTCAGCTGATACAGTACCGTTCCTGCACAGAACACACACTGACTTTCTTTCTTTTCTTTCTTTTTTTAACCCTAAATAAGACCCCTTCTACTTCTAATAAAGTTATCTGTTTACTTAATCTTAACAAACACTGACTCCTGCTGAGATATAAGTTTTAAATTAATAAGAAAATGTAGCTTCTTTTAGTTTGCTGCTTTCTGTTCTACAAACAAGGCTAGCAACAGGCCTTGATCAATAAGGCACTCGATGTCCACATTAGTACTCCACTGTGGGAAATCAGCCTCCCTAACTCCAC
Organism: Neoceratodus forsteri; assembly: GCA_016271365.2. Taxonomy (NCBI): domain Eukaryota; kingdom Metazoa; phylum Chordata; order Ceratodontiformes; family Ceratodontidae; genus Neoceratodus; species Neoceratodus forsteri. Next base: position 1,017,896,271 of record CM028129.1, on the reverse strand, counting down.
CCGTTAGGTTATTAACCCACCACAGACTAACTCCTACTCCTATCTATGCTCCTCCTTCCCCTCTCTCTACATGCCAGGACTCCATAATGCAGTTCCAGCCCTGTGACTCTTTTCCTGCTCCTACCCCCACATTTTTCTCCCCCCTCCTCACTGTCTCACCACCTTACCCTGCCCTCACCTCATGCTCACCTCCATTTTATTTTGCTATCACCTGTTGCTCCCCTGCTCCAATCTTCCAAACCCATCTCCGGAACTGAGCCAGTTGATCTCCTGCTCCTGCACCCCTCTCCCTCCTCTCAATAACTGCAACAATTTTGAAGAATTAAGAACTGAAATTTCTGACAATGCCTGCTCCCAAGGCATCTATATTTAACTCTCAAACTTGTAATTTGTGACTGCTTGTAATCAACTGCTTTGCTAATTGTCATGGCCCACTAGTACTCCTGTAACCCCTAGATGGCGCTATCCCAGGGGCTACTACCCCTGCCTGATTTGCCACTAACAGGTTGAGGGGCCTGGATCCAATGGCGGGTGTCTCCACCCAGAGGTCAGGGTTTGCAATAGTTAAACTAACTTGGTCACAGCCCTCTGGGACACTGCAACCCCCCTTTCTTCCCACTAGTGGCCCACAATATATCAGAATTACCTTCACAGTATACACTTACCCCAGGTCTGGTTCCGCACTGGGACCTCCTGTGAAATGAGATACAGTGCAACAATCACAGTACAGTACTTTAACATAGACAAATACCTCAGGCAGTATAACTTTGCTGAAACAAGCAGCTCTGATTTATTTAGGGGATATAACAAGGACAGGGGGAAATCAGGTTAATTAGCTTATCACTCTAATAATCTATCTATGGCTCTGTGCACAGGCCTAATCCCTATCAGTTACTGTCCCTGGGTACCCAAGCCCCAGTGGCTAGTCCAAACTGTGGCAGCTGGTAGGGCCTTTCACACAGAGAAAAGGAGAATTAAACAGTCAGCAGTACAGTAATTCCATTTGGATTTAATGTGCAATTCAACAGGAGCGACCCTGGAATTAGTACTCACGACCTCCAAATAAGATAGGGTCCTTCAGTATCAGCAGGGCTACTCTTGAGCTCCAAGAGACCTCTTCACACATTTATATGGTAAAAAAAGGAAGTACTATACCAGGCAGGCTGCTTCTATCCCGATCGCAATTACTGCACAATACCCGGAGAACACACAGCAGATTCAGTTCCTGACAGACAGAGTGCAATTCAACAATTTCTCCAGTCTTCTACAGGGTGAGCCTGGTTTCTACCTTCAGAGATCCTTTGATTCTTTTCACAGGACGGATCTCAGTCCTAACAAGCAGTTACACAAGCTGCAGACCGGAACTCTGGGCCTTGCACACGTTTTTGACTGAAACTGTGCACTGAAGGAGCACAGGGTTTCTTCCTTCTTCACTGCCAAAGCTCAACTGAAACTCCAACCGACAAAACCGAGCACTTCCTTTGAGTTCCTCCCAGTTCTTGACTGGATTGGCTGTCACCACAATAGACTGCTGCTGTTGGTCCAAAAGGCACTGAAGTCTAAACTACATCTCCCAGAGTCACTGCCCATACAATCCTCTTGTGGCTGGCTCAGATTATGAGTCCAAGTTCTGATTCGTCCAAGGCACCATTTTAGAGCTAGCTTACCCCACACTGATTGGTCCAGTTCAGCAGTTCAAAACTAGAATGGGGAACTAGCAGACACAGTTCTGACTGCAAAGAAAGCAGGTTAGACAAACTGTAATTTCATTATTACTCTAAATAATTTCTGGCAAACAGTTACATCTTTCAGATAGGTTCCTTTGCACTCCTAGTGACTGCAAAATGAAGTGAATTGGCAGCAGCTCGAGTGGTACTCAGAGAAGCACACAGTCCCCTACAACTAATTATGTCTGCAAGCAGACAGCTCTTAAAGAGACAGTACCAGAGGTTCTAAAAACACTCACTGATAAGTGGCTTAAATGCCAAACACCATTCAGGCTTGGAGCATTCAAGCAAGCTCCTGGAAGTCTTTTGGGAACCCCCATTTGCAGGGGGGTTACACTCCTATGTTAGATACCTGTATTTCTGTCTATGTGAATTGTACCATTGTAACTGTTGTATTGTCTCTTGACATGGAGCCTTTGTAAAAGCGCTCTTAGCTCAAAGGTTATTTTTGAAGTGTTAAATAAATAAACAGTTAGTGTCTATGTTTCACTTTAACTCCTTGTCACCTGGTTTCCTACTTCTACCCCCACTTAACTGCCAAAACCACATTACTGTAAACTTTAAAAGAAAGCTGTTAGTAAAAATGGCATTTCATTCATCTTTCCAGGAAGCCATCACTGCGATCAGTATCAGTGCTCCTCGCTCCGATTGGCTTCTGCTCTCCCTGCCTAGTCCGGAGAAGTATGAGTGCTCCACTACTGTTCTCTCCACATGTGCACAACAGACTGAACACGTGTTAAAAAACACAAGGTGATTCAGTTACTCATCATTGATGACATTTTCCTTTTTCTGCTATAGCCTTCTCCTTTATCTTCTCCTGGTACAAAACACATAGCAACTGTACTGGAAGAATCACAGCCAGATAGTTGTCACTTTAATCATGATCTAAGCAATGACATTGGGGGTGGGGATGCCACATGGCTAGTTTCTTGCTACATACACATAAAAAAGCTAAAAAAAAAACCCCAGGAAGATACAGCAGAAGAGAGAAACGGGGGGGGGGGGTGCTGAACAACAAGTATACATATAAGGAAGCTGTAAATCTATGAGGGACAAAGCTTCAGAAAGTCACACACCAAAGCAGCTCCACCTACTGGTTGAACAAAATAATCAACATTATTTTTTTAAAGTTTCCCTATACACTGAAAATATGACAAAAAAAAAAACTGCTTTTAATTAACTTTGCAATCTTTTTTTTTTACAAATGAGCCATCATATAATAGAAATTATGCACTCCAGGGTGTGTGTTGGGCTGGGATAATGTCACTTCTCTGGTGTTGGATGTACTTCCCAACCACCAGCGGCATGGCATTATTCCAGCATGACACACACCCTGGAGTGCATTATTCCTTTAGTATATCAATATTGGAAACGGAACCCCTTTTAGTATATGAATCTAATGAAAGACAGTTTGTTTAAAAACAAAAGTCATGCACTACCTTACTCTACAAAGAGCTAGCACTATTAAAATTTCAGCACAATTTGTTCATCTAATAAAGAAGGCAACTTTATTGAAGTGCCAAGAAAGTATTCAAACTGGTGGAGAAGAAGACAGACCCACACTAGGCTCTGCAGCTAAAAATGTATGCAGTCTCAGAGTGCTTTATCAAATGACTCAAGGAATATCACAGCATCAATTTGTCAAAGATCCATGAAGGTTTTTACCTTAAGTTTTCATTTGCTTGCTGCAGATATGTGCTGCTGACTGCTGATGGGAGTCTGTGTACTCATGCTGGGCTCTATCCAATGGGCAAATGTAGAGGATCTGAGTTTTTTCTGCTGCTGGCTTTGGAGTTGACACAACAAGAGGTACCCAAATACTTTTTAGGGGGCATTATAATTATAATTGTCTTTTCCATAGGAATGGGTGGACCGGTTTGTCCAAAATACAGACTGACCCAAACATGCTGAAGTGTTCGGAAACAAATGGCTTCTGAACACCTTTGGCTGTTTGGATCAGTTCATATGGCTGCAGTACTATGGGAAATGCAATGCAATAAGTGCCAGTGCAGAACTAACCCACAGTAAGAACCAGAGACAAGACTCTCATTCCTCATTGGATGGCTGAGCTGTCCATCTCTCTTAGATGGCACCTGATTGGGTTGCTGCTCTAGCAACCCATGTGGTCTGCCTTAGAGCTACACAGAGGAATCAGGACAGAGAAGGAGCAGCAGCTTCTATAGGCTGCTCCATGCTGTGGATTCTGTGTGCTTGTTCTGCTTGCGTGTTTTGTTTTTTTTTTTTGCCCACCTGGGCAAATTGAGGAAGAAGAAATCAATTCTAAAAAACCGAAAGAAGAATTTAATTTTTTTGTATGTATATAAAAAGTACTAAAACAAAACAAGTGCATTTGAAAACTTGGGGAAGTTGGGGCTGGGGAGTAGGGGACTTGGAGTCAGGGACCGGGAGAGGATTGAACCAAGGACTGGGTGTGGGAATCAGGAATTGGGGTGGGAAGTAGGTATTGCTGGGAGAAAAGACTTGGGGGGGAGGAGGAACTTGGAGGAGGCTGGAGGCAACTTGTTGTGAGAAAGAACTTGAAGACAGAGTGCAGAAAAGAAAGAAGAGAACAAGAGATTGATGGGAGGCTTCACTATTAAGTGCCAGAGCCAGACTGACCATTTTTTTTTGTAGCAGTCTAACAGAGGGGTGAAGTTTGTTGAAATGTGCCAATGTGCCACCCAATACTACACCACTCCTAGTTAGCCTTCTTGCTGTTTGCCAAATTGCCCCCAACAAGTCAGCTGTCTCAGTTCTCCTGCCTGTGCTCAGACACTTCAGTAGGAATTTCTATTTTCTTATTTTATTTTTTATACTATGCAAGCTGTGTGTGTGTGTGTGTGTGTGTGTGTGTGTGTGTGTGTGTGTATACAATCTACCAGGCAGTCATCAGTGGACCAGTGCCACTTCTTGTATATTGTTTGTGTGAACACCCCCCAAAAAGTCAGTCATCAGTCATCTTCCTCCCTGTGCTTGCTCAGTGGGTTATTAGCTTTGGCTCAGTGGGCAGGGTATTCCGTCACATCATATGTAGTAAATAAAAATAATAACCATGTTTTGACCATGAACAAGTGACAGACTGGCATTATGAGTACTCCAGAAAATAGTAAAGTGAAAGCAGTGGGCGAAGGAAGTAATAATCATAAAAAAATGTTTACTCAAGAGCCCAGAAAGAAGTGGCCAAAAAGTAAAGTACAACAACAAGCATCACAGTCTGTTGAAGGGGCTGAACTAAATGCTACTATTATCCATGTGCAGGCTAACTCTCAAAATACTGAAACCCCAGCAAGGGTTGGTGGAATGGCTATGTAAGGGGTCAGTAGTACAGCCAACAAAGTGTCGAGAGACAGTGGCAATAGCAAGTTGTCAGACAAAAAAGTGCAAAAACAAAGAGAATTCCAATTGTACATGAAGTTAAAGCACTTACATGTAAAACTCACAGTGGAGTTGCTCAATTTGCAACACATGCATGTCGAATAATGCAATCTGGGACTGCAAATATTGGCTCTACTGAGTGAGAATGATGCTGGTGATGACCATGGTCATGGTGAGACTGATGATGATGAACTTGTGACTGTATCTTCAGCTGTGTCTCATTCTGGTTCTGACAGTGACAATGAGGATACAAATAATGACTGCAGTAGAGTGTCAAACGGGAAAAAGGAAAAGTCAAAGGCACAAGCCACACAAAGTGAAACAAAGTCTTACAGTTGTGATGATGATGGCGATGGTGCTGCAGAGCATTCTATAATTGTCTCACCTGATGAAGCGGAATCCTCTGCTGATATGTCTTCCTCACATAAACCCAGCCGCTTCACTCCTAGTCCTACTGAGGTCATTACTCGACATAGACAGGCCACCTCTACTGTTTTGAATCATTTTTATGGGTATACATCCCTGACATTGACATGTTGACAGCGGAGTCCCCTACGGCAACAACAGTGCTGCATCACTGTAGGGAATCTGCTGGCACCCGGCACTGTCTGTAGGGGGTCCTGCACCCCCCCGACTCAGCTCTGACTCAGAGTTGAGAATCCTAAGTAGGTGTGGGGGGTTCAGGGGGGTGAAGCCCCCAAAGAAAACACTTGTTGCTTCTGCAAACTGGCAGCTGACTGCAAAATGCAGTCAACCTGTTGATTTTGTGCTTGGGTCATTCAACAAATATTTTGTCGATGACCCATCGTGGATCCATTTTTATGTTAGCCCCAAGGATGCTTGCTAAGCTATATGTGTGCATTACAACATTTGTGTAAGTAGGGGAAACATAAAGGGCATCTTGGAACCACAACAATGATGCAACTTCTTCTGCAAATTCACCCTATCATTGTATATGGTTCAAAAAAACAGTCTAATATTGGTGGCTACAAATCTAGCAGGGCTCTCAGTGAATAGGAACATTCTGCTGAAACAGTGAGAGGTGAGCACCAAGCAAGATCCAAAAGTTCACTTTCGCCTCACAGTTACGGTCACGATAATTCTGCAAGGTCCTCTGTTTCACCAGACACGGCATGTAGTTGCACAACACCCCCAGCCAAATGTAACTTTGCCCCCCTGATAAAAGGCAGAAGTTTTTGAAAGTTTAAATATTCAAGACACCCTCCCATAGCACTAACAATAAATCATAAAATAGTAGAAATTATTGTACTTAATTTGCAGCCATACTCCATTGTGGAAGATATGGGTTTCATAAGGCTTATGGACTATGTAGAGCCATGATAATTAATGCCAAGTAGAAAATACTTCTCAGTAACTACTGTTCCCAGAATGTATGACAGCTTAGTAGTTCAAGTAAGGCATGCTCTCCGAGAGGCTGAGGACAAGGTAATTCACTTGATTACAGATATGTGGACCAGCAGCCAAACCATTGCCTATCTTTCTCTTACTGCACACTGGGTCAGTTTTGTAGGCAACTCATTATCATCCTCACATACAAGTCTGTCTGTTACCACTTCAACCAGTACTACTACTACCACTGCTATCTTTCACAGCTAAAAAAACACCCATCACATTTCAGAACGTGACTGTTCTCCATGTATGTCACTTTCAAGACACACACACAGTGCAGCACATTCAGCAAGAACTGAAAAGACTACTTACTGCTTGGGTCACTTCACAGGATTTGAAAGTTGTTGTTTTTTGTTGCTGACAATGGTTCAGATATTAAAAAAGCACTTCACAATGGCAGCAATGTACATACAGTATATGCTGTTTTTCCCATTGTCTTAACCTAATCGTTCCAAGCTTCTTGGATAATGACCATTAAGTATCAACCACTGAGCGTACAGTACGTAAAGTGTATGGCCACTTCAACCATTCTGTAAAAGCCCATGACATCCTTGCTGATATTCAGAAGTACAAAGGTCTTCCTCATCTCCAGCTTGTTCAGGATGTAGCAACAAGGTGGAATGCGACTTACTACTGTACCTCATCTTACCAGACTATCATTGTCTGGTAAGATGGGGTACATTAGGAATCATCATACAGTACTCACCTTACTATGTCCATATGTTTGTGAGTGTATGAGATGATGAGTTGGACTCTCCAGATGTTTTCTGTTAGTCTTTATATGGGGAGTGTTGATTGAGGGCTCCTCGATGCCTCCTGATGTGTTCACTGTCCTTAGGTGAAGGGCTGGTTTGGAATCAGAGGTTTGGGGCAATTTATTTGATGGGGGAGTTTGAGTTTCTTTTCAGGACCTAAAGGCAAAGTAAGGGTTTCCTAGTTATTATTTATTCTCATATTTGGTAGACAGGCAATTGGGTCTCATTCATAAAGGTCAGTTAGGGTCACATTAATAGAACCTAAGTTTGGGCAGACTTGATGGACATATAGTATTCTTCTGCCATCATTTTTCTATGTTTCTAGAACTCACAGTACATAAGTTATTAATGGTGCAAACCCAGAGTGACAAGAATGACTGGGAAAAGGGGCCCAGTGGCATGAAGGTTTGAAGTGCTGGATGCTTCATTTGCCACCTTGCTGGTGACTCTGTTCAGAAGGACCACTAGACCACCAGGATAAATGTGTATTAACACATTTTTATAAGTGGGCATATTGAGGCAGTGGAGGGATCACTAGACCACCAGAATAAATGTATATTAACACATTTTTACGAGAGGGTATGTCGGGGCGGGGGGAGGGACCACTAGACCACCAGGATAAATCTGTATTTTCACACTTTTAATAGTGGGCATATTGAGGCAGGGAGAGGGACCACTAGACCACCAGGATAAGTGTGTATATTTACAGTTGTAGTAATGGGCATATCGGGCCGGGGGGAGAGGGTGCTAAATAATAAGATGATTTTCCTGTTTTCTATTTAAACAGATGTTACCCAGGCACATACAGCTGTGCAGCTACTATACAAAATGCCTAGGAGGCATTTAACTGGTAGAGTATGTTTCCCAGGAAAAATACATGTTTTTTTTGGTGAAATTTCACACTTTGTGGGTGAAATTTCGTACTCTGTGGGCAAAATTTTGCATTTCGCATTCACAAAAAATTCAGCAAAATGAGCACATTTCACTAAATGTTTTGCAGGGCAGAGTTTGCCAACTTTGTCCATCTCTAACCACTACATTATTGAATGTGTTTCTAACCTATTGGGTGGGTGATCAGGTGGGGGAGAGCACCACGACACTATGGACAGTTTTTCTAATATATTGAATGGGTGATTGGGGTGGGGGAAGGCACCACTACACTATGGAAAGTTTTCTAGCATATTAGATGGGTAATCAGGGCAAAGGAGGGCACCACTACAATATGGGAAAATTACTACAACATATGGGGATGGTGATCGGTGACCAGGAAGGGGAGAGGGACCACTACACTATGGAAAATTCTTTTTCATGTGGTCTGTGATCAGGGATTGGGGGTTTAGACTACCAGGGTATATTTCTGTCTTTGGAGATGGTGATCAGAGAAGGGGGGGCACTAGACCACCAGGGAATGTGGCTGCGTGTAGTATGGTGTGGTGGGGAAGGCACGTTAAGCCACCATGAGCCATGCAAATGGGCCCATAATGGGCATGTTAATGGCCAATAGCATCTTGCATGCCCAATGTGCTCATTTGCATGGTTACTTTAGTGAATAGGGAGCTAACATGTGTGCACTATTGTCGCCATCCCATTCCCTGGGTGACTGTGGGGGCAGTGCCACTGGGGTTCCTGGTGCTTTTCTTGGGTTAGCGTGGCCCCCACCTACTCCTATTTACAGTCAGATAGAGCAGCACGCTATCTGACTGTGAGTAATAGGATTGCTCACCAGTGCTACAATGGGGTGCAGCACAAACTTTTGCACAGCACTTTGCCTTTTCTAGTGAATCCTGCCCCAGATGTGGAAGTACCATGTATAGGACCAGAAACAATTCTTTCCTCCTGCTGGAGAACCCCCTTGATATGAAATCCTGCATCCTATTTAGTGCTGGATAAAATTGCTAAAATCAATTTCACCCATTTTTCAAAATGGTGTCATTTTTGCATCATTTTGAACAATTTTGTGAATTAAGCACTGTACGCGGTATTATGTGGTTCTTTGAGAAAACAAGTGACATTGTGTGATTTTGCAGATTAAGGTTTATCAATATGTGTATTTTCAAAAGTTTATGCTCAGCCTATGTCATTATTTGCTGAAATTGCACATTGTTAAGAATTCCCAATTTTGAAAATGTACACTTTGAGGAAAATGGGTCTGTTTGATGAACATAAACATTTTTTAACAAAATCACGTTTTTAAAAATGTGCAATTTTTAGAAATGTGCTATTTGTTGAAATTGTGCATTTTTAAAAACTCAGGTTTAAAAAAAAATGCACACTTTGGGGAACAAATGTACAATTTTACAGTACAGTTCACATTAAACTTATTGTACAATCACCTAACAAACAGTTAACATTTGAGATGTTAAGGCTCTGCATAGGAAATTTCATAATTACTGATATCTGATTGTTAGCCAATTTCTGCTTTGCTCTAAATGAGTTGCATCATTATTATCAGTGAAACAATGTGTACATAAAGAGCAACAGCAGAGTTTTCATAAAATCTGTGAGCTAATCCAGAATTTAATAAGGAAAAATGAATTACAATTAGGAAAAGAAATTGTTTTGAAAAGAAGGGCAGTAATGTTAGTCTAATAGAATTAACATAGTGAAAAAGAAAAGGGAAATAAGGGGTGGAGGGGGGAGTGAAGGTCCATATGAGGTCTAAGGATAGGAATTGGGAGGATAGGAGTAATGAGGATTGAAAACCAAATTAAAAAAGGGTAATGACTTCTGATGTCATATGTTTCAGAAACCAGAGATTTAACTTGATAATAAACTGAACCCTCCGGTAAAAACAAAAATCAGGATGAAGCCACATTCTACAGCTAATAGGAAAAAGAACTAGTTGGTAACTTATTGCATTTATAGAAAAACAATGTGTTGCAAACAGGCTGTACAATAAGTTTAATGAGAATTGTACTGCATGTGTCTCACTCTGCACTTTTTAGCATTGAACTCCAAAGGCCATAATCCAAACCACATTTCCAACCTTGCTAGGTTTTCTCATAGACCCCTTATGCCGTTCTCAGTGTCCACCCTCCCACAGAGCTTTGTATCAGCTGCAAAAATACCTATCTTGCCTTTAATGTTATCCCTAGTGTTGTTGATGAATACATTGAGCAGGACAGGACAAAATATTGACCCCTGTGGGAATCCACTAGTAATTGTTCTTATTCCAGAGTGCTCTCCCTGTCACCACCCTCTGCGTTCTAATCCTAGTCACATTGCCACCCACCTGGTTTATTTCTCCAGTGTCCCCATATCTGCCAGTTTTTTTTACCAGTTTTGTGGGGGATTGAGTCAAAGGCTTTGATGAAATCTAGGAATAGTATGTCCACTGCTGCCCATTGTCCGCTGCCCTAGTGACTCAAATCATGGAAGCTCATCATGTTTGCTTGAAATGACCTCTCTGCCATGAACCCATGCTGCTTGCTATCCTGCAGCCTGTTGGCCTCAAGGAACTCAGCCAGCCTTTTCCTCAGAAGATACTAACACATGATGTCACATTGACAGATTTATAGTTCCCTGGTTTGACCATAGGTCCACTCTTTTGCATGGGTGCCACACTGTTTGTCCTCCACTGCTGCAGAACCACCACTAGGTCTAATGAGCAGTTGAACCTACCAGCCAGGGGTGCTTCAAAAACCATTGTCAGCTCTCTCCGCACCCTTGAGTGCATGACATCAACCAATGGGGACTTTTCCACATTGAGAGTCTTGAGCCCTTAGAGGATTCTGTCCTCTATTATTCCTTCCTCCCTCATCCACCTGTCCCCATCCTTATTTTTTCCTTGTGGTAGTGGTCCATCCATTCCCATAATGAAGACTGAGCAGAAGCATTCATTCATTACATCTGCCTTCTCCCTGTTTTCCTCCACCCACTCCGTCCCCTTCTCAGCATCTCTATTTCCTCTTTTGTTGTTCTTTTCTACCAGATTTATCAGAAGAAGTTATTGTCATCCTATTTAACCCACCTCAACTATTCTTGTCTCTCTCTCCACCCTGACTTACCATGCCACCCTGAAAGTTAATTTCAGCTGCCCTGCATATTCTTCCCTGTCGTCTTCCTTCTGGGACTTCTGTTTCCTGCAAAAAGCCCTTTTCTCCCTCACTACTCTTCCCCTCTTCTCCTCTGTAAACCACAGTGGCTTTCTCCTCTCCCTCCTTATATCCTTCTGCTTAAGACTGGTTGAATAGGTTGCCTGAATCCCCTTCCTAATTACAGCCCGTTTATCCTTCACACCCATGTCTTTCCCCAGTCTTTCTCCTGGCATCATCCCCCATGTGTTCAAAATCCTCCCTTTTGAAATCAGAAACATGTATTTTGGTGTTCAGCATCTCACACTCCATGTCCAACTGACACCACACACACACACTGATGGTCACTCCCTCTGAGGGGCTCAGGAACCCTGATGCTTTTGGCATGATTGCTATTTGTGAGAACTAGGCCCAGGACAGCCCAGTTCCTTGTCAGCTCCATCATCCACTGTGTCTGAAAAGTCCTGAAATGCATCTAGTATCACTTGGTTCCTGCTTCTTCTGGCCTGTGGGATGCTCTGATCCTCACTGAGCAGTATTAATATTTAGTTTGTTTTGGTTTTCTTGCACCTTATCTGCACTAGCCTTGCCATGTATACTGAGTTTTTGTTTCCTAAAATGTTGTTTGCAACTAGCTTCAGTGATGTACTCTTAAGCAAATCCCTACCATGGCTGATCCTTTGTATCAAGTTTACTGTTTATTTATTTTTTATGTGCATTGTGAGCATCTGATTTTTGTTAATTTTATAGAATGATAGACAGAGAGAGGTTGCAAAAAGCTTTGGCAATGCTGCAGTTAGGGTTCAAGCAACAAAAGTTGGGAAATGAGGCATTGGGGTTTCCAACCCTAAGATCCCACCTCCTCATACCCGGCTGGAGAGCAATTATGGGGTGCACCTTGGGCTTCTCAAGCCTAACTCTCATCCCATTCCTTCTGTAAATAAGGTCAGATGTGTAGACTTTATGAAAATGGGGTGAACATTTGGCTTGAGAAACCCAAGGCACACCCCACACCTGCTCTCCTGCCTGGTTTGGGGAGGTAGTGTTAGTGTTGGAAACCCTAACACCTCATTTCCCAAAATTTGTCACTTTGATCCTAACTGGAGCATTAACAAAGTTTTTTGCACCTTATTTCCTTACTGTTTGAGGTAGTATAATAGTATTCTTATTTTACTGGGTGAGCCCAGGGACCTTTGGACCCTGCACTCCCATCCCTACATAGATGCATATATGTATGTAGCTGCAGAAAGGCACCAAATTGTAAGCATAGCCATCTTATTACCCCACCTCATGTACCCAGCACAGAAAATGTTTGAATCCTTGGCAAAATGTAATTCTACACAACTGCAAAGCCATTCTGTGGCACAGGTGCAAAAAATTTTGGCCAGGATCTGAAAAATGACAAGCTGTGATGCACATGAGGTGGGGTAATAAGAAGGCTATGTTGAAAATCTGGTGTCAAAACACTTAAAATTTCACAAAGTTACGAGTGTGCATAGTGAAATTGCAATGAATGATCATAATCTTGGCATTAGTTTCATATTTTGACCCCATTCAACATAGCCTTCTTATGACCCCTCCTTATGAACAAGGGCAGAAAAAATTTCCAAATCCTGCCCAAAAGGCGAATTCAACAAGTGATTGTGAAATCACCTTTTGGGTGGGAGTTGCATAATGACAGCCCTATTCTTCATGAGATGAGATTCCCAAAAGGCCATGTAGAAAATTTGGGGTCAAAATCTCAAAAAATGGTGAAGTTATGCATAAAGGTTGAAACCCCCATTGAAATAAACTGAACCGCATTTACCTTAGTTTCTCATATTGCAGTCACTGGTTCCAGCAGCAAGATGTGTCTTCAGTCGGAGAGTGGGTGTTGAACCTGGGACCTGTTCAGGTGAGTGAGGGTGTGTTGGGGTATACTGGAAGGTGTAAGGTGGTGGGTTCTGAGTAGGAGGTTGGGGTAGGGGGGCTAATCTGGGAGGGACCTTGCAGGTTTGAAAAAACAGAGGGACCTTTTTTTAAATTCCAGGTTATTGCTTGGATGGGAGGGTACATGGTGCCACTTGACACCAGGGATCAAGTTCAAAATAATGTGGATGGTGATTGGAGGGTGGGGGTGCCACTAAACACCAGGGATACAATTCAAACTAATGGTGATTGCAATCGGAGGGTGGGGGGTGCCACTAGATGCCAGGCCAAGGGGGCTCACAGTTCAAACTGCAGCCAGTAGCACAAGTTCAGCTGTGGCTATAGAAGTCAAAAAATTCCTGCCGTTCTCATACAGAGAATGTGGAGAAGCACTCCTCTCACTAAGCTGGGCACCTGGGATTTTATGTGCCCAGAAAAATCATTTCTGGCCTTAATTGTAAACGGCACACATAAGAATCTAGCTAAACAGGGCCTATTTAGCTAGGTTCTGGTGTTTGATTTTTAAAATGACAACTTTTTTAGGTATTTTTCACACTTTTTAGTTTGTAGAAAAAAAAACAAGGTGGCAGCTCAAGAAAAAGGAATTTTTCTGGGGAAAAAGGATTGGACGCTCATGGAAAATAATCCTTTTTTGTGAGGCCAAATCCCTTTTTGAATGTTTACCCTCTATCCTGGAGAGTTATCTTCCCATTGAAAATAATGGGAACTTAACAATTGAATAACTTTGCAACAGATTAATATTTTTTCACCAAACACATGGTAGTTCTGTTACCCAAGCTGTATCTGCCATAGCAAATTCACTCCAAAATTCCACACCATCTGGATGCAAGGTGATGAAGAAAAAACTCAGAAAAGGGGTGATTTTAACATTTTTACACTGTCTGGATTTCAGAATCTGCACATCCAACCAGAAAGAAACTTGCCAAGTCAAGAGATCTATCCCATGGGACAGCACATGCCACATTTTGTGCAAATCCATTGATCAATTGCAAAGTTATTAAAGTACAACATTTGAGGTTTAACATTAAACATGCTACTCAACCTCAAGTGACCACTCACACATATACATATATACATTTATATATACACATACATATATATATATATATATATATACACACATATATATATATATATATATATACACACACACATAATTATTGCAAAAAAAACTTTGTTAATGCATCAGTTAGGGGTGATACTACACTAACAAAAGTTTGGAAATGATGTGTTAGGATTATCAACCCCTACCACCCTATCCCCATCCCACACCACCCTCCACACCAACTGGTGTGTCAGGGTGTTCTTTTTGGGTCATCGGACTAACTCTCATCTATTCTCCATACTGCACCACCTCAGCTTGTTTACACAGAATGGGATGAGAGTTAAGTCCAATGACCTCAAAGCACACCGACACCTGTTGGTGTGGTGGAGGGTGGGGTTGGGGTGGAAGGGGTTGGTAACCCAAACACTGAATTTCTAAACTTTTGTCAGTGTATTATCAACTCTAACTGATGCATTAATGAAGTTTTTTTCAATGAATTTCCCTTCTTTTTTGAGAAAGTGTAATGTAACTGGTAAAAGGGTGTGGGAGTGTGGGCCTTCTGGGCCCTGCTCTCCCTTCACACTCCTAAACTGTATATACTCTTATGCATAAGTGGGAATGAGGGCCCTTTGTGCCCTGTGCTCCCACTGATGCATATCAGTATATACAGTTTTGGACATTGAGGGATGCACAGGTCCTCCTGGCCATGCGCTCCCCTCAACCTTCCAAACTGCACATACTGCTATGCATAAGTGGGAGCACAGGCCCGGAAATACGGATACATACCACAGCCCTATAGTCATGAGAAGGAACCCTCATAACAGTAAAGTGACAATATCTCAGTAACTGTATCAACTATGAAAAAAATTCCACTGCAGTTGAAACCATGGCTAGAAAAAGCAACATGGATGCTTAGTTCACTGGTGAACTAAATCACCCAGAGCAAAAAAATAATTATCTCTAACCGTTTTCGAGATATGGACATCGAAAGGCACCACAGTCACCACAGTGTTATCCTATGGGAAATTTTCCAAATTTCTAAACACTGTAACTATGTAACCAGTCAATTTTTTTTTACCAAACAAGAGCAAGGCAGTGCAGTTATTCAAGCACTTGTTACCCTGTAAATTTGAGGCAAAAAGCATAATCCACCTTGGCACAATAAAGTAACAAAGAAAATAACACATGGGACAATGTTTCTGAGCATTGTTTTTGTGAAAACATAAAGGTTTCATGGCACCCCTATACTTTATAATTAAATCTTTCTGTGCAAAACAATGTTTTTTTCAATATTTTTTTTTTGTCCATGGTCATTACGCATCATATATATTTATATATATATACATATATATATATATATCTCTCTCTCTCTATATATATATATATATATATATATATGTATATATATATATATTTATACAATGGGGTGGTGTTCTAAATGTTGGACATAAAAACATGTATTCTCACTAGAGTGAGATAAATGTTTGTGATGTAGATAATGTGGAAGATATTTACATTTACACACACAGTTTCTATGTCAGCAAGTGATATGCTCACTCTAGATACGTCACTCCCAGTAAAAGATGTGCAGGCACCACATTCTTCTAGAAATTAACACAAATCACATTCACCTGTTCAAACACCTATAATCCCCACAAAATAGTCTGAGTTTCCCGTGCTACTAATTGCATCTGTCCTACTAATTACAGCCATTCAAAAGAAAAATGCATACCACACTTCTAAATTATAAAAAGAAAATGTAGACTACAAAAGAGTATCTTGCTTATGCAGAACATGGAGAAATACTTTAAAATTCCTCCTTCACACTGCAGCAGTAAACCGAACAACAGAAATAAATGTAAACCGCATATTTTTCTCCTATTGCACACAGAAAAGATAAACCACATTTATTCTTCTCTTTTCTTTTCCACAGCTTATCAGCAAGACAGCCCTCCTCAGAAGAAATCAAAGCAAATTTCCTCACACAGCGATACAGAACAGAAATACAGTACCTGAAAAGCAGCAGCCATTCCAGAAGTCCAACGTCTGAGGACATCAACAAGTCCGTTACCAAACTATCCAAAACATCACACAAGCACCACCGTTGAAAAAATAAAAGCACATAAAACATTAATAAAAAGAATAACAACATAAGTACACAAAACTAAAATAAATACAGCCCACACAAAGACGGCATGATCCCAGAACTCCTCCTGACAAGAAAGCCACATCCACAACTCCCCAACCAATCAAAATACAATTTCCACGGACATATGCTAAAAGCAACAATCATGCAACACACCTTACAACCAAAAGAACACATTTCTCCCAGACATACAAAACACAAACCAATAAAAAAACACAATCACATATCACCAGCCAATAAAAGAAGAGGAAAGAAACTCATTCATAAAAAAAGATAGTCCCCATTCACAACACAGCCTCATTACAGCAGAGCAACACACAGAAAGAAAATAAACCATTTGTTTAGGCACAAATTCCGAAGTAACACATTCAAATAACCAAATCATAACATTCCTGCCCTATTGCATAAATGGAACACATGATGGGCAGGGGTGGGATATCAGAAATATTCTTACAGCATGGATATCTCACTCTGCAGGAGTGAGACTATTTCCCATATCCCACTCCTGCCCATCATATATCCTATATATATATATATATATATATATATATATATATATATATATTTATTTAGATAGAGAGAGAGATATACATGATATGCAGGGAGTGCCTGTGGGATAAGCAAGTTATTTGTGTTGTGCAGTTGCCTGTGACCTCACATAACCTCATGAGTGGCAGAGCCACAAGAAAGGGTTATGAGAGGTCACTGGCAACTGTGCAAATAACTTATTTATCCCAAAGGTGCCCCCCCCCCACACACATATCTGATTTATGCAACAAGCTTAGACCTCGTGTGAAGGCACTGAGTTTTTCAGGTGTGAAGTATTTCTTTTTTATTTTGTTAAAGGTAGGGGAATTTTTGAGGAAACTTTAACTTGCTGCCGTTGTTTAATCATAGTTGTTATGGTGGTTGCCTTGTACTCAGTGTTTGGATGTCTCATTGATGTTGCAGCATCACTGCTGATTGGTTGAGCAGGGGTGAGTTTAAAAAGTTGAGGGAAGATGGCAGATCGAGTTAGTGAGAATGGCTGTCTCTGTATGTTTAGTAGAAAAGGGAGTTCACTTAGGAATTCTTTCCCTGTAAGGAGCAGCAAGGGAAGACTTTTTCTTTGGGATTTTTAGGTGTTCTGTCATTTGTTATAGGATGAGTGGTGTTCTGTTGGTGAGACAGTGATGGTGCTAGTGGAGTGAGTGGAATTGAGAGCTACAGGAACATGTGGAGGAAGAAAATATGTTTCAAGTAAGTAGTAAGTTGTTGATTATTTTTTTGAGGTAGTAAAAAGCAGGCAGAAAGCATTTGTGTACTACTGTTTTGTGCTGTGGTTATGTTTCAGCAACAGGGGAATGAAAGAGTACAGGAGTGCAGTTGGAGACCTGTTAAGACAGATGCTGGGGAAAGTAAAGTAGTGCTGGTGGATTGGCGACTCAGCCTGGGGTGCGGGGTGGGCAGTGACTCAGTCACTATGTGGATAAACGGGGTATGACATAATCACTCTGGGAATAACTTCAAGTTATTCCCATAGTGATTACATCATACCCCATTTATCCACACAGTGAGTCAGATAACTCATTCGATTTGCTACTTTTTATCTTGATGCCAGCTGCATAAATAAGGGATATGCATTGGGTGCCTGTGGGATAAGCAAGTTCTTTTTTCAATTGCCAGTGGCCTCAAGTAACCATCACGAGTGGTGAAGCCACAAGTGAGGGTTACGAGTGGTCACTGGCAACTATAGAAATAACTTGCATACCCTACAGGCACCCCCCGCATATTTGATTTATGTAACAGGGCTGGAAGGATTATCTTTTTTTTTTATAACTTCATAAAATCATTTTGTTTTGGTACTCATCCATCTTTCATGTGCCCTCTTGCTATGGGCATTGCTAGATAGTCCATGTCATGAGGTTTTGGTTGATGCTGCTACGTAGTAGCTCATTGGTGTTTAAGTTAAGGAGCTGATTTTTTTCCCTGAAGAAAATGGCGGCACTGCTTAATGAGAGCAGGTACAGTGTGTGCCAAATGCCTATCTTGAGACTTTAATTTTTTTTACTAAAAAAAACTTACTGCTGTGGAGCTGGTTTCTGGAAGTTGTAGCTGATTATGCAGACAGGAGTGGGACCTTTGGGGAAATATTGGGAGACGAGCATTGCTGGGAAGATCGGCTGCAAAATGCTGAATAAGAAAGGAGAAGCAGAGGTATTGAAAAAAAGAAATGAGCAACAAGATCTAGAACACTAAATGTTTGTGAGTGTGGTAGGAAGGTGGTGAGTGAGGCAGGTTGTCAGTGCGACAGTTAGGCAGGTGGGTAGGGAGAAGGAATAGGAGCACAGGTGGTTGAGATGGTGTCTGAGCTGGAAGTAGTGGGGGGACTGACATAGTCACTGTGTGGAAAAATGGGGGAGGATGTAATCACTATGGGGATAACCTGAAGTTATTCGCATAGTGATTACGTCATCCTTCATTTATTCACACAGTGACTCAGATAACTACATTTATGCACCACTTTTTATCCTACCACTTTTGGCATATATATATATATATATATATATATATATATATATATATATATACATATCTTAATTATAGCGGCAAGGTAGTGCCATTATAGTTGGAACTGAGTACCTTTTAAGGTTAAATCTCAAATTTGCACCTTAATAACTTTGCCACTGTACAATGGATTTGCTTGAAATTTGGAATGTATATATATATATATATGGGATACATGATTGACATGAGTGGAATATGGAAAATATTTTCACTCTTGCAGAGTGAGCCTGGATATTTCAAGAGTGCTGAAGACACGAGTGGAATATACAGTGCTCATGAGGCAGGAGTGAAAATATTTTTCATATTCCACGATGCGCACATCATGTGTCCTATTCATACAATGGGGCACTGCTATAAAATGTAGAATTTGCACAGCTTGTGCAGGGTTAGCACATGTCTAGCGCGACTTTGCATGGGTTTATCGCGATTGTGTGGGTTTAGTGCGATTGCGTGGCTTTGCACAGGTTTAGCGTGGGTTTTGGGGTGTAATAAATGGCATTTATTTTAACTGCTGATGTCATCAGGATTTATTTCACTGCAGTGAAATTAATTTTTTTATCTCACTAGAATATGTCTCACCCCCATTGTATAAATACACACACACACACACACATATAGATAGATAGATAGATAGATAGATAGATAGATAGATAGATAGATAGATATCTCTCTCTCTCTCTCTCTCTCTCTCTCTCTCTCTCTCTATATATATATATATATATATATATATATATATAAAGGGGTGCGACTAAAAAGTGACAAATACCAGCAGCAATTTTGCCTGGTCAGACCTAGAGTGACAATATCACATTTATCCTCACTGTAGGCAATAACCAGACATTATCTGCACTTCAGCACAACTGCTCACAAAGTGTCTGATTGGCTGGAGCTGGCAACATGAGCAGTACAATCGAAATTCACCTGCTCACTTGCATGTCAGCTCCACTAACAGTTTCATTTCTCTCTTACACCACACAGAACACTTTTACTTTCTTCCAGCAGCAAATACAGCCCTTAGAGGAGTCACCCTCCATATATACCCACAATTCACTCACTCACTCCTAAGTGTGCTAAATTCTGTACAGCTGCATTCAGGGAGTTGCAGTGTTGATGTCCATGGGCTTATTTTTGCTGTGGCTCTCCAGTCAGTATGAGGTACCTGGTCTGGGGGGAGGGGCATTGCCTGGTGGAGGTCCTCCAATTCCTAAGTGTATTAACTTGTGTGTACCTGCAATCAGGGAGATATACCATAGATGTCCATGGTCTTAGTGTTGCTGTGGCTCTCCACGTAGTATGCAGTACCTGGTCTGGGGGGTGGAGCATTGCCTGGTGGAGGTCCTCCAATTCCTAACTATGTTAACTTGTCTGTATCTGCAGACAGGAAGATATACCATAAATGTCCATGGCCTTAGTGTTACTGTGGCTCTCCATTCAGGGTGCAGTATGTGGTGTGCCGGGGCATGGGCTTTGCTAGCTAAGGCCATGCAACTCCTAAGTGTGTTAAGTTGTGTGCACCTGCAATCAGGGATATATACCATTGGTGTACATGGCCCCAGTTTTGCTGTGGATCTCCAGTGAGCATGCAGTACCTGGTCTGGGGTGGTGTGGATGTCTTGTAGTATATTTAGACAGTTGTATTTTATTTCTGTCACCTGCTGTTGTTTGTCTGTGATTTATCATGTTGCCTTGGTCCTCCTCCCTACTTACATGTGTGTGTTGTGTGTGTGTGTGTGTGTGGTGTGGTGGTGGGGGTGAATGCAGAGTTAGAGGGTTTTCAACCCTAACACCAAATTTCCTTGCTTTTGTCACTGTGGAACAACCCTAACTAATGCATTAAACGGAGTTTTTTGCCTCTAATTTCCCTCCTTTTTGAGAATGAGGAAAATAAATTGTGAATAGAATGTGGTGGCAAAAGGGCCCTGTGCTCCCCCCACATGATGTCTTGTCACATAGTAACAGGAACAGCAATGCAAATGCAAGTGCCAAGAGTTATGCACATGGTAACGCAAACATAAATGGTAACGCAAACGTTAATAGAAACGCAAGTGCAAAGTGACGCCGAAGCAAACAGTGAGAGAAATGGAGATGCAAGCGTGTACAAAAATACAACTGATAACACGCACAGTGAAGGCACCGGTATTTAAAATGCAAATGTTAAGTGTTGCAGCAAAAAGACCACCAAAGGGAACAGAAACGGAAACACGAATGCATGTGCACACATAAACACAAACCGTAAGGCACATGGCCACGGTATCACAATTGTAAATGCAAATAGTAAAGTTAACACGAAGAATAACACTAAAGGAAACAGAAACAGAAATGGGAATGCAAGCACATACAGAAACACAAACTGTTATGTGCACAGGCATGTTACCACAATTGTAAATGTAAATGGTAATGGCAACAGCAACAATAACTCCAAAGGAAACAGAAATGCAAAAGGAAATGCGGGCTCATATGAAAACACAAACCGTGATATGCGTGGTCACAGCACAGCAACTGGAAGTGTAAACAGTAACATTAACAGCAGAAAGAATGTCAAAGGAAAGAGAAATGGAAATGCAAATGCAAGTGTGAACGAAAACAAGAATGCAAAGCGTAACACACATGGTGGCGTACACGGGAACAGTAATGCAAACAGGAATGGAAACACAAGTGGTAACACTAAGTGTAACAGTAATGTAAGCTCACACCCTGTTTTTGCCCAACAGCTGCATAGATAAACTCAGTGGACTGGATTCACAAAGCTTTTTGAAGGTGCAAAACCTTCCCTAAGCCCCCCAAACTGCCATAGCTATGGAAACAAGGGGGACGTTGCACTGAGTGCTAGTCACAAAACCCTCCACAGCTATGGAAAAATACACTACAGAATGTGGAAAAAAGTGCAGCTGCGGAAGTCCCTGAGGAAAAAAGGTGTGAGGTAAGTAAGGCACATCCCCAGAAGGCTATTCACAACCAGTTTTTTTCCACAGCTGCAGAAGAAATGTTACACACAGTGGAATGAGGTGTAACTCTCCCTCAGTAAACTGCAGTACTGCCACAACAATTGGAATCAATTAAGGTGGAGGTGATGCACAGGTAATAGCATCCCAGTGAGTATAGCAGTGGCTGATGTTATAACAACCACAGCACACATTGCCATGATATGGCAACAAGCAACAACCACCAGACCCAATGCAGCCCATGATGAAGCCCCCCAGGCAGTAGAGCCTGACCAGCCTGCAGTGAATGCTACTCTTGCAGGCAACAGGAACACCCCAAGGAGAGAGGACCAGCAGTGGCAGTCATCCACTGCGGTGCCATGGTATTGCTGGCACCTGTGGTGCTGCAGTGGTCCCAGTTGAGGGACTGGTTGCTGGTCTCTTTGTGGGTGCTTTCAGCTTCATACTATCGCAGCAATGTTAAAGTCTGCTGCTCTAGCTAATTAGGTTCACTGTTGCTGTGCCTCCTAAGCTATTTCTGCAACTGCGGATCCACAGTTGCAGATTTTTAGCACATGCTCAATTTCCACAGCTGCAGGGATTTTACGGAATTCTGTACCTGCTCAAAATTTCTTTATGAATATCATGCAACTACGTTTCCACAGTGCTGCAGGCCTTTTTCCCTCACCTGCAGGATTTTTGACTTTCTTTGTGAATCCTGCCCAGTGTGTACAAATAATGTATGCATAATAATGGGCCTCAGAGCAGAAAATGAGCAGTTGGAAGACTAAATTGCTTATATCTCAGGAACCGTATGACACAGCAAAAAAATGTTTTCCCATGATTCATGATTTTCACTCCTTATGCATTGTTGCAATGTAAATTCTGTATCTCGCACCTTTTCTGAGATACGAGCCTCGAAAGGCGTGGTGGACACCACCATGTTAGTCTATAGGAGAAAACATCAACTTTGGAGTATCATAACTTGGCACTTGTGCAATATTTTTTCACTAAACCATAAAAAAGGCACATCTGTGAGATGTTGGCTGTCTTCCCTCCAAATTTCAGCCCACAAGACCAAACCGTTTGTTTGCAGCAGGTGGGCAAATAATTCCTGTCATTTTGGGCATAGCCTGAAAAGCAGTGTCACCATTTGTGACCCTTTTTGCAAACATTTGTGAAAGTGTTGTGTTTGTGACACTACTTTGCAACACTACTATTTCCAGAAATTTGAAAAACATATTTCTGGGGTGTTTAACCCCAAAATAAAGACATGGCTAGCATCCTCAGGGTCCGACTAGGTGAACACAAAATGAATTGTGTCCCTAGAGGGTCCCACATTTAAATGCCAAGCATTTTTATGATCACCAACTGAAAACAAAATGGTGGATTTGTGACACTATTAGGTCCATTTGCGACACTAAGAAGTACATTTGTGAAAGTGTTGAATATTTTAACTTTTCCCATTGACTTATAATGGGAACTTGTTTTTTGAATAACTACTGAACAGTTCAATATTTTTTCATGAAATCTTAAAAAGGCACATTGGGGACCCTGACAACATGTTCCCTGATGTTTTCAGACTGGTCACACACATCGTGAGACCAGTAGGCAAGAGCAAAGAAATCACAAAAAAGCATAGTTGTGCAATTGGTTGTTGCTTAATAACTCCACAGCTGTACATCTGACTTGAAACTTGGCAGATCCCAAGACCTACCATGCCCAATCATGCATACAAAATTCCAGGCAAATCCATTCAACGATGGCAAAGTTATTAAGGTGCAAAATATGACCCTTTAACCTTAAATGTGCTACTCAACCCTAACAATGGTAGCACTACCGTGCTACCATAATATATATATATATATAGGGGATACATGATGGGCATGAGTGTGATATGGCAAATATTGTCACTCCTGCAGAGTGAGCTCTGGATATCTCACGAGTGCTGAAGGGGATAGGTGTATTTTGTAATGCTCACTGAGTTAGCTGCAGGCAGCAGTGAGACCTCTCAGGTAGTTCTGCATTTGTGTCTATGGTAACAGCACAGGTGTTTCTTTCATGCTGAGGAGAAAGCTGCCTAGGGTGATGATATCAGTGACCTTTTGTGACCTGTGTGTGTAAATGTCTCATATCATCACAGTAGAGCACAGGGTAAAAATATCACACTGCAGTGGATGATACGCTGTTTTATCTCACTCATTTACCACTCACCCCTATTGTATTATATATATATATATATATATATATATATATATATATATATGAGGTATTTCGTTTGTTTCTTCTCCTCATAAAATTTTAGGTATTTAGTTTGGGGCTGGGGATTTGGCATCATATAATTGGGAGAAACAGTTATATATTGGAGAGTTTAAGATTCATCACTGGAAGGGTTGGAAATTTGGGAAGAAAAAAAGGGTTATGATTATTAAACAATTTTTGCTGGGGGTCAGAGGTAATTTAAAATATAAGCCCATTACGGAGAGGTTCTGTTTAAGATCTACCTGTATAAACTGTGAAGAAACTATGGTTAATTTTTTCATCACTTGTCCCTTTAGTCAAAATTTTTGGCAGGATGCTGCCATGCATTGGAATTTGCCCTTTTTAATCCATATTTCATATCAAACCATAGTTCTTGGAGATTATAAAGGGATCTGGCACCTGTATCATAAAAGTACTTTGAATGTTTTTTTTTCCTTTATACAATATTTTTTATGGCAGGCCTGGTGTCAATTTATATTACAGCAACTGACAGTATTATTTAGTACCGTGTTCTTACAGATTGAGAATGGTTTAGCTTCTGTTAAAACTAGAGATATTGTTAAATTTTCTAAGGCTAAAGTAGATTCTTTTTGGCAACGTTTCATTTCTTTATGATTTTTGGTGATATTGTTTATTTCTTATATTTATGAATCCTGTATAATATTTCAATCTGATTATTTATGTTTTCTTTTGTGATGTTGTGTTTCTTTTCAATAAAACTTCCCCTACTCTTTTCGATAAGTGCCATGGGATCTTCAACATCCACCTGAACTACCACTAATCCAGGCAGATGGGACCTCGGTTTAACGTCTCATCCGAAAGACGGCACCTCAGAAGTGCAGCACCCCTCTCATGCTGCACTACAGTGTCAGTACTGGGATATTAACCCAAGTGCCAGATGTGGGAGCTGAACCCACAGCCCTCTGATCTCCTGGCCTCAGAGGTGAGTGTGCTACCTACTGAGCCACTGACACTGACAAAGGGTTGAGCCTCTAAGTCCCCCTCCACCCCACCCCCCTCCATCCTCCACAGGCCGATACATGGCAGGGTGTGCCATTGTGTCATGAGACATAACTCTAGCCCCATTCTCCTTTACTGTAGCATGTCAACCTGTTTACACATGGAATGGGGTGAAAGCTGAGCCTCCTTACCCATGGCACACCCAGCATCTGTCGGTCTGCGGAGGATGAGGGGTTGGGGTGGGGAGGTTGGGGCTCAACCCTACTGTCTCATTTTCACACTTTTGTTGCTTTAACCCTAACTGATGCATTAAAGAAAGTTTTTTGCCATATATATATTACAGTGGCATGGTAGTGCCACTATAGTTATGGTTGAGTACCCCATTTAAAGTTAAATCTGAAATTTGGCAACTTAATAACTTTGCCACCATAAAACAGATTTGTCTGAAATTTGGAATGTATGGTTTGGTATTATAGATCTCTGCATGTGCCAAGTTTCATACTGGTTGGATATACAGTTGCGGAGCTACAGAGCACCAAAAAATGCACAAATTACACATTTTTGTGCTTTCTTTGCTTGTGCCTAAAGGTCGCACAGTTTGCATGACCAATCCAAAACCTTCAGGAAACATGCAGCTGTGGTCCTCAATGTGCCTTTCAAGGATTTCATGAAAAAATATTAAATAATTCAAAAGTTATTCAAAAAATAAGTTTCCCAATATAGTCAATGGGAAAAGTTAACAAAAAGTTCGAAAATGTCTCAAATACAGTTTTTAGTGTCGCAAATGACCCCGGTAGTGTCACATATCTGCCATCTTGTTTTCAGTTGGTGGTCACAGAAATGCTTGGCATTTAAATTTGCGACCCTCTAGGGACATAATTTTTGCTGTGTTTACCTAGTCGAGTCATTAGGATGTTAGCCATGTCTTTTGGGGGAGGGGTTTAACACCCCAGAAATATGTTTTTTAAATTTTTGTAAACAGTAGTGTTGCAAAGTAGTGTTGTACATTCAACACTTTCATCATTTTTTTGAGAAAGTGTCGCAAATCACGACGCTACTTTGTGACACTATGCCAAAAACAATAGGAAATCTTTGCCACCCTGCTACAAAAGAACAGTTTGGTCTTTAGGGCTGCAATGTGGAGGAAAGAAAGTCAAGACCCCACAGATGTGTCTTTTGTGGTTTGGTGACAAAATATTATTAGAGGACTGCAAAGTTATGGCACTCCAAAGTTGACAATTTTTCCCATAGGCTAACATTACGGCTTCCGCCGCACCTTTCAGGGCCCATATCTTGAAAACGTTTCAAGATACAGACTTTTAATCAGAAAAATGCTTTGGGGGCTAAGTAGAAAACTAACCAGGAAAGTCATAAATAATATGAGATTTTAATTTTTTTTTCTGTGTTGTACAGTTCCTGAGATATAAGCAATTTAGTATTCCAAGTGTTCATTTTCTACTCTGAGGGCCATTATTATGCATACATTCTTTTTATTCCCTGTGCTTCTGAATGCACCTTATTGGGAAAAAAAGTGTGTGCGTTTGCATTACTGTTACAGTCAGGATTTCCACTTGTATTTCTGTTACCATTTGCATTTGTGTTTCCATTTATGGCACTGTGTGCGTTTACCTTTTGCATTTGTGCTTGTGTTTGTGTTATTGTTACCATTTGTGTTTCCATTACAGTTTTTGTTTGCCTTTCCTTTTGCATCACCATGTGCATTACCATTTGCGTTTGCATTCGTGCTTCTGTTGCGTTTCCTTTGGCGTCATCGTTGGTATTACTGTAAGCATTTGCGTTTCCAATTGCATTACCATAACCGTGTACATTACCATTTGCATTTGTGTATGCACTTGGATTTGCATTTCTGTATGTGTTTGTGTTTCCTTTGGGTTCATCGTTGGTGTTACCGTAAGCGTTTGCATTTCCAATTGTATTACTGTTACTGTTTGCGCGTTTGTCACAGTTTGCGTTACCGTTTGCATTTTTGTTACCATTTGTTTTTTGCGTTTCTGTTGCCGTGAGCGTTTGCATTACCATTTGTGTTACGTTTTGTGATTTCATTAATGTTTGCATTTCTCTTACCATTTGCATTATTGTTTACGCTTGTGTCACCATGTGCGTTACCATTTGCGCTTGCATTTGTGTTGCAGTTAACATTACTATTTTATTTTACCTCACTGTTTCCATCATCATTTGCATTAACATTACCATTTGTGTTTTTGCATTTGCATAGTGCAGTGCAAAATATTATGTTTTTGATATTTTTCTGCACTGACGTCCATGACAAATAGCACAACCAGTGTGTGGTTGCTTGGTCTGAAACTTGGCAGGCAGAAAGACCTGTGTTCAAGGAACATGCCATTTTTTATTTGGTGAAAACATGTTGTTCCATTCCAGAGTTATGGCCATTTACAGTTGCCCTGCTTTGCAGTATACCATTTTAGTTCATTTTTGGCAGTGATTTCCACCATTTTGTGTTGGAAGACTTCTTAAAGGTACAGAAACATAAAAATTGAATGTCTTTGGAATGGTTTGGTCTTTCCACATGAAATTTGGAGGGTGTTGAGTGGATGTCCTGGAAATGTGAATTATGTTGTTTTCATGTTTTAAAAAAAAATGCTGTGGAGATATTGCGTGATGCAGTCAACGTTTTGTGCATAGCATTCTGCATGGTGCTACTGCCTTTACATTTATAGCGTAGGTAGCTGTAGTGGCTCGGAGGTGCCTTGCAGTGATTTCATGTGTAAAAGATTATCAGGTGCGGAATTATGCCATTCCGACGAATGAAAATTTGGTTCATTACACTTCAATAACTTTGAAGCCATGTATCCAATTTGCCTCGCATTTGGAATGTACAAAGATTTATAATACATCTTTCACTGTGCCAATTTTTGGATTGCTGGCACTTACATTTGCTGAATTGTGTATGTTACATTGTTTGCTCGTGACACTGTGCAGCCATTTAATGGAAGTACATACAATCCTGGACACATGGTACGCCATGGTACATGTCTTCATTTACTGGTTTTCATTTCAGTCAGTCATACAGTTTTTGCACAGCGAACTGATGAAAATTCATATGGTTCAGGCACCGCACTCCTACCACCACATTCCATTCACTATTTATACTTTACATTCTCAAAAAGAAGGGAAATTCATGGCAAAAAATCTGTTTAATGCATCTGTTAGGGTTGTTCCACAGTGACAAAAGAGAGGAAATTCTATGTTAGGGTTGAAAACTCTAACTGTGCAATCCCCCCAACCCCACCACACACACTTAGTGGAAGGACCAAGGCAACACAACCAATCACTCACAAACAGCAGCAGGTGACAGAACTAACATACAACTATCTAAACCTTGAAACCACACACCCATGCTGTCATCAGACTGTGGCATGGGGTTGTCACTGCTAACTCTGATCCCAGACATTCCATGCATTCAAAACACATATCACTATGTGCAACTGGGCATCTTGGGCCACACGCTGCCACCAACAATTAACACAGACTACACATATGGTATTTTGGGGTTCACAAGATCCAAAACAGGATTTTTCACATTCCCTGAAATACTTTCAAAAATCACTTTCGCAAATGTGACAGTGTTGTGATATGCATTTGCGACACTTTCATGTTTGCAACAGTATTTTGTGACACTATTTTGCATGCTTTTGCAAATGTAACCCTGTTGTGTCTTCCGTTTGCGACAGTATTTTGTGACACTATTTTATTTGCTTTTGCAAATGTGATACTTTTATCTGTTCTGTTTGTTATACTTTCATGTTTGCAAATTTATTTTGCGAAAGTATGCTCCTGATGACTGCACATCTTTACCATCATCCTGCAAGCAAACGGTTAGGTCCTTTGGGCTGAAATTTGCAAGGCGGCAGGCCCTGGTCCCACAGATGTGCCCTTTCCTGTTTTGGTGCTAAAATACTTAAGCATGACAAAGTTACACTGTTCCAAAATTGAGCAATTTGCCATAGACTAACATTGCGACGCCCAAGATGCCTTTTCACCACCCATATGTCGAAAAAAAGAGAGGTACACCGTTTTCATTACTGCCAGATGAAGTTAAATTTCTTACCTACTTGCTACGGTAACACAAATATGCACCTCCTGCTGGTTGTGTGTGATTGGTTGTGTTGCCTTAGTCCTTCCCCCACTTGCATGTATGTACGTCTGTGGTGGTGGTGGGGGTCAATACGCAGTTTGGGTTTTTAACCCTAACACCAAATTTCCTTGCTTTTGTCACTGTGGAACAGCCCTAACTGATGCATAAATGGATTTTTTGCCATGAATATATATATATATATATATATATATATATATATATACACACACACACACATACACACGGCAAAAAACTTTGTTTAATGCATCAGTTATGAATCAAAACAAAGGTGGGTAATGAGACATTTTCAGCCCTAACCTCAATTACTATCTCATCTCCACAGACCGACAGATGCTGGAGTGTGCCATGGGTTGTGGCCTAACTCTCATCCCATTCCATGTGTGGCAGGTTGACATGCTACAGTAAAGGAGAATGGGGTGAGAGTTGTTTTATGACCCCATGGCACATCTCAGGATCTGTCAGTCTGTGGAGGATGTGGGTGGGGTGTTTGGTGTTAAAGGCTCAACCTCAACTGATGCATTAGATGCAAATTTTTGCCATAAAAAAAAAATATATATATATATATATATATGTATATATATATATATTTATTTTGCAAAAAACTTCATTAATGCATCAGTTAGGGGTTAATGACAAAAGTAGGAATTGAGGTGTTAGGGTTGAGATCCTAATACCCCCCCCACCCTGCACCCCATGCCCATGCTCCACAGACCAATAGGTGATGGGGTGTGCCTTGGGGTTGTCAGGCCTAACTCTCACCCCATTTCATGTGTAAGAAATCTGACATGGTACAGTATAGGAGACTGGGGTGAGAGTTAGGCCTGACAACCCTAAGGCACACCCTATCACATGCTGGTCTGTGGAAAGTGGGGGTAGGGTAGGGAGTGTTAGGGTCTCAACCATAATGTCTCATTTCCCTACTTTTGTCACTTCAACCTTAACTGATGCATTAACAAAGTTTTTTGCAATGAATTTCCTTAGTTTTTGAGAAAGTGTAATCTTACCCCATATGGTTTTGGGAGCGCAAGGCCCAGTATCAGTTTTTTTGTAATGTACTGTCATCTCCTTGTGGGAACACAGGGACCAATGGGCCCTGCACTCCCAATATTGCATAATGGATGACCCTGCGGTTCCATTGCTGCATAATGGTATCCATATGTAGAAGCTCTGAACCCATCTACTTATAAGGGCCTTGCGCTCCTATGCTATCAGTTATTTGGAGCACAGGGCCTGTATCCATAAGTACACAGACATTGTAATGAGATGTTATCTCCCTGTGGGAGTGCTGGACCCTCTGGTTCCTGCACTCCCAGTATTGCATAATGGATGGCCCAGCAGTCCCAATACTGCATAAAGGTATCCATATGTGGGGGCACAGGGCCAGTTGGGCCCTGAGCTCCCAACTATCTATAATTGCAGAGATGCAGCACAGGCCTAGACACATTCCAAGTAAACCTTGTGCTGCAAATGGCACAATGTCTCAGTAACCATAGCAACCTTTGAAAAAATTCCACTGCAGTTGTAATCATGGACTGGTAACCCACATGCAAACTTAGTACACCTGAAGGTGTACTAAGCTGCATTTAGTGAAAAATCCATATCTCGAGCCATTTTAGAGACATAGGCACTGAAAGGCACCACATTTGTCACAGTGTTATCCTATGGGGAATTTCTCAACTGTGGAATGCTATAACTATGTAACTGATGCAAATGTTTACACCAAACCAGCATAAGACATCTATGGGCCACCCTCTTTCTACCCTGCAAATTTCAAGCTAAAAGTCCTAATTGTTTCTTTGCAGTGAAGTGGCAAAGAAACAGCCAGCATTAAAAATGCCTGTTCATGAGCTGTCAAAATCCTTATTCATGAGCTGAATCCCTATTCATGAGGTGATAAAATCCCTGTTCATGAGCTTGTCCTTGTTTCCGAGGTAGGGTCATCTGGTTGTCCACTCCTGAACAAGGATTTTGACAGCTCACAAACAGGGATTGGTTCAAAATCAGGGATTTTGACATCACATGAACAAGGATTTTGACAGCTCATGAACAGGAATTTTTAGGGCCATCTGGTCATCATCTCATGAGCAGGGATTTTGACAACTCATGAACAAGGATTTCTCACGAACAAGGATTTTGACAGCTCACAAACAGGAATTTTGATTTCTCATGAACAGGGATTCCTTTTTAGAATCCCTGTTCATGAGCTGTCAAAATCACCTGTTCATGAGTCGAATCCCTGTTCATGAGCCGAATCCCTGTTTGTGAGGTGTCAAAATCCTTGTTCATGAGAAATCCCTGTTCACAAGACAGGGCCAAGGTTGTCCCCATATGAAAAGGGATTTTGACAGCTAACCAACAAAGATTGGAGCGATTCACAAACAAGAATTTTTAACATTTCAAAAACACATTTTGGGGCCGAACTAAAGTAAACCAAAGGCATGGGTTTGTAGAGGATGTCACCCTGAACAAAATCCATGCTTGGTTTACCTCACAACACTTCCCTGACCTAACGTATAATGTTTTGTTTGATGAGGAAAAGTGAAAACAAGTTGGTGACTCATGAACTGGGAATTATTCTCACAAACAGGGATTGTTTAAATCCCTGTTCATGAGCTGTCAAAATCCCTCTTCATGAGGCAAATCATTGTTTGCAACTTATACATCTATCCAAAAGACTGAACTAAGCATGCTCAGAACCCAAAATTTCAAAATATAATCTTTGGAAGGGGTTAAAACTGTTTCACCATACCAATGATAGCTTATTCTTTGGAGTAACCTCTTTCTACCCTGAGAATTTCAGACCTAAATTCCAAATAATGTGGCCACAGTGTGATGGGCAAAAATCAGCAAAAACTGGCAAAAAAGCTAAAAACACACTTATTTCTTGATGCGCTGCACGAGGGTAGCACATCTGATCAAAACAAAACTTGGAATGTCAAGAGATGTACCACACAGAAAGACATAAACCATATTATGTGCAAATCTGTTGAATGGTCGCAAGGTTATTAAAGTGCAAAATTTGGGGTTTAACATTAAACTGCTTACTCAACCCTAACTATAGCGGTGCTAGAGTGCCACTGTAATTTATCTATAGATAGATATAAAATTACATTCCCCCAAAAAATCTAATTTTATTGAAACCTTTAAACAACAGGTACAACAAATGGTAAAGCCATTCTAATTGAACCTTTAGCTTCACATGGGCTATTTACAAAGAACAATATTCAACCAGCTGCCTGCCAAATGATGCATTTTTTGTGATGTAACTTGGATATCCTTATTTTGAAATGTATATCCAGATTAATGTACTTGAAAAACATATGTAAAAATGATGTCAAGAATCTGTTTCTGTATCAAAAATAAAGTCAGAATTCCTCTCTGCAAAGATGACCAGTCAACTATCGGTAATTAGATGTGATTTACTGGACATTCCTGCCAGATCTGTATCTCCACACTTGTGTGTTCATGTGACAGTTTGCTAACACAATGCTTACTTATCAGGCATTCATGCCTGTAACAGTTAATTACAAGAAGTCTTCTGTATTTATAGACCTGGGTTCCTTTGGCTTGTTAAACTGATATACATCACTGCTTTGTTAACGTTATCACCAAAAAAATAAAGATTTTTAATTTAGCCATGCTTATAAATAATGTATTACTAAAATTACTGAGGCACAGTATATTTTCTGAAACCTCAAATATGGTGTTTGAATGCAAATAAATTCTTATTTAAATCATGCATGCCAATGAGGCAGATGAAAAGTCTGAAATATTCAAATTGGTTAACAAAAAAAAAAAAAAAAACCTCTTCATCAATGTCAGTGTACAGGTCAGCCTATTCAACAGACTGCATTTTATTAATACTTTAACATGCTATAATGTTAATGTAATGAATCAGAAGCCCATGCAGCTAATGGAGAAGCTCCAAAAAAATTACAAGGAAAAAATGCTGTACAATTGCCAGTCTCATTAACTCCCAACACACAGCTTGAATTTGCCACTCCTGCTAAATCCAATACACAGAACTGTTCAACAGCACTGCACATTGGGAATAAATGCTATGTAAAAAGAGATTTCAGCCATATTGGTCCTTACAAAACAGAAGAGTTGGAAGGTTTGTACAAAGATGGAATTATACACAAGCTTTTGGAGCCACACATGTCCCTTCTTCAGGTGAATAGCAAAACCGAGCAACAAGCAGTATTTATATCCACTATGGAACAATTAAAAATCAGGAAGTGAAGTAGGAAGGTGATAAAGGGGACTAGAGAAGAAAGTCTAATAAAACAATGAGAAGAAATGGGGAGAGGGCATAGCAGGAACAGGTCAGTAGGAGATGAAAGGAAGCTAAAGGGAAGACAAAGGCATGCAAAATAGGATCTGATATCAGAGGCTGGCTGAAAGGTTAGAATGAACAGGAGATGCCTAATAGATGCAGGGAAATCAAAAAATTAAGAGAAATAAAAGAACAAAGGCCAAGATAAACAGAGGTGTGAAAACAAGAGGAAGTAGGTGGGACTGAGCTCAAGAGTTAATAGGATAGGCAGGGAGGATGTGAGGTATAGGTAAAAAAAAAAGAACTGACAGAACTCAGAGAAAAAAATATAATAATAAGAGAAATGCAGAAACAAAGTGTGATAAATAGAGACATGACTTAGTACACAATAAAAAAACAACAACAGTTTACCATAGTGGGTCATGAAACCGATGCCCCGATTCAGTCCAGAAATATTAGATTTAAATTGTTTTATATATTTCAGTTCCCATGTCCTTCTGTCCTATGTGTTTCTGAAGTTGCCTCTTAGTATCAAGACAGATAAATCAATGCCGTCCAGGTGGCGCTGAGGGTTGAGGCGCTGGACGTCACACCTCATGCCCACACTGGAGACCCGGGTTCAGGAATGAGCCCAGACCACTGGAGGGCAACAGGGGAGAGAGAGAGGATCAAGTATCCAAAGGACTGCTCTCCTCTTCTCTCTCTGGGAGGGAACCAGGGGTAGCCTGGCACAGCAGCATCCCCCGGTGGAGACCGGTGGCACTGAGGTGCATAGGTGCTCACAAGCGGGGAAGACGCTGGGCAGCTGCCTTCCGGATGTGAGTGGGAGCACCCACGTCATGGGCTGGCAGCATTGCACATCCCATGTCTGGGCATAAACTCTACGAAATAGCCCCACCAACCCAGATAGGCGAAGGCCATCCCAGTGCCAAACCACCACATGCCCAGCACTGGAGCCCTGCCACTGCCCTTTCAGTCTCCTCAGGCCTTTCATCCCCCTCGGGGCTTGAGGAGAAAGTAACGCCCTTGAAGATGACAGGGTTCAGAGTGGGCAGTAGAGCGGCATAGGCGAATGGAGAGGCCAGAGAGAGTTCCGGTACCAGGGGAGATAAACAGAATTGAAAAAAAAGAGACAGATAAATCCAAAAGAGAGTGGTCTGTTTGTGAAAAATGATTTCTTACTGGAGTGCTGATAATCTGGTTTACTATTGTGTGATGGTGGTGATTCTTCCTGGTTTTCAGTGGTTGGCTAGTTTCCCCAATATAGCAACCATTTGTGCACTCTTACATTGAATTAGGTACACCACATTGCTGGATTGACATGTGAAGGATCCATTA
Organism: Neoceratodus forsteri; assembly: GCA_016271365.2. Classification (NCBI taxonomy): domain Eukaryota; kingdom Metazoa; phylum Chordata; order Ceratodontiformes; family Ceratodontidae; genus Neoceratodus; species Neoceratodus forsteri. Next base: position 1,017,861,408 of record CM028129.1, on the reverse strand, counting down.
ATTTGTATTATGTTGTTCTGGCTTGTCTTAATGGTGGCCTGTGTGCATATGTGGGTGCAGTAAATACTACTTAACAAGCCTTGTCTCTTCATTCAGTATCTGCTGCTGCAGTAGTCATGGAATCTATATCGTAGGAGGAAAATAAATTGATTTGAAAGAGTCCAAAGAAAAAGAATTTGGTGAGAGGTGGAGACACCATAGCATATAGGGGAAACACTAATACTACAAACATGTTTATCTTAGAACAAAAATGAATAAGGGGAGACTTAACTATACTGCATAGTTTCTTAAAATCTACAGTTACATAAGGATCTGGGATTATTTACTAGACAAACTAATTGTACAACCTTGGGTCACAATAAGCAACTGCAAGAGGAAGTGTCCCGGAGGAAAGAGGAAATACTACTTCTCATAGACAGTGCTAGGTACAATATGCAAAACTCACTCCCAAGTAATCTAGTTAATTCAAAAAAGTGGAAAACATTTAAGAAAGACTGGATATTTATTTAAAGAAGGAATCCAGCCAAACTATCTAGTATCAATAAATTCAGAATTTGGATCTGCACATCCCAGTCAGCATCATGTCAAATATCAGAGCTTTAAGTAATTTTGTAATGTTGATTTCACTGCCTGTTCAAAGAAAACAGTTTCAGTGAAGAGATACTAATGATGTCATTACTAAAACTCACAGCTCAATCCTCTCTGCAAGGTACCTTGTATGATTTTATTCTCCCATGTTATCTAAAGCAGAAGTTGTAGCAAATATCTGAAGACAGAAAGCTAACAATGGCTGGGAACAAGGCATGCATTTCCATAATAAGCAGAAGCAAGACACTTAAGAATGTGATGAGGTCTGGCCCAGTGGTGCTGAGGCACTGCTGCACCTCTTGCCATGGCAGTTACCTGAGTTCGGGAGTGAGCTAGGGCAGCCAGGGGTCGGATGGAGAGGACTGAGCATCTGGAGGACTACTCTCCTCTTCTGGGATGGAGGGGGGGTGCAGATCCCTGACTTGGGTGACTCTCTGTGGAAACTGGGGGTACAATAGCCTTGTGAGATCCATGAAAGGGGAATGGTTGTATTAGCATTCCTATGTGCATGTGTGGGAACATGCACACACATGGTGGAGTGCATTGCGCATCCGCACCAAGGGGAAGGACAATGAAAGGAAAAATGGCCTTGGCTTCCTGGTAGGTGAAGGTGGGTCCAGTTGATGGTCCCTATGGCCAATGCCGGGTCACCCCAGCCTGCATCTAGTTTTCTCTCCATACCTTGGCCACTCTTCTAGATTATAGATAGAGCACCAGGAGGAGTCAGCGATCCTTCCTCAGGGGGGCTCAGAGCTGGAGGGTCGGGTGATCAGAGGTGCAGAGTGAAGATGGGCCAACACCATAAGGTAAGTCTGGGAGACTTCAGTCTCCAGATGGTGGGGATCAGCCAAGCCCTGAGACTACACTGGAGAGAGTCCAGATTGCAAGAGAAGGGCGAGCATAAAGAAAATGTAAAAAAAAAGAATGTGATGGGGTGGAATGCAAAGGAAAACATGACTTTGGAATCCCAAAGTTGTGTAAACCTTTTAGAATGCTGCAGGGATGAAATTTCAGAATGTCACAAGGTTGCAATAGTGGATTGCACCAATGAACAGCACACAGTTTCAGAATGTGGTGGGGGCACTGAAACTCAGAATGTGGCTGTGTCATAAATTTTTGAAAAGTGGCAGAGATATGCAATGTTTGAAATGTGGGAAACATGCAGTAGTTGTAGAATGTGGTAGTGATATGAAATTTTGTAATGTGGCATCTGGTAGTGATTCAATTTCTGAATGTGTTGGGAATGCCAGATTTCAGACTGTGGTGGCAACATGAAATTGTTTAATGTAACACTGACACAAAATCTTACAATGTAGTGGTGATGTGCAATTTCAGAATGTGGTGGTTATATGCAATTTGAGAATGTGGCAGCGCTGCACATTTTTGGAATGTAGTAGGATGGATAATTTTGAAATGTGCCATGGGAATATTCAGAATGTGATGGGTACTCACAATTTTTGAATGTGGCTGAATGCACAATTTCACAATTTCAAAATCTGACAGGCATGCACAATTTTAGAATGTGACTTAGACATATAATTTCAGAATGTGTCAGTAACACTCATTTGCAGAATGTGCTGGGGTGCACAATTTTGGAATATGGCAGGGAAGCTCATTTTCAGAGTGGGATGAAGATGGGAAATTTTGGAATGTGAGAGTGATACACAATTTCAGTCACCTACTTTTGAAAAGTTGCTGGGAAAAAGCAATTTCAGAACATGGTGGAAATGCACAATTGTGAATGCGATGGGATGCACAATATTGGAATATAGTGGTAACACAATTTCAGAATGTTGCTTGCATACACTATTTCAGAATATGGCATGGACACAATTTAAGTATGTGGTAGGGACATACAGATTCGGAGTATGGCAGGGATGTGCACTTTTGGAATGTGACAGGAGCACACTGTCATCATATGGCAGGGATGCACAATGTCAGAATATGGTAGGCATGTGATGTGTAATATTGAGAAGTGGTGACTGTGTACATTTCTGGAAAGTGACAGGGATAAGCAATTTCAGAATTTAATGGTGTGTTCTGTCACATTTCACCAACGTGCATCACCACTATGTTCTGAAATTGGCATCTCCTGGCAAATTATTGGATGTGTGTTTCAATTGTATTCTGAGATTGATTGTCCACAGCATATTTCATCCCTGCCACATTCCAAGATTATATGTCCCCCTCAATATTCTGAAATTGTGCACAACCTTGATATTCCATAACTTTGTCCAGTGCTGAATACCACAGTCACCACTTGTCACAATCTAAATTGCATTTCCACACATCTGAACTTTCTGGAAATATGTGAACTGTACACAGTCCAGTGTCTGTTTGCTTTTTACAAATGATTACTTCAACTACAGTTTCTTAAACTATAGAGAAATAAGGACAGATAAGATTGCTGACAAGAAGGACAAGTCTGTGAATTCTGGTTATGACATCATCAGTAGCTCTTCATTGAAGCTGGATTATTTTGAATAGGGAGTGAAATCAGGGTTACAGAGTGGCTTATAAACTTTAAAGAGATCCATCATAAATTTAATGGGATTTGCACTGCTGGATCAGTGCTTTACCACTTTCAGATGATACTGTTGCAGATATTATGCAAAATAATGGAAAAGGGAAACAATGCTAACACTCATAAACTTAGCCACACCAGGTCCCTTGGACTTCCTGGTTTCTAGGGCAACTTACACTCCGACCCTGCACCCTCTAAAGTTGTGACATGATGCTAGAGAGAGCTTGGGGATGAGATCCATTATAGTTGATAGGCAGCAGCCTTCCAATCATTTTTATATTGTAACGGTCAGTTGGTAATGAAACGTGGGCACTGATCATAGAAACATAGAATGTGATGGCAGATAAGGACCGCTTGACCCACCTAGTCTGCCCATTTTCCTACCTAACAGATAAGCTGCAGATCCTAGTTAACCAACAGCTTACTTCCTCCTACCCCCTACTAGGACTGCCTTATGTCTGTCCCATGCATTCTTGAATTCCCCCACTGTTCTTGACTCCATGACCTCCTCAGAAAGGCTGTTCCATGCATCCACAACCCTCTCTGTGAAAAAATACTTCCTCACATTACCTCTGAGCCGTCCCCTCTATCATCAAATTGTCCCTTGTTCTTCCACATCTCTTTTTCTGAAAGATGCTACCCTCTTGGACTTTGTTGATTCCCTTGAGGTACTTGAAAGTTTCTATCATGTCCCCTCTTTCCCTTCTTTCCTCAAGGGTATACATGTTAAGCTCCTTTAGTCATTCTTCATATGTCTTCTGGTGCAGATCCTGCACCATTGTGGTTGCCCTCCTCTGGACAGCCTCCACTCTGTCTATGTCTTTGTGGAGATGGGGTCTCCAGAACTGCACACAGTACTCCAAATGGGGTCTAACCAACTGTCTGTACAGAGGGATAACAACTTCCTGTTTTCTACTATTGATGCCTCTCCCTATGCATCTCAGTATCCCCCCAGCCTTCCTTATTGCCTTCTCACATTGCTTACCCACCTTTAGGTCATCTGATATAATTACCCCCAGGTCCCTTTTCATTTTTACTGTTTTCAGTATCTCACCCCACATTGTGTTCTCTTCCCCTTGGTTTTTGTTTCCCAGGTGCATTACCTTGCACTTCCTTGCATTGAATCTGAGCTGCCATACATTTGACCATTCCTCCAACCTTGCCAAGTCCCTTCTCATCCTTTCCACTCCATCCTGTGTATCAACCCTGATGCAGATCTTTTTGTCATCTTCCAGTTCCTCTGCAATGTCACTTATAAAGACAATAAAAAGGACCAGTCCTAGCACTGAACTCTGCGGTAACCCACTAGTAACCCTTCTTACTTCACTGTGGACTCCATTTACTGCTACCCTTTGAGTCCTGTTGTCTAGCCAATTTTGTATCCAGGCTACCACCTTGGGACCCACTCCAAGGCTGGCTAACTTGTGTATTAATCTTTTCTGTGGGACTATATCAAATGCCTTGCTAAAATCTAGGTAGGCCACGTCCACAGCCCCTCCCTGGTCTACTATTTTGGGCACCCAGTCAAAGAAATCTATTAGATTAGTCTGACATGACCTTTCCATCATGAATCCATGCTGCCTTGGGTCCTGTAACCCACTGGTCTCTAGGTACTCAACAATTCTTTCCTTCAGAAGTGATTCCATCATTTTACCTACCACTGAGGTCAAACTAACTGGTCTGTAGTTTTCTGCCTCTGTCCTGCTCCCACTTTTGTGAAGAGGAATCACATCTGCCCTCCTCCAGTCCTCAGGTACCACTCCATCCTCCCATGATTTGTTAAAGAGAGTAGTCAGTGGTGTCAGTAGTTCTACCCTTAGTTCCTTTAGAATTCTTGGGTGAATCCCAACAGGCCCCATTGCTTTGTCCACCTTCAATTTTATTAGTTCTTTCAGAACCCTTTCTTCTGTAAATGGACTGGTATCGACCCCATCTTCAGAGTGTTTCTCTTGTTTGGTTTAGGTACCTCCCCCTCCTCTTCCTTTGTGAATACGGAGTGGAAATATTAATTCAGTATCTCTGTTTTTTCACTGACACTCTCTACCCACATTCCCTCCCCTTTATTAAGCCTCTGTATCCCTCCTTTGGTCTTTCTTCGCTCCCTAATATACCTATAAAAGGTTTTATCCCCCTTCTTACAGAGTTGGCTATCCTTTCCTCAGTTTAGGCCTTTACTATTCTGATTGCCTTCCCAGCCTCTTTCTGCTTTAACTGATAAAGTTCTCTGTCCTGCTCCTTCTGTGTTTCTTTACATTTCCTGAATGCTATCCTTTTCTCCTTAACCTTCCCTGCCACCTCTTTTGAGAACCATAGCATTTTTTTCCTTCATTGTTTTTTTGTTGATTTGCTTTACTCAAAGGCTTGTTGCCTCTGTGATGACTGTTTTGATTACTCCCCATTGTTCCTCCACCCCTCTTTCTTGCCTGTTTGCTAGTGCTTTTCTGAGGCACTCTCTCATTTTCCCAAAGTCAGCCCTCCTAAAGTCCAATAATCTTGCTTTTGTATGGTTTGATTGTATGGCTGTGTTTATCATGAACCACATTGTTTGGTGGTCATTTGTTCCCAGATGGCTACCCACTTCTAAATCTGAGATTCTTTCTCCATCCCCATGTAAGAGTACCAGGTCTAAGATTTCTCCCTCCCGAGTGGGTTCCAATACTAGCTGTCTGAGGCCTGTCCCCTGTAGGGCATCAAGAATGACCATGCTCTTGGATGTGCCAACAGCAAAGGTGCTCCAGTTAACATCTGGCAAATTCAGGTCCCCCATCAACAATATCTCCCCTTTTTCTGCCATTCTAAGGAAGTCTTCTATCATTTTCTTGTCCAGGCCCTTCCCCTGAGATGGGGGTCTGTATGCAACCCCCATGCAGATTGTGGTGCCATTTCCTGTCTCCAGGGTGACCCAGAGTGCCTCATCTGCTCCCTGTTTACTCTTTAATTCTGTTGCTTTGATCCCTTCCTTTACATAGAGAGCTACTCCTCCTCCTCTTTTACCCTCCCTGTCCCTCCTGTAGATTGTGTATCCTGGTATATTGACATCCCAGTCATGGTTCTTTGTGCACCATGTTTCTGTGACTGCAACAATATCCAGACAACCCTCTTCCATCAAGGGCACTAGTTCAGGGAGCTTGTTACACTGACTACAGTCATTGGTACTCATCACCCTCCACTTTTTGATGGCCTTACCCCTTTTAGCCCCTTTCCTTTCCTTACTGCCTTTGCCTTTTTTTATATTTACCTCTGTCCTTCTCCCTAATGACTTCTCTATCTTGGTGTTTACCTCACTAATTACTGTGTTTTGTGGGGGGAGGCTGGGATTTCTCTACTCCTTTTCAGTGCCTCCCCATTGACTAGTTTAAATGCTTGCCAATGAAGCATTTAAACCTCTCACCTAGGATCCTGGTTCCCCCCTTGACAGATGTAGACCATCGCACCAGTATAGGTCTGCATCCCTCCAGGTGGCTCCCCAGTCCCCAATGAAGCCAAAACCCTGAGCTCTACACCAGTTTTTCAACCATTTATTGAATTCTCTGGTGAAGAATACCCTAGCATCACCCTTGCCATAGACAGACAGCACCTCTGAGAAGGTTACCGTATGCACTACTTGTCTAAGGCCCCTCCCCAACTCTAAAAACTCCTCTTGCACTGCTCTGATCCCATTCCTAGCCAGGTCATTTGTCCCTAGGTGGACAATGAGATCCAGCTCCCTTCCTCGTACAGCTGCTCCCATGATTCTGCGGATTCACTTCCTGTCCCTCCAAGCTGTGGCACCAGGCAGGCACCTTACCTCCCTCTCCCCTTCCTCCCCCATTTATACCCCCCTAATGATTGAGTCCCCCACCAGGAGTTGTTTCCTTCTCCTGTGGGGTCCCATGCCACCCTCCTGTGGGTCTCCTTTATGAAGGTTCTCAGCATCCTCCTTGGCCTCCACTGCAGGTGCCTCCATAGAGGAACCACTATCCACCAGAAGAGTGAATGAATTGTGGAGAGGTACAGCTGAAGGGATGCAACTCTGTTCCACCACCCTCTCCCTGCCTGAGCCCACTCTGGTCCAGCCTCTCCTTTTTCTTGGCAACCTCTGAGGTAGTGGCATTGTCCCTGGTGGTACCTGGGAGGGGGAGGAGATTTCACGAATCCTAGCCAGGTCATCCTGGAGACGGGCAACCTCCTCCCTCAGACCAGAGAGGTGCCTGCAAATAGGGCAACATCGCAGCCTCCAGAATGTCTCCTGGAACACTGCTGCCCCACAGCCATTGCACTGCACCAACTCCTATCTCGGGAGGTAGAAGACTTGGTTTGCTGGCCAAGGCACCTAGCTTCACCTGAGCTCTTTCTTTCTAAGACTGCTTGAAAGGCAGAGTAGAGAAACTTGCAGAGTTTCAGAGAAACAGAGCAAGGGAAAAGGATTAAGACTTATTTTGGCTAAACAGATTTACTGTGTGGTGGTGTTTTAATTTTTTACTCACAGGGATTGCTACTGTTTGTTGCTAACATTTCATTGCTTTATTTTTCTCTGTAGCAAAGTGTTTTTTACAGCGTATATCTTCTCTGAAATTATTACAGGTGGTGCTTTACAGGTTTTACAATTTTATCTAACATTAGGATAAGCTTTCAGGGTTACTGCATTTGTTGTTGACTGTTTCTGCTCTTACCTCCTTGTTCTTTCATCCGTGGTTCTTCTTTTTCGGCAAGGGAAGGGCCCAGCCACCCACCCCCATCCCCAACCACCCCACACTACACTCCTTTTATAGGGTACCACAGCTGTGACATTTCCTGTGGCAGAGCAGGAAGGTGGATCAGTGGGCCTCCACAAGGTGAGCTCATTTACAGGGGCACTAGTAATTTAACTTGTTAACAAGTTAAACAAAACACAATCAAACCATTACTTGCATTTTTTCCTTTTTTTTCCTTCTAATTACTCTGACTAGGTTATAAACCCAGCAACTTATCTGGAATGGATATCGTTAACTGCAGGTACTGTGAACACTTTTCAGAAGGACATCCGCAGATTTAGGACACTGTCCTACATGCTGGGCCTTTGAGATCTTAGGCTCAGCTCCGGCAGCATGGGCAGAGATTGCACACCTCAAATTTCATATTCAAGAGGAAATACATTATAAGAACCACCCACCATTTCCCCAGCATCCAACAGAAGAACCTCGACCGCGAGGGTAGTTGGTCCAGGAGGTTGGCAGGTGGTTTGGAAGGGCAAATCGGGTGCCCCATCACTCTCTGCTCTCCAACATATTACCTCCAAAAAACATATAAACACTACAAACAGGTATCTGCCGCTATCTCTGAAATCAAACAAAGAGGCAGAAGACATTGCAGAGCAGGACACTGCAGCACAGGAGCTAGCACAACAAAACTTGCCCAAATCAGGAACCAAAACAAAAAAATCAAAAAGGAAATCCCAAAAACTTCTGATCATAGGAGACTCCATGATTCGGGGAGTTGATACCCATCTCCAGCCAGGGGTAATGGTCAGATGTCTTCCAGGTACATCAGCATGGAGAGACACTGACCGCATTGCTAAAATTGTTCACAAAGCAGGAGAAAACATTGATGTCCTAGTACACATAGGGACTAATGATCTCGCTAGCCCGGTCAGTTGTGGAGACCAAGGAACACCTGACCAGGCTGGGTGACAAACTATCATCTATTTCATCTGGCATCTCCTTCTCTGAGATCCTTCCAGTCTGGGAGAGGGAAGCAGATGGACGGAAGGTCAGAGAAGGGAGCTGGGGAGCTAAACACGTGGCTCAAGGGCTGGTGCCAGGAAAAGGACACAGATTTGTAGGGAACTGGCAACAGTTCTGGGAGTGAAAGTTCTTTAAATTTGATGGACTGCATCTGACTAAGGAGGAGTCAGTGCATTGGGGCAGAAGTTTGACGCCTTTGCAGAATATTTAAACTAGCAATGGGGAGAGGGTGCAGCACCCCACACGCTGAATGGGAAGAACACCCTCCCCTCAGCTAGTGGTCAAACAGGGATTCAGCATGTTTGCAGTTCATTTGCATCACCAGGTAAGAAAAATGTTTGTCTCCCATACGCATTTACAGGTAATGCCAAACCTCACCCAACAACTAACACAATGAAATCTGGGCCAATGGAAAATCATGTACATAAATGCTCACAGCCTGGGAAATAAGATCCCAGACCTGCAGGCAACAATGTCAGAGGCTAAACTGGACATAGTAGCAATTAGTGAAGACATGGTTTACCAGTAACCACATTAGGAGACTTCAGTACCTGGCTATGTATTGTTCAGAAGAGACCGAGGTAAAAGGGGGAGGAGGGCCTTATGTCAATGAAAATATAAAGCTACAGAAATTCAGAATAAACATAAGGAGCCAGAAGAACTGTGGGTCACCCTGGAAACAGGAAATGGGACAGCCATAAGAACTGGGGTTGTCTACAGGCCCCCAGACCAGGGGGAGGACATAGACACATTACTGTTAGAAGATATACAAAACATGACAGCTAAAGAGGAGGTTCTGATAATGGGAGACTTCAACATGCCGGATACAGATTGGTCAATACCAGCAGGAACATCTGCCAGAGCTAGACACATAGTGGATTCCCTGCAGGGGGAGGGCCTCAAACAACTGGTACAGCAACCCACAAGAGACAGGGCTATCCTAGATCTAGTACTGACTAACAAGGAAGGGATCACAGATCTCCAGGTAGAAGGTCACCTGGGGCCAGTGACCATCACATGGTATGGTTCAATTTGGCTACTACATCTAAATCATCCCATTCCAAGGCAAAAATATGGGACTTCAGAGGAGCTGACTTTGATAAGATGGCCAACAGAGTTAAGCTAGCCCTGGCAAAAGAAACACAGGTGAGGGGGTACAGGCAAAGTGGCAAGCATTAGGATGCAATACTTGAAGCAACATCCCATTGTGTTAGACAGAAAAGGAAGTGCAAAGAAGAAGGAAACCACTTTGGTTCTCAAATACAGTAGCAGAAAAGGTCAGAGCCAAAAGGCTGGCCTTCAGGAAATATAAGGGAACACAGCCGGATGAAGATAGGAGGCATACCAAGCTGCCTTAAGGTAAGCAGGGAAGGCAGTAAGGCAGGCAAAGTCCCAAACTGAGGAAACACTAGCACTAACAGTAAAAGAAGCTGACAAGACTTTCTATAGATACATTAGTGAAAGGAGAAAGTCCAATGAGGGTATTGCTAAGCTTAATGGAGAAAAGGGAGCATGTGAGGAGGAGGACCCTGTAAAGGCATCTATCCTAAATAGATACTTTTGCTCAGTATTTACTGAAGAGAAGGTAGGGCAGGGCCCACAGCTCAGCATCATGGGCACAGGTGGGAGAGAGGTGAGCACTACTCCCTTCACAAAAGAAAGGGTCCTACAAGAGCTTGCTAAGCTCAGGGTGGGTAAGGCAATGGGACCTGATGGCATACATCCCAGGGTACTTAAGGAGCTAAAGGTGGAACTAGCAGAGCCATTAGCAGAACTGTTTAGTGAGTCTCTGAGCACAGGAGAGGTCCCAGAAGACTGGAGAAGGGCTCATGTGATCCCGTTTCGCAAGAGTGGTAGCAGGGAGGAGGCGGGGAACTACAGACCAGTCAGTCTTACCTCTGTAGTGGGCAAGATTATGGAGGCACTCCTTAAGGAAAGGATAATGTAACACCTGGAATCCATAGGGGCACAGGATCCAAGACAGCATGGCTTTACAAAAGGAAGGTCCTGTCAAACTAATCTGATAGATTTCTTTGATTGGGTAACCAGAGTGGTGGACCAAGGGGGAGCAGTTGATGTTGCCTTCCTTGACTTCAGCAAAGCTTTTGACACTGTTCCACATAGAAGATTGATAAATAAGCTGGGTAGGCTCGGGGTGGGTCAGAAGTTGGTCAACTGGGTGGCAAACTGGTTGCGGGCAGAAAACAGAGAGTGGTGGTAAATGGTATACAGACAGAAGAGATGCAAGTCACAAGTGGGGTGCCTCAGGGATCAGTCCTGGGGCCAGTCCTCTTCAACATCTTCATTAGTGACCTTGCAGATGGACTAGAGGGTAAGGTTTGTCTGTTTGCAGATGACACCAAGATCTGCAACAGAGTAGATGATCCAGATGGGGTGGGCAGAATGAGAAGAGATCTGGATAAACTAGCAAAATGGTCAGAAGAGTGGCAACTGGGATTTAATGCAAAGAAGTGCAAAATCATGCATGTAGGGAAGAGAAACCTTGAAGCCACCTATAGGCTGGGAGGGGAGGGGAGTTGCTAGCAGTCACAAAGGAAGAAAGAGACTTGGGCATCATCATCACTGATGACCTGAAATCATCAAGCAGACCTCTAAAGCAGTAGGTAAGGCTAGGAGGGTGTTAGGGTGTATTAGTAGGGGCATCTAGAAGTTGTAGAGGAGGTAATAATCCTCTTTACAAGACACTGGTTAGGCCCCACCTGGAGTACTAGTGCAGTATTGGAGGCCACACCTTCACAAGGACATTAACTCAAATTGAGGCAGTCCAGAGAAGCGCACTAAATGGTGCAGGGACTGCATCAGAAGATATGAGGATTAACAGATTAACAGAGCTCAATATGTATACCTTTGAGCAAAGGAGGAGAGAGTGGATATGATTGAGGCATTCAAACACCTTAAGGGCATTAACAAGGTGAAAGAGTCTAACATGTTTAAATATAAGAAAATAGCAGGACAAGAGGACACAGCATGAGATTAGAGGGGGCCAATTAAGGGAATGAGAGAATTCTTTTCACAGAAAGAGTGGTGGATGCATGGAATGGCTTACTACAAGAAGTGGTGGCTATGAATACAGTGCAGGGCTTCAAACAGGCATGGGATAGGCATAAGGGAGCAATACAAATGACTATGAATAGATAGGCCACTGACAGAGCAAAGGCCGATGGCACATTTATAAGGTAGAAAAAGAAGTGGGCAGACTGGATGGGCCTTGCGGTCCTTATCTGCCGTCAACTTCAATGTTTCTATGTTTCTATCATGTCTTATTTTGTATCCCCTCTCCTGTTTCTCTGTATGCTTACTCTCTCTTCTCCATACGACTCTCACCCTTCCTGTTCAAGGGCCTTGTTTGTTGGTCAGTATTCATGTTTCATCACAAACTGACCATTACAATATAAAAAAATGATCAGAAAGCTGCCACCCATAGACTATAATGGAGCTTGTCCATGTGCTCTCCCTAGCATCACATCACAACTTTAGTGAGCACGGGGGGTGGAGTGTGGGTGGCCCTAGAAACCGGGAAGTCCAAGGAACCCAGTGGGGCTAAGTTTACGAGGGCTAGTATTTTTTACCTTTTCTATTATTTTACATAATCTCTGCAGCAGTATCATCTGAAAGGGGTAAGGCACCGATCCAATGGGTGCCAATGCTGAGACCGGTAAGCCTCTTTAAACAAAGCAATTTAGAAATCTAATTTTTGGTAAAAGGCGTATTGGGAGAATATGCTGATGCTAATGCTGTAAGTTTTTGACCAGACTCCTTTAAGGGAAACAAAGGCACTAGCACTGAGAAGTGTGGAGGGGTAGTCCTATTAGATGACAAGCCTTCTTTTGTCTTATCCTTTATATGTTCATATGTTTGCATGTCATAACTTTTAAAGCACACTCACCATTATGAGTTAATGCCCTTGTAATGTAAGTACACTTTTATTCTTTCTGGTTTTATGCAGTAATGACAGCCTCTGTCCCACCTGCACAAAATCCACCATTCCATTTGGCTGTACATAGCACATTGCATTAGAAAGATCCATAGTGCCACTCAGTTACCAGGTGTTGCAGGAGTGGCTAGTGGAAAAGGGGCATTGCCACTGCCATGCAAATCTTTTTGTTGGTCATTTGGGGATGAGCAGTTCAGCTTGAAGATGGTATTAAGCCAGTGGGACTCAGGGCATATTTTGTGGTGGGGTATTTAGTTTTTTATAAAGGCAGGTTTGGTTAAGTGACTTCTGTAGTGCCCTAGTAAAGCACAGCATGCTCTACAGTTTACTCAAAATATGCTGTACAGGAAGGGTCCTATGTACTATCTGGTCCAGTACACACCAAAAATTGCATAAACTGAGCCATGCAACTATGTTTCATGTACCAGAACCCAGCAAACATGTAGGGTTAGGATGCACTATTCCTTGCTGGCCTGTTGTGTTGGCACATAGATTTGCACAAAGAGATGGGTATCTGTGGGAAGGACAACAGGCTTCCAGTAAAAGCCTGGTCCTGTACAAAAGTTAATCCCCTGTTCCACATGATCATGAGATATGGCAATCCACTTAAGGACTGCCTTATCCCAATTCATATTGCTGCCAGAAACTATTTTGATAAGAATTCATAGGAGAAAGTGTCCTGGTCACCCATGGTAATTGAATAAGCCAGAGATGAGCTTCCTGTATCCTTAATTACCAAATGATCAGGACAGTTGTGGCCTTTTTCTAGTTAGCATGCTCCTACTGGCCCTCTGTGAGCCTTTTATGGGCTGGCACGCTATATAAATAAACTCTGGTCAGAGCTGATATGGCTGTGGAGAGCTTTCAGGAGTGGCAAGAGCATGGAAAAGAATATGCGGTGCTTTCACTGCACCGGAGTCAGCCATAAGTAATACTGCAGAAATTACAGTATTGTACGTGTGATACTTGCATATGTGAAGTTTGCCTCATAGTCAGCCCTGCATAACATGGCAATGCTGAGATAACTATGTATGCATGATAGTCATACATGCTCAGTTGAAGTCAACATCACCATGTTGCACATGGTGGCCATCAGTACTGCAGTTGCAGAACAGAAAAGTAGTGCACCGGGAAGTGGATATGTTTATGCAGCCCACGGATGGGAAGGGCTGCATTTACAGAATCACTAGAAACTATGTTGGAGCACTGTGGCAGCACATCAGACAGCGGCTCATTGATGTGCTTCCACAGTGCTTTTATACAAATCTGATGTTGGCATAACATCCATGGAGCTTCGTCCATGCAGCCATACAAATCAGACTCAGAAGGAGGGTATTAACATACAAGAAATCTGATCTGGGACTTGCTCATCATCACAGTCACTTTCTCATTCTTTTCTAAGCAGTAATTACTGGCAAATGTGCCTTAACCACATTGATCTCAGTGCTGGTAGACTACTTCTGGTTTTCCCGATTGTATTAGGCAGGAATAGTAGCAGTCTTGAAGTGGTATCTGCCAGTGCTGGCAAACTCTGGAAAAAAGTGGTCCCTGTGCTCATCTGCACATTTGAGAAATGATGCCTTTCCTTGTTTTTGCTGTAAATAAACTGACCCCTTTAGCACAAAACAAGGAGTCAGTTATGGCCTCCCCCCCCCCCTTTTGCTTCAAGTGAGGAACATCATTATGGGTTTGCATCAGATGTACAGTGGCAGCCATTGATGCAAAATATTGCTAAACAGTAATCGACTGTATGTAAAAGCTCTTTTTTTGAATGTGTGCTTTCTTAATGTCGTCATTAACACTCCACCCATGCGTACTCTGCCCCTGGATTTCTATACCTCAAGTGCATTATTTTACATTTTTGTGTTCAGGACAAAAATGCCTTTAAAATGAGGATAGTCACTAATCTAAATTCTTTATAGTTTTTTATGTTTCCTTGTGCATGTGCAAGAAACATCTTGTGGTAGAATGACATTTCAGAGGTGTGTCCCAAATCCCAAACTCCACTCATTTATGTCAATAATGCCCTTACGTCAGCCCACCTCTCAGTTGCCACTGAATCCAACTCATACTTTATCTCATGTGCTGCTGTTCTACTAGCTTCTCTTCCTTCTACCCAACCAGTTGCATCTGGCCGCAATAACTCACACCCAAGCACCATCCCTAGTGATCTCTTCTTTTTCTCTCCAGTCTCACCTCATGATACTCTATGTGGTTTCCTCACTCTCAATCCATCTAAGGATTCCTCACCTGATGGCCTTGACCCCAAACTTCTCTTCCTCTCTGCTCATGCCATTTGTTCACCACTTTCTGCATTACTAAACCTTTCCTTCTCACTGGCCTCTGCTCCTGACCGATAGAAGCATGTTGCAGTTCTCCCACTACCTAAGGAAGGTAACCCTTCAATGCCTGGGAACTATTAGCCAATCTCTGTCTCTCTCTCTCTTACCTATTCTCACTAAGCTTCAGAAGTACCTGGTCCTCTCCCAACTCTCCTCTTACCTCTCTGACTCTGCCTTTGTCACTCCCTACCAATCTGGTTTTAGGAAAGATCACTCCACTACCACTTCTTGACTTAGGCTCACTGATTCTAGACTCTCAGGTATGGACAGTGGTCTAATCATATCTGTGATCTTTGTCGACCTTGCAAAGGCTTTTGACACTGTCTTCCACTCTTTCCTTCTAGATAATCAGCAATCTGCTGGCCTGTCTGATTCATCCACAAACTGGTTTAGTTCTTACCTAACAGGCAGGACACAGTCAGTCAAAACTGCTGATTCCACCTCCCCCCCACTTCAGATTAATGCTGGCATGTCCCAAGGTTCTGTCCTTGGCCCCCTACTATTCTCTGTATTCCTTAATGACCTCCTGTCAGTGTGCACTTCCTCCTCCTTCATCCAATGTATGCTGACAGTAGTGTCCTTTTCTACTCTGACCAATCATCAACTGATGTCACTTCCACACTTCAGCATGACTTTGAGAAAGTTCAGCAATGGCTAAGCTCCCATCAGCTTTTCCTCAACTCCTAGAAAACAGTCTCCATGATCTTCAGCACTAGGCAAAGACTCTCTATGCTAACTAAATTGCCCTCCTTCCACACCCTTGATGGGTCTACTCTAGAGGACACCTCCTCCTTTAGGTATCTTGGGATCTAGCTAGACCAGCACTTAAACTTCACTGGACACATAAACTCCATCCAGAAAAAACTGCCCCCCAAATTAGGTGCCCTTTACAGGAACTGAAGCTGCCTACTTCTATAGGCCAGGCGGGAGATTGTCCAGAAAATACTACTACCCATCTTTGACTACTGGGACATAGCCTTCAGTGCCACACTGAAGTCATCCTTAACCAGATTGGACACCCTTTTCAATGCTTTCTGTCAATTCACTCTGGATGCCCCTTCTTTTATTCACCACTGCGATCTATATCGCTCTCTAGCTTTTCCTTTCCTGGAAAACCACCATCTAGCCCACTGCATAAAATATGTCTCTAAATTCTGGTTTGCTCTGCTTCCCCCTTACCTTGCCTCCTCACTGTCCTCCCGCCCCACTGCCCCTCTCTCCTTCAGATCCAGTGACTCCTGCACTGTAGCTATACTATGACGCACCACCTCTATAGGCCAATCGTCATTCTCCTATAAGTACTCTAAGCTCTGTAACTCAATGCCTCATCAAATCAGACACTCCTTCTTCCCATAGTTCATCTTGACCTCCCTCCTCAACTTCTCTCTCCATCCTGCAGTTTCTCCTAATTTTCCCTCTGGCTCCTCAATCCTCCTAATTTCCCCTCTTGCTTCCCCATCTCCTTTCCCAGCCTAGCACTTAATGTGAGAAAACAAAAACAACATACTTTATTACACTTCCTTGTCCGCATTGTATGTATTAGTCTGCACTGCTGTTAATTTGCTCCTTTCACATGAAATCCCAATGTTTATCTAATGCTGCTGTTGTATTTTTTTCACCCCATTGTTTCTCTGTTTTATATTACCTTTGGAAATGTGTTGCTGAGTATTGTACTTATACTTTTCTATAATATTTGCATGGAAATATGCTTTTGATTACTATACTGCCATGTTCCCCTTCCCCCAGGACACTCTGTGAGAAGAGCAATTTTATATTGTTCGGTGTGCCTTTTCTGGTCAAACTTTTGAATAAATAAATAAATAAAATAAGCAGCAATCTACAGTGGGCTTGTCCCTGGCAGATCAATGAGCATGCAACCAGACTGTGACACCAGTTACAGTTTTACTGCTGGAAGCCGTTCTCTAGTTGAAACAAATAAAGTGCTCGAATGTGAGTGCTTCATCCCTTTCATTCATGCCCTTACTGATCTTACTGCTTGTCTCCCAACCCATCCTGCAGATGTCCGGGTACCCAGACATACACTGCATCCCCCACTTTCTGTGCCAGAAGCAGTAAATAGTCCTAGCAGTAACGAACAAATAAACATTATTTATCCTTCCCCAGACAGACGTCTGTGTTGAACTTGTTTATATCTCTGTGTGAATGACAGTGCATGTTCTTGTCCCTGAGCTCCTCTCTCTCTCCAGTTCTTTATGTGTGCAAAGAGAGCACAGGTTCAAAAGAGGTGGAAAGTGGTACCAGTGTCAGTGACAGAGTGGAGAGAAAGCCTCCAAACAGTGACAGCAACATGCTGAGATGTGGTGAGTAAGTGGAATGGGAGTGATCACCAGGGGATAGGTTGTCACTATTGCAGCACCACCTTGGGGGTAGTGCAATGTAGTGACCATAACCACAATGACCGGAGGCTCGTAGACCTTCACCTGAACAAACATTCATTTAATGGGTGGCCTGTCCCCTAGCAGTGTCTACTCCCTCCCCCCACTGACAATCCCCAATAGAGACACAGCAACAGCAAGAGTCACTTCCAGTGCAGCATATATGTGCAGGTGTGGAGTACAGTGTGTGCCCGAGACTGATTGCCATCCATTTTATTTCCGCTCACTCTTCCAGCACCTTGCTGTTGGTCTGACTCTCTGTTTCTCTTTCTGAAGCTCAGTGGAAGCAGACAGCACATGCAGAGAGGCAGAGAAAGTGGCAGCAAGAGTGCCGTGACCAGGCCAGAGATCAGTGCTGCAGAGTTTTCCTTTCACCATGTGGGACTGGGCATTACAGGGAGAGTGAGAGACCAGGAGAGACACAGTTGGTGCATCTATTCCACCACTGCTCAAATGGAGCACCCAGAAAGAGCCAGAGGCAAATATGTGTGTCACATATCTGTCCCTTCACACTAACTAGCACAGTGTAGGGTGGGCACTGAAAGGGCACACCTGGGTAGCTGTTGTCCCCTACACCTCTAGCTCACATCAGCACATATGGAACAATCTACAGTAGCCACAGACTGATGTAGGTTATTTATCTTCCCCTCCACACCCATCCCACTCCACACAGGTTGGTACAGTGACAAGGTGACCTCCAGGTGGGCAGCCGAAGGTAAATAGTGGACTGTGGCCTGGAAGAAGTTGGTGATTGGTGCCCCCTCCACAATCATCCCACCGCTGCACATTGGCTGCCCCAGCCAGAGACAGAAATGTGAGTTGCACATTTTCCACACCATACCTACATAGCTACATAGATACATAGACAGTGTCGGCAGATAAGGGCCTATGACCCACCCAGTCTGCCCATTTGAGCTTGTAAGTTCAGTTTATGTTTTCCAAGAAGTCTGTTACCCCTTACCTCTGACCTCCAGAATTCCTTTCTGTCTATCCCATGCATTCTTAAATCCAGTGATTGTTTCAGCCCCCACCACTTCCTCTGGCAGGGTGTTCCACTTGTCCACCACCTGTTCTGTGAAGAAATTCTTCCTCACGTTTCCTCCAATCGTCCTCCCTCCAACTTCATCCCATGCCCTCTAGTCCTGGAACATCTTTTCACTTAAAAATAGTGTATTCCTGCACCCTGTTCCTCCCTGTAAGATATTTGTATGTCTCTATCATATCCCCTCTCTCACTCCTCTCCTCCAGGGAGTACATGGTCAGTTCCTTCAACCTATCCTCATAGGACTTGTGATGCAATCCATGCACCATCTTTGTTGCCCTCCTCTGAACCTTCTCTACCCTGTCTATGTCCTTACGTAGGTAAGGTCTCCAGAACTGTACGTGTACTCCAGGTGGGGCCTCACTATTGTCTTGTATAGTGGAATTATGACCTCCCTTTTCCTGCTGGTGATGCCCCTGCCTATACATCCCAGCATCCTATTTGCTTTACCTGCTGCCTTGTCACACTAGTTTCCTCCTTGAGGTCATCAGAGATGATAACCCCAAGATCCCTTTCCTGCTTGGTGCATGCCATATCCTCACCCCCCAACTGATATATTGTGCCAGGGTTTTTGTGCCCCATATGCATTATCTTGCACTTCCTTGCATTGATTTTCAACTGCCGAACCCCTGACCATTCCTCAAGTTTCTGCAGGTCCCTTCTCATTCTGTCTACACCCTCTGGTGTGTCTACTCCATTACAGAGCTTTGTGTCATATGTTTTTATCTAGCCAGGTGGGTGCCATGTAGGTGGAAGTGGAGTTGCGGTCCAGATCCACTGGGTGGCTAGAGGCCATTGGAACCCAACACATCTTTCCGCATTTCTGCACATGTGAAGCATTTTCTCCTTCCATTCCACCTCCTGCACTTTAGGAGCTCTATGCAGAAGCCAATGGCAGATGTGGTTCACACATCTGTCCATCTTCACCCATCAGAGTTCCATGAAAGCTGACACTGGCATTGGGTGGGTTCCAGGTAGATGGCTCTGGGAGAATGATTCCGCATCACACCATCCCACCTCCACATGAGGGTAGCACCTTGCAGCAGCCAGGAATAGAGATGCATGTTGCATATCTGCCCCTTCATACCCATCCCTGCTCCACCAGGCTAGTATGAAGGTTGGAGTGGGTGTTGGGTGACAGGCATTTCCTCACCCTATGCCATACCTCTACCACTTACAGAACATGCTGCTTCAGCCAGAGGATCTTCTACCTAATGTGCTGTACCCATGGAGAGCACTCTGAGGTACTGAGATATAAACATGGATCTCGTATCTGCCCCTCCACAACTGTTCCCACTCTGCTGGGTGGGTGGAGGGGTAGGATACAGTGGATGCTCCTGAGTGACTGGTGCCCCCCCTTGCACCCCCACCTATCAACCCAATATGTAATGGCAGCCAGAGAAGAAATGTGGATTGCACATCTTCCCCATCATAAACTGTGCCCATTCCAAAAAGTTTCACACACAGGTTGGAGTGGGGTCTAGGATGGTGGCCATTAAGTTACTGCCCCCCTTTATCCTGCCTCCACACATGGGGAGCACTCCTCCCCCTCCATTACACATTTGCACATAGACAGCGCTCCTTCCCTCTGTGCTTCCTTTGCATATGGAGAGCAGTTCTCCTTTTCCAGCCTTCTTCCACATGGTGAACATAGTGTCTTATGTAATCATATCTGATCTCATTCCTTGTTGAATGCAACATTGTACATATTGTATATACAAATGTAAAGGAAATTGCTTTATTTTAATTTGTATTATGTGTCTTTACTTTTTGTATCTCACACCATGTATTGTGTTTATCATTGCTTGTACAAGGGACCTCCTTGCAAATGAGCTTGCTCAATGGATTTTATCCCTTCTCAATAAACTTTAACTTGAACATGGAAAGCACTGTTCCCTCCATTCCAGCTCCACACATAGGTATCATTGCTCCACCTCCATCCCACCTCCATACATTATGAGTACTCATCCCCTGACCCCTCCAGTGCTTCTCACACTACAATTCACCTCCCCCACATGGAGAGCACTTCTCCCACTGCATCCCACCTTCTGCACATAGGAAGCACTCCTCCCCCTCCGTTCAACCTCCACACATGGGGAGCTTTCCTCCCACTTCATATCAGCTCTGTACATGGGGCACACTCCACCCCTTCATCCCACTGCCACTACATGTGGAGTGTTGCTCCCCATCCATCCCACTCCTACACATGGGACTCCTCTGCACATTTGCATCACTCCTCCTCCTCTACCACCATCCCACCTCTGCAAATAGAGAGTATACCTAACCCCATTCCACCTTTGCACATGGGAGCACTCTGCAACAGCCAGAAACAAAGATGCCAATCAGCATCTGCCTTTCCATACCTATTCCCATTCCACATGATAAGCTCCAAGTTAGGCAGAACATTAGTGGGGTTGAGATGTAATGAGTGGATTGCCCTTGGAAATGGTGCCAGTACTCCTCACCACCTCTCTGAATAAGAGAAGTCTCCCCAAATCAATCTTTATTCTTTTTCCACTCACCATTTTTTGATGATTATATTGTCCTCCTGTTTGCTTGCCTTACCAGTCTTTCCTCTCCCAATTCAGGAATGCAGGCCACAAGGCAAGGGCAGATTTTTCCTCAACCTCTCCAGTCTTCTCTTCAAGCCACACCATCAGTACAGCCAGTGTCCAGCACATTCAAGAAGATGCGTCATGTGTTAGTCATAGCTCAGCACTGGATGAGTCAGTTCTTTCTCTATTAGACCATATGTCAAGTTCTCCCACAGTTCAACTGAGGCTAGAGGACAGCAGCGCACAGTCCCAGTCCACCACCACGACAGTCAACAGGACACCACAACTTGTTCAGAGCTGTATAGATGATGCAGCACAGCAACACACTCACTAGTCTGTCTCACCAGGCTTCTCCAGCTCTCTCTGTTGATGATGTCTCCATCTCTCCTAGCCATCAACAGTCCCATGCATGCACATTGTATTGCAGCAAGCTCCAACCACTATGGAGACTGCTGAGACACTGAGTTTTTTAGCAGCTAAGCCTGAGCCAACCTGAAAATAAAATACAGAAATATGAAATTTTCTGAGGTCATTTCGGGGGGGGGGAGTTGAATACCCTGCACATCCCCCTGCCTACACCCATGCAGTCTAGAACAGTTCAGACACATGCAGTGCTTACACTTAAAGACACTCCTCCCAGCCAGCCAGCCCCCCTGCCTACCCTGGCACACAAATGAACACCAACTGTGACCCCTCCCACTTCCTTTGCAAGCAGTGAGGACCCCTCACTCTCAAGTGGTCAGTCCTGTACAAGTAGCAGAATTGGGGGTCTGGGGCTCCAGTTAGACCTACTGCTGTAATGGAGCCAAAGCCTGCCTGAATACAACAGGACAGCTAAAATGAGTTCCCTTAATCCCTACAAATGGAGGGCTGCTGCACAGTTTACTACAGCCACTCAGGCACAGCTGGGGATTTAAAACAAGAATGGAAGGCAGCTTGCCATTCACCTCCTCCTCCTCCTACACTGACTGCTTACAGCACTTGCCCAGTTCCTCCTCTGCTGCCAGTGCCCGCCAGCAGTCAGTAGTGTCAGTGGGTGGCACACATTGGAGTGATCAAGCAAGCTCCTCGACTTGTTACTAGTCCCAGTAACTGATACTGTCTTTTGACTTTCTTCTGTGTCTGGTTGCATTTGACTGTTTTCAAACACCTAATACACTTTTTTTTCTAGTGTCTACGTCGATACAGAATACTAAAAATATAAAAAATATAATATAATTGCTTTGAAGAAGATAGAAGCCTATATTATGGCTCTGCTTCAATGTATGGTTGGAGAACACTGAAATCCCATATTGATTGTTTTACTTCCTGATTGCTATTTTGTATTTTCAGGTTAAATCAAATATAAAAAAATATAATTGTTTTTTTTTTTTTTTGAGAAACTAGAAGCTTTTATTATGACTCTTTTTGGTTTGATCCACACACATTGAAGCATAGAAGCAGTGAGATGACCATGATTTTGGCAGCCTTGCACCATTCCTCTGATCCTAAAAATATGTATCACAGTGGTTGTATAATTGTAGGTCTACATTCAAATGGCTTTAATTCATTATAATTGCACACTAAGAAGAATGGTCTTAATGAGTTCAGTTAAGATTTCATAATTTGACCTTTTGCAATTTCAATGTCCTTCCAATCCTGGAGTCTTCAATTTGTTTTATCTAAACATGTCTTTGCTCAGTTCATCAATAGTCCAGCAAGATTGAGAATAAAATGACTTTAGAAAAAAAAAAACTGTATAAACTTTGGGTCTGAATTTGTGCAAATATTAACTTCTCTCCAAGTTGAAAATGCATGGGAGATTAGTTGTACATACTTTTGCATTTCTCCACACTTTTAATGTGGCAATTTGTAAAAAAAAAAATTAATAATACCACTTGACCTTTTACACAGGTCTTGACCTCCCATAAAGAGAATGGCTTAGAACGTATTTAGGAGTCATTCAAGAGTTATCTCAAGTTCAAGATTTAGTAAACTATATATTTAATGTGTTTTAATAATAGAAGTTACCAAAGAGGACATAATAAATGCAAACTGAACTTCACTGTGTTCACTGATATAAACAATCAGTTTCTTTATTGTTTTATAACATACAGTATTAGACTGCAGTATTTATTTTGAACGTTGTGGCTATGAGTATGGTGTGTACAGTGTGTGTGTGTGTTTGCTGTAGCTCAATATATTTTGTTCTCAAAAAGCATAGTAAACAAGCATTTGTCAATGCCGAATGTTTGTTTGCTGGCATTGGCATTGGTAGTGTAGAAGTTACAGAGCTGCATAATAGGAATGGCAGCGAAGTATTGAACTGAAGCCAACCCCACCACCACCCTGCAGAGAGTGACAGGCATTGGGGTGTGCCTTTGGGTCGTCAGGCATAGCGACCATGCCATTTCACCACACCCTACCCTGCAGACACTGACAAGTGTCACGGTATGCCTTGGGGTCTTTGGCCCTTATGCATACCCCATTCCATCAGGAAATACAGTGAGATGGGTGCGGTATTGGAAAATGGGGTGAAGTTTGGGCCCAAAGAGTCCGAGGCACACCTTGATGCCTCTCACTGGCTGCAGGGTGTGGGTGGGGGTGGTATGAGCATGACAGGCAAGAATCCCAAGTCACACCCCTGATGCCTGTCATTCTCTACAGGGTGGGGCGTTATGGTCGGAAACCCTAAAGCCTCAGGCATTCATTGGTATTTTCACTCCAAATTTCCAACATGGTTTTTTTGTGACCCCCACCTCATGAACAGTGGCAATGTCAGTTTGTTAGCTGAAAACTGCTTTTGCACAGCGACTATGGCATTTGGCACCACGGGTGCAAAAACACATTCCGAACAGGATGTGAAAAATGACAGCGGTACTGTTCATGGGGAGCTGTAAAAAATGGCAATGTTGAAAATATGCTGTGAAAATCTTAAAAAAACTGGTGAAGTCACGAGCATGCATAGAAACTGTGCAACACACACCCATAATGTAACTAGTTTGGGTTTTTTTTTACAGCAGATTATTAACACAGGCATTTTGGGACCTCCGATCATGAACAGTGTCAGTGTGATTTTCTTTATCTGTCGAACAATGATTTCCCACAGCGACCATGCATTTCTGTGCTGAAAGTGTGAAAACACATTTTGGCCATGTTGTGGAAAATGACAGCTGTACTGTTCATAAGGAGGTGTGGAAAAATGCCACTGGTGAAAATCTGGACTGAAAATATTACAAATTCATGAACTTCACGGTGCGTGCAAAATGCGTAATGCTCGCTTGTAACACAGTCATTTTATGGAGTTTTGTCACCAAATTTTCAGCATAGCCATTTTAAGACCTCTGCTCATGACCAGTGTCACTGTGATTTTCTTAATCTGTCCCAAACATTGTTTTCACACACCGACTGTACCATTGTGCGCTACATGTGCGGAAACACATTTTGGGTGAGATATGAAAAATGGTAGCTGTACTGCTCATAAGGAAGTGTGGTAAAATGGCACTGTTGAAAATCTGGTGTGCAAATATTACAAATTTGCAAACTTGCCAGCGTGCATAGGAACTGCGCAATGTGTGCTCCTAAAACAGTCATTTTGGGAATTTTTCACCAAATTTTCAACATAGCCATTTTAACACCTCTGCTCATGACCAGTGTCACTGTGATTTTCTTAACGTGTCCCATACATTGATTTTGCACACCAACTGTGCTATTGTGCGCTACATGGGCAGAAACACGTTGTGGGCGAGATGTGAAAAATGACAACTGTACTGCTCATAAGGAGGTGTGGTAAAATGGCAATGTTGAAAATCTGGAGTGAAAATATTGAAAATTTGAGAACTTACGAGCGTGCATAGGAACTCTGCAACGCACACTCATAAAACAGTAATTTTAGAATTTTTTCACCAAATTTTTAATATAGCCATTTTAAGACCTCTGCTCATGAACTGTCTCACTGTGATTTTCTTAACGTGTCCCGTACATTGATTTCGCACACTGACTCGCCATTGTGCCTTCATGGGCAAACTGGGTCTGGGTAGGTGAATGTGAAAAATGACAGACTGTACTGCTCATAAGGAGGTGTGGTAAAATGTAATGTGGAAAATCTGGGTGAAAATATTGAAATTTGCAAAACTTACGGCGTCGTGAGGAACTTGCAGCACGTACGCTCATAAGACAGTCATTTTTAGGAATTTTTTCACCAAATTTTCAACATAGCCATTTTAAGACCTCTGCTCATGAACAGTGTCACTGTGATTTTCTTAATGTGTCCCGTACATTGATTTCGCACACCGACTGCGCCATTGTGCGCTACATGGGCAGAAACACATTTTGTGTGAGATGTGAAAATGACAGCTATACCGCTCATAAGAAGGTGTGGTAAAATGGAAATGTTGAAAATCTGGAGTGAAAATATTTAAAATTCGCAAACTTACAAGCGTGCATAGGAACTGTGCAATGCACGCTCGTAAAACAGTAATTTTTAGGAATTTTTCCACCAAATTTTCAAAATAGGCTTTTTGAGAGCCCACCTTATAAACACTGGCAGTGTCGTTTTGTTAATTGTTCTGGAAAGGTGATTTCACGAAGTGGCTGCGAATTCACCCTTTGGGCCTGAGTAACACCATGACAGTGACAGCATTCATGAGAAGGGGTCCCAAAAACCCCATGTTGAAAATTTGTTGCGAAAATTCAAAAATATGCCTGAGATATGCAATAAAGTTTAAAAAACCCTATCTATCCCATTATACAGCTTACTGGCATTTCCTCAATTCACGGTCGGCTTTGAAGAGTGCAGATGTTTTCCCGGTCCTCCGAAGATCGTCACACCGAGCTCGGAGGTAAGTATAAGTGTGGGGATGTGGGAAGCAGGGTGCACAGTGGGTGGAGTTCGGGTTGTGGGAGGGCAGGAGAAGTGCAGAGGACAGTTTTGCATTTACAGGGTTTTGTTTAATAAGGCGACTAGGGACGTTTGCCATGCTGGGGTGGGGTCCCAGCGTATCAACTGGAAGGCTGTTGGGGGGGCTGGGGCCAATGGGGGATTGGGCACCCTAGTCAGCCATAAAACATTTTGCCATGCTGGGGTGGGCTCCCAGCATGGCACCTGGAAGCTTTGGGGGGTCGTGGAGCTGACGGGGATTGGGCACCCCCGTTGGCAGTACAGTGTGAGGGGGAGGGGGAAGGCGCATGAGCATGCAGTGTGTGTGTGTGCATGCATGCACGTGTGTGTGTGTGTGTGTGTGTGTGTGTGGATGGGGAGCTCTGCTCACTGAAGAGGAGCTCTCCCTTTCAACTGTATGCCACTGCATTTTCAGCTATCATAGACAGCTGGAGCAGTGATTGGCGCACTGCAACCATGCCTGCAAACACACTGACTGAATTGGAAGAGGCTGACACACCTCTGGAAAACTCAGATGATGGCACTATGTTTCTTGCACATGTGTGCAAGCAAAGATAAAAATGCCTGCTGATTACTATATATTTCACCTCGATATTTCACGGAAGACCTGGCATATGTCTGAGACAGTGCTTATCACATAGTGTCTTAAGAGGTTAAAACACTGTGAATCTTTTTAGATTTGCTGGGAAAGGGTGACATTTATGAGGTATTAATCTTTCTTGAAAGACAATACCTGCCCAACTGAAGCTTGTAGCAAGAACATGTTTAAATGCTAAGTATTTAAATGTGCAAGTTGTTGTATTTCAAAGGGGTAAACAAGTCTCCAGTTTAATAGGCAACCAGTATTTAACAAGCTGTTTCAGTCTTCTAATGGCCATCTGATAAGCAGCTTGGAGTTATGGCTCCAACATTATAAACAGAAAGGAGGGAGTATTTTATTTCAATTGGCATAGCGATTTGTAGATGGATACATTGAAAACTTCAAAATATGTGTTCCACGATACTCCATTTTTCCAGCTACAGACAGCAAGATGGCTGTAGGCTCCATCAACAGCCATAAAAAAAGATGACAAAGAGAGGTCTTTACATAAGCAGATAGCAAAAGCAGTGAGATAACAGCTCATATTGGTGTGTTCAAATGAAAAGTGTTGGTACATAACCTACAGTAGGAGTGGTTCACCTTGTGCTCAGTGGTCAGACGTATTCACATCTAGGCTGATTTGTGAATTCTAGAACCCTTTTAAAATCATGGAGGAAATGAAGAAAAGAAGAAAGGAAGTAAGGAAGTACAAAAAAATTCATATAATTTGCAGTTTATATTTTTAATTTTTAATTTTAAACATTCACCTAGAAAAGTTCATCCACAGTGACTACATTTAAACATGAAGTTATAGAATACTACATTCTTATCAAAAGGATACATAACTGAATCACCCAGGCATTGCATCATATAAGGCTGGGGAAATAATCATCATCTTATGTGTCTTTTACAGACATTTTACACTCAAGCTAGTTAACTGCCACTATGAGAAGATCATCTTGCAAATAAGAAAGCACATAGAGATGACAGCTGTACTGTACAACAGCTATTTGGTCAGACTTAACATTCTAATCATAAAGAAACTCATACTTTCTTTAACCTCTTGCATTCTCACCCTTATGGCACATCATTGGATTTGTCCCAAACCTTTTACTAATTTATAATTAGGACCCAGATAAAAACTGAACCATTGAATGAATCAACCATAGCAATGTGAAGTTTAATGGAACATAAGGGCAAACTGCCCTGAACTACAACATATAACTGTTCAAAATAAAGGCTGACCTGTAAAAGTGAAATGCGGCTTATAAGCATTTTAACCAGTAAAATATCGGAAAATTGTCCTGTAATAGTCCAAACCTATAAGCTGCAAAGTTGTGATAAAAAAGTAAATGTAGATTCTATTGTCTGATATTTGCTGCAGTTATAAATGTGCCGAGTGACCCAAACCACACTTCAGGTGAGGGAGTGGACCAGCTGACCGATCATGCAGTTATCTGTATTTAACTACACAGAGTACATAGGAGTTAACCCAATACCCTGCAGTAATGCAAACTTGAAACATGATACCAATAGCATGCACAGATATAAGAAAAATATTCATCATCATCAATTTGTTGGAAAGCAAATGGAGAGAGAACTCATTTACAAGTGCATCCAAGTAAAAAATGGTACAAAAAAATAATACAGTTCACAACTACAAATAAAATGGATAACATAGATTAAATAAACAAGCATTGCATATAACAATACATAAAGAAGGATTAAATAACACTAATAAAAACAAGCATTAATTCACACATAGCAATCACATTGTTTCAGCATAAACCTTGCAATAAAAAGTTTTAAACGGGAGATAAGGATTAAAGTACTCAAATTGTATTTTTACTTAGGTTCTTCCCAAGTCTGAGGACTCAAAATAGATAAAGTATCCCCCCCAATTTTTTATTGAATTCTAGGGGCAACAAATTTTGGTAATGTACTGGACCTAAGACTATATCTATAAGTTTGTTTAGTGCTCAGTAGATTTAAGGGGAATAAAGGAAGCTTACTTCAGAAGTGATGCCAAATAACCCCAATACCAAAGAAGAGCAAATACTATTCCTACATCTCACAATAAGGAACCATGGTAAAACCCTTCTACTAACTACTGCCTATATTCCCCCTAGAAACCAAGGTCTAGGACTAGAGACATATTTTGACCACCTTACCCAGGACAGACCAGACTGGGAATAGATAATACTTGGGGACTTCAACACTAACAGGCTAGCTCAGGACTCTGTAGCCACCAGAGACAGAGTCAGTGGATTGTATCTCATCCAAATGGTCACTCAAGTGACCAGAAGGAACTGCCACACTGGCAACAGTACAATCATTAATTGGTTCCTCTCCTCAAGCCCTGAACATGTAACCAACATCTCAGTCCTACCTGATACCCTATATGACCACTCCCTGGTTGTTTGCCAATGGTCAAATAAAAGCCCAAAAGACCCCCCCCATTCATAAAAAGCCAGGTGCTAAAAAAAGGGCAGCAGGATCAGTTCAAAGCTTACTTGGACAGCATAGATTGATCTCTTCTGGATTGCATGAATGATGCCAATCAGGTGCTAAACTACTTCTGTGCAATCTTCAAGAAAGCATGTGACTTGTTTGCCCCTGTCAAATCCCACAAAGTCAAAGGCTCCCTCTGCCCATGGCTTACTGGCTCCCTTATTGAACAAATAAACATGAGCGATAACCTTTGGCACAAGGCTAGAGCAACAGGGCAGCTATCTGACTACACTGCTTACAAAACAGCTAGGAATTAATGTACGAGTTTAGTGAGGGAAGTAAAGGCCTCTTACTATCAAGAGACATTGACCAGAAGCTATGGTAATGGAAGGGAGTTCTGCAATAATGTAAAGTCACTCACTGGTAGGGAATCCATGGCATCACCCAACCTCATTGTCACCCCCTCTGGCTCCCTTCAACAACCCAAAGACGTGGCCAATGCATTCAAAAATGCATTCAAGGATCTAAGCAAGATACTCCCACCAGAGCACCTAAAGACACAGCCTATTTCCAGACACAATGACTCCAACCACACCCCCTCTAGCAAGTGCATGCACCCGACATTTTACTTCAAGCAGATTACTAGGGCCCAGATGATAAAGTATATTCATAGAACCCTAGGCAAAACTAGAATGGGCAGCAATGAGAGCGACGTGAAGCTGGTCACCTTTACCTTAAACAAAACAGATCTCCCCCTCACTGAAATATACTATATCTCCCTAAGAACAGGGGTTTTCCCAGATAAGTGGAAAACTGCACTGGTGACCCTGGTCTTCAAAAATGGGGACTGAACAAATTTGGGAAACTACAGAGCAATATCCATATTGCCCCCACTGTCAAAGGCCCTTGAAAGAATTGTAGTTGACCAACTTACCAATTACCTTAACAAATACAAAACATGGCTTCCAGCAAAACCACAGCACCATCACAGCACTCATTGACCTTACCACACACCTACACAATGCTTCAGACTCTGGGAAGTGTGTGGAGTCCACCTTTATAGACATCACCAAAGCATTTGACACTGTTAATCACAGTGTCCTACTTCACAACCTCCTAACTGTAGAGCTGTCATGAGACATCATCACCTGGTTCAGCAGCTACTTGTCCGATAAGACACAGTGTGTGTGAAGATAAGAGAGGTGTCATCCGAGCCTAGAGACATAACTCTGGAAGTCCTCCAGGGCTCAGTCCTAACACCTCTACTTTTCAGCCTATGTATTAACACACTACGCCGTGCCTACCCAGCCAAAATGCTGCTTTATGCAGATGACACGGTAATCTCTGTACCAGGCAAGCATACTACATAAATAGTAGCTGCATTACAGGACAGTTTTAAGTAATTTGCATTATGGTTTTCCTAAAATAGACTTCTCCTGAGCTACAAAAAAACAAAAGTAATGCTCTTCACATCACCACACTTAAAGAGAAAAAAAGCCCCTCTGTCCATTGTGAGCCAAAAGGACGACACAGCTGAACAAGTGACCACCTTTAAGTACCTGGGTATCCACCTGGATGACACCCTCTCCTTTGGACCACACATCAACCACGTAATTAAAACTGCCAACAGCAAGCTGGGTGTCCTCGATAGACATTGACAAGCAATGACCTCTGAAGCCCTAAACCTGGTCAGCCAGAGTTCTATTCTATCTACAATAGACTACGGGCTAGTCATATACAGCATCAGATGCTGCATTGAAGAGGGTAAAACTGCTCCTCAAAAAGGCCTGTAGGCTGATCCTAGGAGCTCAATGCCTCACCCACACTTGTAACCTTTATGCTAAAACGGATTAGCTCCCTCAGCAACTCAGGGTTAAGTACCAGGCATGTGTCTTAGGAAAAAAAGCCCTCCTAGGACTAACACTGGATTCTACAACCCACCTTTTCCATCCAAACAAAATTCCAAATACAGCGAAGGGCACACTTCAGGTTCCCTTCATGCGTACCTCCTCCGCTTCTCAGCCCAGCAAACCCTAGTGTACAAAGTGCCCCAATGGCTGAATGACCTTCCTACACCTCTTCAGGAGCACTGTAAGATTGACCCATTTAAACAGGACCTCCATCTCCACCTTATCCAAGCCAACCACTGTGATTGCCACACATAAGAATATCCTCCAACAGTCCTCCCCCACCTCCCTCCTCCCTGTGTACCACTCTCCACCTCTCATCTCTTTTATCTCTTTTATTTTGATAATACTTTCATGGTTGCTTTGACTTGGACCAGCACTTACAAACTGGCTAACCCCTGAACTCTATGGGCCAAATATTTAAAGTTTAGCACAGGGCACAAATCCGTTGCACTGGACTAGCATTGAATTTGCGCCTGACTGCTATATTTAAAAGGGCATTTAGTACCAGCGCTAGGTGTTAGCACCAATGCTAAATTATAATGTATGCCAGGGAGGGACTGAGGGGATGGGACCTGAATGCTGGTGCACAGGCATATTCAAACGTATAGTGCCGTGCTACAGGCATTAGCACAACCTGTAGTGTGACACTGAATACTGCTGAGAAAAGGCCGGCAGTAATGTGCCAGCTGTAATGTGGTGGCAGTGCTCCCCAAGGCACAATTCCCGATCCCTGGTACATATATTTAAATTGTATTTTCCCTGGTAGTCTAGTGGTCCCCTCACTCCCACACATGTATCCTGACCCCCGGTGCACATATTTAAATTACATGTTCCCTAGTTGTTTAGTGGTCCCCCCACACCCACACATGTATCCTGACCCCTGGTGCACATATTTAAATTATACTGTCCCTGGTAGCCTAGTAAGATCCCCACCCCCACACACATATCCCGGTCCCCGGCGCATATATTTGTACCACATTTCTCCTGGTAGTCTAGTGCTCCCACCCCCACACACATATCCCAGCCCTCAGTGCAGTGATATATTTAAATTACATGTTCCCTAGTAGTCTAGTGGTCCCCCACCCCAAATCGTATCCTGACCCCCAGTGCACATATTACTATTACATCTTCTCTGGTAGTCTAGCTGTCCCCCCACCTGGTGGTGACAACACGCTCATCCAAATACTGTTCAAGAACAGAGCCGGCAACTGGCTCAGTCTTCCTCTCACCATCACGGCCAGTCGCAGACTGAGGAAGGAAGGAGTGCTCCATTCCAACCAAAAGAGGGAGCTTTGTGCTCCATGCAGTAGCACCAGTCAAACGGCATGGTAATGTTTTGCAAAGCAGCACTTAATGAGATGCAAATGTAGCGGTTTGCCCACGGATTACCTAAGTAGGCTCATTTGTATAGGAGCTTTGAATATAGCTCCCATTTGCCCCTGGCTAACCAGTTTGCACTGGGCTAATGTGTTAGCACTGTGAAATCAGGTTAGCCCCGGCAAACCTCACTTCAGCATAACACAGTTCTGCAGTGTGTGGTATACATTGTTGTTTGAAGTCATACCTCTCAACTGTCCCTGATATTCAGGGATGTCCCTGATTTTACCTCAAAATGTTACTCTGTCCCTCCTACAAATTGTGTTTCCATGACCAAACAGTGGGGGTTGTAAGCATAAAATAATGTCAAACAATCTAACTGACGTGTTCTTCCTTAGACAATGCATTTTACACTAAATCACTTATTCTACCAGCTTCCTGGGTGGATATCACCAATTTATAAGATGTGTCCCTGATTGTAAACCTTTGTCCCTGATGTTTTTAAGCCTTGTCCCTGATTTATGAGGTGGGGGTTGAGAGTTTGCAGTAGGTGTGAGACATCTCTGCAGTCACGCACCATGTTCTCCACCTGCAACACTGGCTTGCTACAGAATCTAATAAGCTGCAGTTGCATTTTTCACTTCCCTGTTGCTATATTCAGTGTTGTCTTATTCCCAGGCTATTTTTGCCCTGCACTCCCAGACCAGTTTGCCAGGCTTCCTTAGATTGCTATATTCATCAAGATTAGCACATGGCTATTTTTTTATCATGTTGGCGCGCTTGTGCAGCCAACATCTTCCAACAGTGTGGAGAGTTGGAGGCGCGGTAACTATTTGGTGAATGTAGGGCACGCACCAGTAGGTGCGTCCTGCATTGGCCAATCAGCCTGCATGCCGGCGCCACACCATGCATACATAATGAGGCGAGCACATCTAAGAAAAATGTCTGCTGCAATCCGAGCAAAGCTCATCAGATGTAGAGGTCCTTTTCTTGCCATGCTGGCCGCCATTATGTGCATGGTCAGGGAGCGGGTGGCTGCTAACGTCTGCCGGCTTGAAATTGTCAGTTAACCTCGCTGTCTTTGTGTGCCATTAGGAGCCCACTTCCCATCGGCATAACCCCAATTGTTGAATGCAAGGGGATGCCCAATCCCCTCAACTCACACCCCCTGCTTTCTTTCTGTGCTGACGGGAGTGCCCAAACCCCATCAGCATTACTTCCTCCTCCCCTCCATGTTGTGTGCCAATTAGGGTCCCCAATCCCCCATCAGCTACTGACACCTCCCTGAAACCAGTTAGGTGGCATGCTGGGAGCCCACCCCAGCATGCCAAATGCTCTGCAAAAAGGAAAACTGTCCTGAATTGGTTTTTTCCATATTTTTGTTACCTGTAAAAAAAAACAGTCCCTCGTAGTCTAATGCCCCTCTTCCACCGCACTCACCACTGTGCATCCTGCCTCCCTCACCCCCATCCCATACTTACCTCCGGAGTCTGGCGTGACGATCTTCTGTGGACCGGGAACACGCCTGCACCCTTCAAAGCTGACTGTGAACTGAGGAAATGCCGGTAAGCTGTATAATGGAATGAAAAGGGGTTTTTCAACTATAATGCCTATCTCAGGCATTTTTGGGAGTTTTGGCCCCAAATTTTCAACATGGGGTTTTTGGGACCCCTTCTCATGAATTCTTGCACTCTCATGGCATTATTCTGTCCAAAAAGGTGCTTTCGCAGTCACTGTGTGGAATCACCTTTCGGGGTAGAGTACAGAAGTGACAGTGCAACTATTCATGAGAGGGGCTCTCAAACAGCCTATGTTGCAAGTTTGGTGGGGAAAATCAAAAAAATGACTGTTTTACGAGTGTGCATAGCAACTGCACAATGCACGCTCGTAAGTTAGCATATTCACACTATTTTCATGCCAGATTCTCAACATTGGCATTTTACGACACCTTGTTGTGAACCGTACAGTTATCATTTTTCACATCCTGCCTGAAATGTATTTTTGCACTTCCGGCACAGAATAGCGTGGTCGCTGTGTGAAATCAGTGTTCAGGACACATTACAAAAATGACAGTGATACTGTTCATGAGCAGAGGTGCTAAAATGCCTGTGTTGAAAATTTGGTGACAATACTCCATAAAATGACTGCTTTACGAGGTGCATGGTAACTGCACAATGCACGCTCATAACTTAGCGCATTCGCAATATTTTCACACCAGATTCTCAAATTTGGCATTTTACTACATCTTCTTGTGAACTGCGCAGCTGTCATTTTTCACATCCTTGCCGAAATGTGTTTTTGCACTTTCGGCGCACAA
This sequence comes from Neoceratodus forsteri, assembly GCA_016271365.2. Taxonomy (NCBI): domain Eukaryota; kingdom Metazoa; phylum Chordata; order Ceratodontiformes; family Ceratodontidae; genus Neoceratodus; species Neoceratodus forsteri. The sequence goes on along the minus strand of CM028129.1, from coordinate 1,017,826,850 downwards.
TAGCTTGTTCACTGTGCGAAATCAGTGTTCGGGACACATTCCAAAAATGGCAGTGACACTGTTCATGAGCAGAGGTCCTAAAATGCCTGTGTTGAAATTTGGTGACAATGCTCCATAAAATGACTGTGTTAGGAGCGTGCGTTGTGCAGTTTACACGCATGCTCGTACGTTTGCAAACTTCTAATATTTTCACTCCAGATTTTCTACAGTGCCATTGTTCTGCACCTCCTAATGAACAGTACAGCTGTCATTTTTCACATCCTGACCAAAATCTGTTTCTGCAGTTCCCACGCAGAATAGCGTGGTCACTGTGGAAAGTCTGTGTTCGACACACATGATGAAAATGACAGTGACACTGTTAATTAGCAAATGCCCTAAAATGCCTATGTTGAAAATTTGGAAATGAAAGTCAATAAAATGAGTGTTTTATGAGCGTGTGTTGCACAGCTTGCATGCACATTCATGCCTTTCTTAATTTGTAATACTTTCACTCCAGCTGTTCATCATTGGCATTTTTCCATACCTCCTTATGAACACTCCAGCTGCCTGAAATGTGTTTTGCACATCCGGCACAGAATTGCATGGCCGCTGTGCGAAATTAGTTTTTGGGACAGTTTGAGGAAATGGCGGTGACACTATTCATGAGCAGAGGTCCTAAAATGCCTAGGTTGAACATGTGGTGCCGAACCTCCATACAATGAATGTGTTGCAAGCATGCATTGTGCAGTTTCCACTCACCCTTGTAACTTTGTCAATCTGCAATATTTTCATGATAAATTTTCACCACTGGCATTTGTGCACGTCTCCTTATCAACAGTCCAGCTGCCATTTTTCACAGCCTGCCCAAAACGTGTTTCTGCAGCTGTGGCGCACAATGGCGTGCTAGCTGTGCAAAATCCCCTTTTGAGACACATTCACAAAATCACAGCACTATGCATCTTTAGCTACACCACTCCCACTGCTAATGCCAGCTCAACAACATTCAGCATTGACAAATGCTTGTTTTTAAATCATCTTCATTAGTTTGTTTCAGGTTTTAAGACATACACATACTGTATATATCCCGGGTGAACCCAACATTCACAATCCCAAAACTGACTGTGAAAACTATGTACAGCCTCAACTATGTACATACACAGCTGATGGGGTTGACCCTCCATTACAGTTAGAAACTCTTATTGTATCTATATCTTAGGGTAACAATATCAGTGACTTAACTAACAGAGGTAAAACCCTTGAAACAGCAGTACTGTTACCCCCTTGATTTATAAAACCTAAGCCACAACCGAAATAACATTACACCCAGGAGCTGGTCCCAAGCTGTGTCCCATGGAAAGAGAGAGAGAGTCTCCCCCAACCCTAGAACCTAAGCAAACCAAAACCCTTATCCTAATACCATTTTACTAATACCAACTCAACCCAAAAACAATAGTATACAATATGACAATTTAGAACTGAAATAAATCCATATAAGACTGTTCCTTTCTCCTAAATACTGATCTCTTGCTAATCACAACCCAACAGACAGGCCTGTGTTTGGGTATTATTAACCTCCAGTAAATAGATCACCTCTAGTGTCGACCATCTTTTATAATCTAACCCTTTCCTACACTCCACATAAATATGCCTCTTTATTCTTCCCACAGCCCAAATAAGATCTCTCACCCATTGTTCATAGGTATATAGTCATCCTTCCATTGTTTCAAAATAAAAGATTTGACTATCGCTGTCATCAGAGATAGATGGTATTTGGGTGTGGCCCCTGATATTTGTGACATGTCTCCTAATATGCAAATTTCAGGCAATATAAATTCTGAGCAATCCAACACAGGATCCATATGTTGTTTAATTTCAACCCAGAGAGGCGATATGTTACTACATTCCCACATCACATGTAGGATATCACCCAGTCCCACTCCACATCTAAAACACAGGTCTGTCTGTCTAACGTGGCTATCACATAGTTTCACAGGGGTGAAATACATATTGGAAACAATAAACAATTGCATAATCTTATACTCGAGTATAGGTATGTACTTGTTACTCCTCCAGATATTGTCCCAAGCAGGCCTCTGGGGGGCCAATGTTCTGTCCCAATATAGAACCCTTGTTGGAGAGTTTGGGCTAATATAGTCCAATAGTACCTTGTATACTTTAGATAGAGAGTTAGATGTATGATCCACTTCCTTTAGATTGTCCCAGGTGAACGGATCTTCTAGTAGGCCCCTTAGCCTTCTCCATACCCCCTCCAACATTTTAGTGAGCTGTAACCTTTTGAAAAAATGCATTGCATCACACCTACCCAGAAGAACCACCCTATTATCCTTTATAACATCCATTAATGTTAGGCCCAGGAGCTGAGCTGCCCATCGTTTAGTGATTACCTTACCCCCAACCAGTAAATTAGGGTTGTCCAGCACAGGTTGGTCCCGGGTCCTCATTTGATCCCTTCTCTGGGCAAGAATGAGAAATAACCATAAGGCCAGTGCTGATTTAACAATTGGAGTCAGGGTTGCTTTTTTAAGGCATTTCTCTGGACTAGCAAAAAGAAATGCCTCTGGAGAGAGGCCTGAGTCTTTTAATATTTGCATCTCTATTTGTAGCCATATTGGAATATATGTCTCTCCCTCCAAGTTTCTTACCCATCAACTCATAAGACCTATTTGCCCCACCACATAGTATAGATGAAGATCAGCAGTTTGATCCCCCCCCCCCCTAGCTGTGTGGTAAGCACAGGATACTATGTTTTTTCCTAGGAGGCTTAGAATTCCACAGAAATTCAGATAACAGTTTCTTAATTTTTATTAACCATAATCTGGGAATGCAATATGTGGCTAAGTATATTGGATATAATAACCTAGGCAATTGGTTCATTTTTAACTAATCCCAATCTAACTGCAAAGTTCAAAGGAAGCTTATTCCATCTGAGTATGTCCCATTTAATTGCTAACAGGACCTTGTTCATGTTTGTTGTCACACCATCCTCCATACTTGCTGTAATCCATATACGCAAGTACTTAATCCTATCCATCACCCAGTGTAACTGCAGTGGTACAAAATCTGCTCTGCATACATGTGGTGTCAAAGGGAGAATTTGTGTCTTGCTCAAATTTAATTTATAGTTCGAGACTTTGGAGAATTACCCTATAGTTTCAACTGTTCTTCTGTAGCTTGAGGCCGGATCTTGTAAGTGTAGAAGTATAGAACAGCCTGTGATAGACAAACTTGTAACCTCAATGATGGAACTAAGAAATAACAGCATGTGACTACCAACGTTGTAACCGCAATGATGAAACAAAATGTTGTATTTGTCCTCTTTGTGAATAGGTACCTTTGGAAATGAGCCTCTGGCTCAAAGGTTGTAAACTGATGTACAAATAAATAAATATCATCTGCAAAGATCGAAAATTTTAGAACCCTCCCCACTATTGTAATCCCCTTTATGTTAACATATTTATTAATAACCCTTAACAGGGGTTCCAGGTATATATTAAGCAATATTAGCTAGAGGGGGCATCCCTGTCTGGTCCCATTTTCTAACTGAATCTCCTGTGAAACATACCCATTACATAATACTCTGGCCGTAGGGGCTGCATATAGGTTTTTCCACCTAGCTATTTCCTTTTCAATATAGCTTGCTTTGTACTCTGGGCTAAGTTTGCCCTCCGGGCAGTGCTAATTTAGCCCCAGGCCAAACTTTTGAATATCTGGCCCTATATGTCTAGAAGTCAGCTAGCAACACCTGCACCCAGTGATTGTTAGGCTGTCACAATTTGCTTCTCTGGATTTTCTGTTTTTATTATACCTTGTGTACATTGTATTTGTCTTGTTTTCTGTAAACATTGACTTGGAACCTTTGTAAATGAGCCTTCTAGCTCAAAGGTGTTAATCCCAATCTGAAATAAATAAAATAAAATAAAAATAAATAAAATTATATGCAAATAAATACCAATGATGTTGTCTTCTACTAGCTAAAGAACCCCATCCTATAACAGTGCATAAATAATAATGATGAGTTTTTCATGGTAAACGTGATTTAAACCTTAATGGGAGCAATAAAGGGGATCAAGATCATCCAATACAGACTTTGTTTTATTTCTGTTTATATGGGGAGACATTTTCAAAGGAGATGTACCGGCGCATCTGAGATACACCAGTGTATCTTAAGAAATGTGCCGCAGCACGATATTCAAAGGTAGGAGATCCATCTCTTGCTGCGTTCAAGAGCAGCGATAGTCTATGCGGTGCATCTTCATGGGACTTGTCCATGAATATGCTGCATGTCTCCATATTGAGCAGAGATGTGCTGCACAAACTTAGGCATGGAAGAAGCATACCTAAGTCCAGGCCACCCAGAGGTGGGCTGCTTTACTGCAGACAGCAGCACAGCAGCCACCAGCCCCTGCAGCCTGGTGGCACCCCCCCCATCACCCAACCATGATCACAGTGTTAAGTCAATAAAGGAAAAGATCCCAAAGTGCCCTGGTAGTCTACTGGAAACCTCCCCCATCCAGCAATCCCAATCACTTGAACCGACCCAATACCCCTTTTCCATAGTGTAGTTGCCCCACTCTCCATCCTGAACCCCATTTGTATAAAAATAAAAAAAGGTCCCCATCATTTTAGTTTATTCAAATTGGGATCAGAATGAGGAAGACAGACACTACATTATGGAAAAAGGTTGGGGTACATAATTGTATTGTATCTGAATGGGGATTGGTATGGGGAGGGGGGCCACTACACTATGGAAAATAGGATGGGGACCTTATTTTATTTTTATACGAACAGGGATCGTTTGGGAGGGAGGTCCCTACACTATGGAAACATGGTGGGTTATGGAGGCAAACAACACACGACTGGGTGGGGGGAGGTTGCAGGCTACCTGGCGCATCCTGCTGGGTGCATCTTTGCAGAATGAATGCAAATGCAGCCATAATGGCATGCAAATTTCCTGTTTGCATCTTGACTGCCTAATGGCATCTTTCAGGCTGAATATCTGGAATTTGGGTATATGCACTGCACATCCCCACTCCAGATATTCAGGCCATCCTTCCCCGGGATACACTGGCACATTGTCAGCAGTCTCCATTTGTACTGCCTGCTAGCATTGCTATACTCAGACGAGAAGCACAATTGCACATTTCATTTGACTATAGCATTTTTTTTGCTCTGGCCCATTTATTTGGCCAGTGCAACTAGATGTGCCAGCCATCTCCCAGGCTTTGGAAATGGGGGCCACGGTCTTCATAATCAATAAGAGACAAAAATTAAGAATTAACAAGTAGTTTTATTAGGGGGAAATTAAAGTGAGATTTATTCTTATAAAAAATGCTAATAAACATTTTAATTTTAAAGAAAGATTCAAAATAATGAGATTTCAATGTAAGTTGAGCATCCAGTGTAGTCCCCAGATATCTATAAGTGAGAGCATTAGCAATTTCAGTACCATTATTTATTTTTTATTTATTTCAAAGTTTGGGATACACCTTTGAGCAAAAAATGCTTATTTACAAAAGTTCCTCGTCAGAATAACAATTTGTTTACACCATGTCAAAGACAGTATTAAAAACTGATTGACAAAGGCAGGACAATATTGATTTAGTGAAATAATGAAACAGAATCAGTAGCATAAGTACCATTGCGCCACTACAGAGGGCCAGATATTCAGAAATGCATCAAATGCTAGCGCAAGTACAGTGCAGTGCAAATCTGATGTGCCATGGCGCAATGAGTGCCATATTCAAAGGTTGCGCATGGCAAAATGCGCCAGGGCAACATGGCTGAATATGGCACAGAAGTGCCTTAGTGCAACCTGAGTTGCACCAGGGTGCAATGCAACATGTGCCAAGGTTCATATAGACCAGCCCCAATCAATGGTGGGAGCACAGCAGTAGAGGCAAAGCATGGGGCATGGCAGAGTAACACACTGGGGGACAGTGCCAGGGATGCACAGTGGCAGGCTGCAGGTGGCTACCATCAGCAGGGCATACACAGGCATCCTGCCCCCCCCACTGGAACACAACTGTGCCACAGAAAGCAGTCAACAGGTGGCACCAATGGCCGATGGAGGGCCACCACTGGATCCCCCCTGCTACATGCTTTACTCCCACCCAAACCCTGGTAAGCCACACCCAGGACCATACTGCCAAATACACTCACATGCCACACATCCTGGACAGCCACCCTATGGCCCCCCCAAGGAACAGCCACTGACTAAGCGGCATGACACCACCATGCACGACCCGCACACTGACACATATACATCACACAGATACCCACCACACCACTGCAGCAAGGTACCACATGCCAGGGGAAGGAACTGCAGGGGTAAAAGGGAAATGCCGGGGATGATGTATGGGCAGCCACTGCCCCACTGCCCACTGCTGCCTGATGCCTTCTCCTCTGCCGGTCTATCAGCACCATGCATCTCATCTTCTGGGCCACATCCAGGGTTAGTGAGGTGATAAGTATTATCTGCCTCAGCAGCCTGCAATACAGGGGCTGCAGTGTCCTCCTCCGGATGCCTATGACTAAGGATTGGAAAGGTGATCAGTGCAAGCTAACAAAGAACCATGCCCACCCACTGTACACAATGGGCAGTGGGAACACCCCCTCAGAAGTCCAGAAGTGGTGACCTGGCCACTGACAGGGGTTGGGCCATTGCCTGCCAGCATCCCAGCATGCCACTACAGTGCACAGAGGTGGACACTGCCGCCCAATGGCCACCGACTGTGCAGTGACAGTCAGATGGCACAGGGTACCAGCAGCACCACAGCAACTCCAGTGGCAGTCGGGCGCACACCCATCCCACCAACAGCTGGTACACATGTGCAATGGCCACCCCACAGTAGCATGCACCATGCACAGCTGCCATGACACATGGCACAGGTGGCCATGGCCACACCCAGTCCCCCACTGAACAACTGGTAATGTGCAGAGCAACACAATAGTGCTTACCTGCCTGCTGTGGCACTGCTTTCAGCTGTCCTGCCACTGCTCCTCTACCACCGCTTGGTCCCACAGCATCCTGCTGAACCCAGCCTGGCACTCCTGCTGCCCTCACACAGTGGTGATTTTCAGGCCCTAGGAATGGAACAAAGACAGGTGCACATCAGAGAACACCCACAGCATGTGCCCACCACCCCACCCTGTGCAAAATGTGTGCCCCTGCCTAACAAGTCCCACAAGGCTGTAGCACAGCGCAACCTGTGGCCAGCAATGCCACTCTGCACTGTACACGCTGACAGTGTACCCTCTCTGCAGGGCATGCCAGGCAGCCAAGCCAACACCACAGTATAGCACTAGGGCACACATGCTGCATGGGATTACTTACCTGGCCGTGGCATGGCCCCCTGCAGACATGTGTCTGCAGCAGCCTAAGTTGCTCTGGGTCCCATCTCATAAGGTTCCCATGCCGGTGGTGGCATTGTTCACCGGTCTGGCCACCCTGGTGTCCTCCACTCGCCTGGCAGTGATGGCCTACCAGACCTCCATCCTTGTCTGTTGAAAGGGCACCTGGCCAAACAGCTCTGGTGCATGGCTGCACACAGGCCACCAGATCAATCAATTAGAGGCTGGACCAGTTATGGGCCTATTGAGCTCCTTTCTGGCCATCATAGCCACTGGCACTATATGGAGACAAAAAATGGTGGCCAGAGGTGCACGCTGCACAACATGCACAGAATACATGCCTTTTGTGTAGGCATGGCACTGCATCCACCAATTGTGCATCGCCTGGATGTGTGACATGGGCATGGCCCACCAGGTATGTGGTGGTGTAGTCCTAAGGGGTCAAAGGGTCACAATAGGGGTCAGGGGTCATCTGGAACACTGTGTGCTGGTGCACAATAGGGGCCTTGGCACACAGTGTGCCATGGTTCCTATTATGCAGAGAGCGCACAGTGCACAATAGGAGGTGGCACACCACCTGACACATGCACACTGTGGTCCTGTGCACTGTGCATGTCTGGGCACTGCATTGCAACTTGCTCCAGAGCAATTCTATTGTGCGTAGAGCAAGTATGTGATATTCAGCCACCACATGCACATGAGCTCATCAGTCAATGCGCCACACACCGGGGAAATTAGCATGTCATTACTGTTGCGCCAATGCTCATTTGCATGCGTTGCACTATAAAGGAACCTTGGAACAGCACAGGCCATGGACCAGTATTGCAACCATCCTGCGTTAAGTTGCGCTTGCTGCTGAGCTCAGCCAGCACAGCAGGGTGGGTGGGGTAGGCAGCTGCTGTCACTGACACACATGTCTATGTCCACAGGTAGCACTATGTCCGAGCGTGAGGAGAGTGAAGAGCATGGGCCTGCTCGCTAGCACAGGTCCAACTTTTACCAAGGCAGAGGCCAAAGCTCTGTTTGAGGCCTACCTCGACAGGGAGCCACTGCTGAGTTGTGCCGCAGGCACACCACAGATCAGGGCTGTGGCCTGGGTGGAGGTGGCAGTGTGTCTGAACCAGCAGGGCAGCCACAAGTGGTCTGTGCAGGAGTGCAAGAAGAAGATGGGCAGTGATAAATGCTGCATCAAGGAGAAGGTGGAGGCCATATGAGTGGCCTGGACAGCCACTGGAGGGGGTCCTGCTCACCGTGTAGGAGAAGCTTGTGGCAGCCACCATGGGCCGCAGAGCTGTTGAGGGTGTGCCAGGTGGTGGATTCCAGACAGGAGGGAGCTCATCACTGCATGATAAGTATGTTGGGCCCACACTGCAGGCAGTGGGCAGGGGGGTTGGGGATGGGGGCCATGCATCACTAACACATCTGTTTTCTCTTACAGTATCAGCATGCCTGCATGCAGTGGATAGGGAGCCAGCAGCAGCCAAGGAGACAGGACCAGCCCCGGAGGACCAGCCATCCACCTCCACGGGCATCTGGGGGCCTGATCAGCTGCAGCCCACCACCGTTGTCCAGCTGGATGTCCTGGGCATGAGGTCAGACAAGGCTCTGGCTGTGTTTCAGCAGGATGGCAGCCATGGCATCCTCTGTGAAGAGACACAGATTGGGGTGGGGTCTGACACTGATGACTACCTGACCATTATCCTGGAAAGCATGGGTGATGTTGTGGGGAAGACACCCATACCTAGTACCAACACAGGCAGAGCGCCCAGTGGCCTGTCAGTGGTGGGACAGCTGCCCACCACCACTGCAGGTGCTGTAATGTGCACCGCCATGGCAGTGGCATGTGGTGGTGCATCTGTGCAGGCACTGGGCAGCATACAGGGGCTGGAGGGGCAGCAGCAGACAGCAGGGGATGTAGGGTGGACAGATGCAGTGTATACTGCCGGGGAACCTGATAGGTACCTACCCCATGGGGGCCCCACTGTACCACATCCACCTGAGTGGAGGGCAGTGCAGCATGATTGTACACCACTAGTGGGTCAGCAGCCTGCCCAGGTTCCCCTGGGCACCGACCAATTGGCAGAGCACACCCAATTGCTACAGGCTCCCATGGAGCAACAGGTGCTGCTTGTAGCTGGGTTGCATGCACTGCATGTAGAGGTGCGCCAGGCAGCCAAGCAGTGCAAGCACTGTGCAGATCCTGGAGGCTATTCAGCACTTGTGGGAGGACACGACCGCATCCCAAGATTGCATTTCCAATGTGATCATGGCTGGTCTTACACCACTGGCTGCCACAGGAGTGGCCAGCAACCTTATACACCCCGTAGTGTACTGTCCACCCCATGGACCCAGCGTCAAGTGACACCCTTCCTGTTAATGCCAGGCTCTGCTGTTGGAATCCCAAGCACACCTGGGGGGGGCCTGTTTTGGTGTCTACACATCCCTGCATGGACCCAGTCATGGTCCTGCAGCACGACCCCGAGGGGCTGTTGCATACACCCCCTGTGACTGATGAACAGCCTGCGGCAGCCAATTGGCCCTGGCATGGCCACCCCATGTCCACGGTGGCCATGGTTCTGCACGGTGGACCTGATGTGCATGCCACCCTGGCTGCAGTCTGCAGTCACTGCCCTGTGCACACATGGGCAATGTGTGTAAGTGCATACCACAGTTATGGCATCTGTGTGTCGAGCCGCATGCTGCCTGTGTGCGTACCTGCCCAGCCACTGGCCCATGTGGCATGGGTGTGATGATAGCAGAACTGCACCAGTTGTGCCTGTGCACCGGCATCCTACATCTGATCCCCGCCACATGCTAGCACCTGGGCATATGTGTGTGTGTGTGTTGCTGAACACTGCTGTGTGCTGTTGTGTGTGGCTATGTTGTACTGTCACCCCCACACTTGCACCATGCCTCTCTGTCTGCATGTCCATTGCCATGCATGCCCCTGCATGTATGCCATACCTTTGTGTGTGGCCAATGTGTGGGTGTTGCTCCACCTACCTGCATGCACCATAGTGCTCTTGTGTGACTGTGCCTCTGTGCAGGCATGCCATCCAGTGGAGTCAGGGATCTCTCTGTCCGGGGGGGGCTACCCACTGCCCCTGGCTCATTGCCCTCATTGTCCCCACTGCTGTCCCCCTCATTGACCTCAACAGCTATCCCATGGTCAGTGGCCATGTTGTGCAGTATACAGTAGGCCAGGAACTGGCCACAGAATTTTGAGGGGCTGTACTGTAGGGCATCGCCAGACCTGTCAAGGCAATGAAACTGTGCCTTCAGCATCCCAAATACATGCTCAATGATGTTCCACATACTGGCGTGTGCCTCACTTTACCGGTCCTCTGCTGGGGATGACAGGCATCAGTAGAGGGTGAGCAGCAAGGGACTGAGTGGATAGCCTGTCACCTGTGTGAACAATTACATGGTTAGCCTTGTGTCCTCTGTTGCTGTGCCCCTTGCCCATCCATGGCACCCCCACCAGTGCACCCACCCTGCCTGCCCCATCCCATGCCCTGCCCTGCCCAGTACCCCTTAGCCATGCCATATTCACCCACTAGGTGGCCCGTGAGCATGTCCCCATGTTCAAACCTGTGGCACAGTGCAGAGCTGTGCCAGATGAATATATCATGTGTGCTCCCATGGTGTGTGGCACAGACAATGGTTATGTGCCCCTTGGCATCACACACCACCTGGCAGTTGACACTGGGGGAGCCCTTCCAGTTGATGTATTCTACACCCTCAGGGCCAGGTGGCATGCGGATACCCACATGGGTGCAGTCAATGGCCCCAAGCAAGCCAGGCATTTGTGCTACCCTGTGAAGTTCTGCATGGTTGTTGTATGCTCTGCCTGTGTGCTGGGGAAATGGATGTATTCTGAAGCATGTGGCAGCAGGGCATTGGGGAATTGCGTGAGGAGGCATGATGTGGCTGACTGGGTTATGCCTGTGGTGTTCCCTGTTGGTCTCTGGAAGGTGCCCCAGGTGAGCAGGCACATGACGGCTGTTATCTTCATCTTCCCTGACATAGCGTGGCTCCGTCTAGTGGATGGCTGCATTTCCTCACTGCACAGCTCACTGAGCTGCCTCATAATAGCCCTGTTCAGGTTATACTGGCCCACTGTCTCCGTATTGGTGTAGTTCTCAAAGGTAATGCAGGCACGGTGCCACCTGTTCCAGGCATACCACTGATGGGCCATTCCATGGCCACATCGCTGTTCCCCCTGCCTCCTCACATCCCTCATTATGGCTTCCATTTGTAAGACTGCACTGGCCATGGCCCCTGCTGTCCTGTCTCCCCCTGGGCTGTCAGCTGCTGTGGGCTGTTTGGCACCATAGGGTAGTGTCTGGCACTTTGCTTGCCTCTCCCTGTTACTCTCTCTGCTCCAGCTCACTCTCCACTGCAACCTCTGTCATGCACACCTGTAGCTGCCTGTTATAGTCCCTCTGTCCCTCACAGGCTCTGTCTCCCTTGCTCCTTCTGTATTGCACCTCCACTCTTCCATTCCACACACTCTCTCTCTCTCTCTCCCTCTTGCCCCTGGTGCAAGTGCTGTCTGTGTGCTTGAGCCCTGTATTTACAGACTCAAGTCTGCTTGGTGCATCTGGGAGTTGTTCCGCACTTGCGCCATGGGTCAGCGGTTGAATATCACACTATGCCACATATTCATGGGCACGCCCCCTGCCCTTGCGCAGGCATTCATTAGGGTTGTGCATTGGTGCACTGTGACTTGCGCTGTGCAATGGCTCCTGCTGAATATCACTCCTTTGAGCATTTCTGCACTTGCGCCGGCACAACTCAGTTGCGCCATGTGCAACTGCTTTGAATATCCCACCCAGAGTGAACAAAAGTTAACATTCAACAGGTCAAAATAATACAAAGCATAACATAAGCACTAGGACCTATACAAAGGTAGTAGCCCACCTGGGCATCACTTGATATCAACTTTAAATGAGAAGCGTGTTCATACTTTTTGGAAAAAATCACGCATTGTGTGTTTTTTTTTAATTAAATAACAAACTTAGGTCCAGTAATGCAGCCTCTGTTTTGTTTAAATCCTGCTGCATGTTATTGACTGCAATGTAAGAATCTTTATGGATACAATATAGTGTTATCAGCATATAAAAATATTGGTTAATGGAGAGTAGTGTTTTGGAAGCTCATTCACTTATGTCAAAAATAAAAGGGGCCCAAAGATCGAGCCCTGTGAAACACCCAGGCTAATTGTTTACATGTTGGAAGTAAAAAGGACAAATAAGATTGGAACCACAACAATACAGAAAGTCCTAGGCCTGAATTTTGTAATCTGTTTAACAGAATAACATAATCAACAGTATTAAAAGCTTTCAAAAAATCAAAAAAATAAATACATAGCAGGGATACTGTGTTCTGAACTAAAATAATATTATTAGGAAAATAGTGATATATCTCACATGAGCATATAGCTCATCATACTATGATCTTGCTGGCAAGTTGTTGCTCTGCCCCCCCCCCCCCAAATCTGTGTACTCACAGTTACTGAGCTATGTGTATATCATTCAGAATTCACTTATTGTTCATTCTGAGTGCCATATATGTCACAATCCACTCTTGTCCATTTCGAATACTAAAGTCTAACCTGATTTTGTTCACTGGTTTCCCAACTCCCTTGTCACATAACTGAGGTCTGGGAACACTGACCATTTACTCCCACCATCCTGCTCTAATGCCCTTCTGCATCTTCCAGCATCAAGAACTGTGTCCGTTTCATGTTCTCCTGCCAATGTTATAAGAAAAATCCTGGCTCCTGCTGAATACTCTCAGTGCTTTCTAATGTGATTCTGCATGCTCTGTGAACATTTGGGGCTGAGTCCAAAGTGAATGCTGTTTGCAGCCATTGCCTTGCACACATAGCAAGCTGTCCCCCTTCCAATGCTTCTGTAAGTTCAAAAACTCTAATGTTTGCTGCATGAAATTTGTTTCCAGAGACTTCAAGACTGAACCTCAGAAATTTCGTTTCTTTCTGCTGTCCAGCCACCATTGTGACTGCTTGCAGGGCTGATCCCAATGGTTCTTTAGCCTTTGCAAGCACTGTTGTAGACTATGCCTAATATATAGTCAGTTGGGAGTTTAACTGCTGAATTTTAGCATTGAGGGTGAATACCACCAAACCCATGACTTTTATTGCTTTCATTACATAATTTAATGTGAAATCTGGGCTCTGTTCTTCTTTGTCACTTGCTGGCTTTGTTCATTTGATCCAGTGGCTAACTGTCCCATTTTCCCTCCATCTTAATTTTCTTACTTCCTCAGATTTCCCATGGTCCAGGATAAGTTGACTCGGTCCATAGGTTGCCCAATACTCACTAATATATTTGTTTTTAACTGGAAAAATAAAGAAAACATCACATTTTAAACCTTTTTAAAGTTCCATGAGAGAGAGAGAGAGAGAGAAAGGGACATCTAAGAGTGTGACTTGTCTTGGCAGCTGCTAGAACCATCTCTATGGCTGTTAAATTTAAGCAGTTTTTTTTCCTGGGGGGAGATGCACTGGAGATTAATACTTTATATTTATATACATTGATTTTTCATAGCATGCTATGCATTCTTATAAAGTTGTTTTCAACTTTAAGAATGATTCTGGACCTGAGTTTTACCTGTAAGGGACTAACGTGCTTGTGCTACACATCTGCACTGATCGCTTGTTTGTGACCACTTGACATATGCTAAAAGGGTTAGTAGACCACTCTCATGCATTTGCAAATCACTTTGAGACTTGGCATAGAAAATGAATGGGGTCACCATGCAAATTCTTTAAGGATGGTGATCCTTTTTACAACTGTGGGCAGAGCCAATAGGAGTATTGCATGTACAAAAAGAGTGCTGTCATGCTTTCTGTCCGTGGAACTGACTGAAGGTGTAATTAGTCTCCTCCACCTTACCCTCCTCCAAGAAATGTTTTCTGCCCTCAAATAAATATGCTTTTATGTTAGTCAATGGTTGAAGGGTACTACTTTCTTTCTTAAATGGGTGGTACAAGAACTGGAATCTGAGTAGTGAGAGGCAGCATTGTCTTTTTGGGGGAAGGAAGATCCACCCCACCTCCACCCAAGAAGCTCCAAAAGATCCATCCCACCTTTTTTTTTATTCATGTGGGAGGGGCATGAGGTGGATCCGTCATGTTGAAGGAAGAGTCACTAGTTTGGAATCTGGACCAAGGAACAGAAGAAGTCTCTGGAGTCCCTGCATTTTGTTAAGGACTAGGAGAACAGAAGGTACTTAATGTCTTCACACTGACTTAAAAACCCTTTAAACAAATGATTATCAGAGTCACTTGGTATCCTAAGAAGTGTCGGTTACTACAGCTTCCAAGGAAAATAGCTTTCAGGTATTTCTTAAACATTTATATACTAAAAACAAAATTCAGCTTTTGGGATTAACAATATTTGTTTACCATATTCTATCTATCTATCTATCTATCTATCTATCTATCTATCTATCTATCCATATAGTTTCTCTTTTTAGTAGTATCAAAACTTTGAATGCATTGGTGTTAGTAATGCATTTAGAAATACATTTTTAAGTGTCTTTATAGATAAATTATGCAGGTTCATGTGATGGCACATTTTTGGGGGGAGGGGGTTCAAATTATTTTAATCATGGGTACAGTACTTGGTAAACACAGCCTGTAATGAAGTGTATTTTTCTTTTTAAGTTTGAGAAGTGGAGTTGACTTGCACATATTAAAAAGTCCAGCTTCAATAAACAACTACTTGTAGAAACAAAATGCTGTTTTTTTCCTACTTTTTTCCTGGCTCAGTTTATATCAGTGAAAAGAAAGACTAGAACAACAATCAGAGCTTACATCCCCCTGGACAAGCTATGTATCACTCATTTAAAATAACACAAATGTAGTTTCACATTTTTACCATGAGGGAAGCAAGAAGATGAACCAGCATGGTTAACAAATACATTCATTGACACCTGTGAATGAATGGGGAGGGGTCATTTTTTCTAACATTCCTGGTGAGTTTATACTCCTTGGAACCTTTTATTCCAGTTTTTATGACTGTGGGCAGAGCCAACAGGAGTAGTGCATTCAGAAAAGAGCTGATGTCATCTTTCCTACCAAACAATATGATAGAGTGTATAAAATAGATTACTTAGCTGAAGCCTCATTACTATGATGCCTGTGTGTGTATAGGAAGTTTTAGAGCACTATTGTTCCTCTGGTCTGAAGAGTTAATTGAGCCCACAGAAAGTTAACTCCTTATCTTCTGAGAGTCCTTCTATGTCAGATTACCAATGAATAGTACAGACATCATAGAAAGCTATAAGAAGTAGATTGGGTTAAACACTTCCTGGAACTTTCTGCATAACAAGTTCCCCATGGCACTTCACAACACTTCATTAAGCCATTTGACACTATCATCCTAAGAACAGTCAGTGTGCTACTTTGCAGGACATTGCATAGCAAGAGACCCAGCTGTGCCTTTTTCCAAATAATATACCAACTTCATTCACAGGCAGGCAGTTATGGGCTAGTGTTTATATTCTACTGAATCTTCTTAACTTGCAGTTTGTGACTATAGGTGTTAACAACTAAATGATAATAACCACATTTGCTTCACTTGCAAATAGGTAGGCATTTCTGTGTCTGATTTCTGCTTGACTTACTGTAGGTTACACATAGAATCTGAAAAATTCATAACATGCTGTATTGTGATTCAATGAACTGGTAAATGGAGATTTTGGTTTCTTTTACAAATTCATTTTCCTGACCATGGATATACTAAAACAAAAATTTCTCAACAGAATGCTTTTAAATAAAGAGTTTAGCAGTAATTTAGTTGATATGGTGTAAAGAGCTGTTCCCTGGAAAATTATCTGGTTTGGTGGGGGGGCTGCCACAAATGTTTTTAAATAAAGAGTTTAGCAGTAATTTAGTTGATATGGCATAAAGAGTTGCTTCCTGGAAAATTATCTGGTTTGGAAGCTGCCACAAGCAGAATGGAACTTCACAGATGGGAACTCACAGCAGCAAAAAGCATGTTGGCATTAAAAGCTTAGTGGTGTGGATGTAGAGGCACCAGTGTTTAAGGATGACTTTGGTAGAGGATTAATTGTGACTGGGGGTGAGGGAGGGAGGGAGGGAGTAAGTCTTGATATTTTTATCATAATAGTTTTCTGAAATTTCAAACTTTTGCAGCCATCTGTACAGTATATCACTAAACCACATGCAGTGTGGCATGGGTAAAACCCAGATCACCAGACCAGGACCAGTGCTGCAAAATCTGCACTGGGCACAGCTTGTGCAGATATTGCTGATCCAGTGGAGCAGCAATAAAGTATTGTGTTCAGAAAAGGGCTGATTTCTTCTTTACTACCAAACAACATAATAGTGTGTTAAAAATAAATTTCTCAGCTGAAGCCTCATTACTACTCTGCCTATGTGTGTGTATGGGAAGTTTGAGAGCACTATTTTTCCTCTGACTTGAGGAACTAATGGAGCCCACAGAAAGTTAACTCATTATCTTCTAGCAGTCAGAACTTTCAGCATACAGAGTTCCCCTAGGCCCCTCACAACACTTCATTAAGCCACTTGACATCACCATCCTAAGAGCAGTCAGTGTGCTTCATTGCAGGACATTGCATAGCAAGAGTCCCAGCCTTGCCTTTTTCCAAATAATACAGCAACTTCATTCTCAGTCAGGCAGTTCTGGGCTTAGCTACTGTTTGTATTTTACTGAATCTTCTTAACTTGATCATGACACTGGAGAATTGGGCACCCCCAGTGTCACCCTTATATTTGTGGAGGGGCATGGGGTGGTGGGTGCTGAGAGGCAGGGTTGGGTGGGGTGATATCTATAATTTAAAAGACAAAAAAAATTGGCAGTCACAGCACACTCCACTGCCTCCAAGATTGCTGCTGCAGTCTATTGAGCATGTGCAACCACTAGCGTATGTGCAATGGACTGCAGTAGCCATCTTAGTCATGATGCAATGTCCCATGACTGCAGATCTGTTTTGTCTATTAAATTATAGATATCCCCCATCCAACCCTCCCTCTCAGCACTCACCACCCCACCCCAGAAACATAATAGTGACACTGGGGGTGCCCAATCAACTAGTGTCACAATCATGTGCCATGCCCCCTCTTTTTTCATATCTCCTGAAACATTAGAGTAACACTGGGGGTGCCCAACCCCCCAGTGTCACAATCAGAACTCTTCTGTGAGTTTTTTTTAATTTTCCCCCGATGAAGCCTCCATCTTAGAGCCCACCACCCCATACACCCCCAGAAACATAAGAGTGACACTGGGGGTTGCCCAATCCCCAGTGTCATAATTCAGAGCTTTGCTTTTTTTTAATCCTGTAAAAAGAAAACCACTCATCGATATATTTTGCAGATGATTTTGTCTCCCGCCCAACTCTCCCACTCAGCACCCACCATCCACACCACCCACACCCCACCAAGCCCTTGCTTACCTATCGTGGGTCCAATGCTGTAATCCTCTCTGGACCACTGACATGTCTTCACTCTTCAATGCTGGACCACAAACTGAGGAAATCAGGTATGCAGTTCAATATGTTTCTTATTTTTTATATTTTCCCCTCTTTTTGACTCCCTCACCTTCTGTCAAGGGTCTGACCTGGTCATGGTGCCCCCAAAGCTTCCACTGCCCAATTAGCCACTCTTTCTCCCTGATTACTCCTGGCTTTCCCCCAGGAGGTGGGGCATGGTGCCATGGCAGAAATCAGTGCTATGTATTAGTAACTGGTTGGGGAGTATGTGGCCAGGTGGGTAATTGAAGCCAGGAGCAGGGTGTCATGGAGATGTCTGGTAAGGAGGGATTTTTGTACCCCTATTGGCTGGGGCATAGATCTTCAATGATGCCAGCATCTGTCCTACCCCAGTACCTCCCCTCATTAACCATGTATCGGTGCTCAGGGTTATACACTCAGCCTTCACTAGCTGTCACCCTCACACCAAACACAAAGACCCCCACCTCCAGAGAAGGAGATCAGTACTTGGGACACTCCATCTTTCTCCCATGGCCAGCCCTCCCATGACCCAGGCTCATTCCCAAACCCAATTTTCTGGTGTCACAAGCAGAACCCCAACCACTGCACTGGTGGGCTGGCTCAGTTCAATGTATTTCAATTTGGTTTTGAACTTAGTAGCACAACATGGACATTTTTCAATATTTTTGCCCCAACTTTTCAGCATACCTTTTTTGGGACACCGCCTCATGAATAATACAAGTGACATGATGTAAATCTGTCTTGAAAGGTTATTTTGTGGTTACTATGCAAAATCTACCATTATTCATAAGTTGGTGTCATAAGATGGCTATGCTGAAAATGTGCCTACACTGAATTTTGCAAATGCAGGCTCATACCATTGGTAATTTTCAATATGTTTACCTCAAATTTACAATATAGACATATCTTTACAGCACCTCATGAATGTGACAGCTGTCATTTTTCAAATTCAGTCCAAAATGTTTTTTTTGTTTGTTTTTTTTACATCCTAAAAGGTGATTTCAAGGTGCCTGCACAAAATCACCTTTCAAACAGAAGTTGAAAATTGTCTATGTCATTGTTCATGAGGCAGGGTCATAAGAGGGATGTGATGTAAATATGGTGTAAAAATATTAAAAAACAAAACAGTTATGAGCTTACATTGAATTTTGCAAATGTGGGCTTGTTACTTTAGTAATTTGCAATCTTTTTACCCCAAATTTACAACCTAGTCATATCTTTACAGCACCTCATGAATGTGTCAGCTGTTATTGTTCAAATCCTGGCCAAATTTTTTTTTTTTTTTACATCCTGAAAGGTAAGTTTAAGATCCCTGCACAAAATCACCTTTTGGGCAGGAGCTGAACATTATCTCCACCATTGTCCATGAGGTGGCAACATAAGAAATCTATGTTCTAAATATTTGTTGTAAAAATATTAAAAAACAAGGTTATGTACCTACATTAAATTTTGCAAATGCAGGCTTGCAACTTTAGTAATTTTCAATAGTTTAGACCAACTTTACAACATAGCCATATCCTTACAATGTATTTTGAATGTGACAGCTTTAATTTTTCAAATTCTGGTCAAAAGTTGTTTTACATCCTGAAAGGTGATTTCAAAATCCCTGCATGAAATCACCTTTTGGACAGAAGTTGAACAGTTTCTCTGACCTTATTCATAAGGCAGGGCCTTAAGAAGGCTATGTTACAAATTTGGTATAAAAATATAAAAAAAAACAACTTATGAGGCTATACTGAATTTAAAAAAAATGCAGACTCATAACTTTGGTAAGATTCAATATTTGTACCCCAAATTTTCAACAGACATTTCCTTACAGCACATCATGAATTTGACAGCTGTCATTTTTTAACTTCTGCCCAAAATGTATTTCTGCATCCTTAAAGTTGATTTTGCTGACCATGCAAAAAAAAAATCCTCTTCATTCAGGAGTTGAACATTTTCTCTGCCCTTCTTCATGAGGCAGGGTAATAACAAAGCTATGTTGAAAATTTGGAGTAAAATATTAAAATACCAATTTTCAATATTTTTCCCCAAATTCCTCAGCTGCAGCTCTATTTGGCCAGATTTTGTTTTTTATCTGTGGTGAGTAATTTTTCACTTTTATATCTGTGGTTTATTTGGGTGTGTTTAAGTAAAGTATTTAGTCAGTGTCTTTCTGTAGCAGTTTTAGTGATTTTTAGTTATTTTTTTCTCAAAGTAATGGTATTATGTCACTTTTAGTTATACCTAATACTAAATTACCCCTGTTACCCCAGTCATTTTATTCCTTGTTCTGTTTAAAAAAAAATCAAGAAAAAAAACAAAAAATAAAAACATTTTGGGTAGTTTTTAGTAGCAGTTTTTCAGATCACACTGCTGATTCCTGATTCCCTAGGGGGAGGTGTTGTCTGCTCCTGGTACTTATTTGTACTGTTGTACTAGTTTAATAATCTCTGTGTTGTGTTAAAAAAATCTTTTTTTTTTGGTTTCACTTCATACTATTAGCATAGTAATTTTTCAGATCACACTGCTGATCCCTGATTCTCTAGGTGGAGGTGGTGTCTGCGATGGTAATTAATAACTTTTTAAATCCCTTTACCCTGTTGCATGTTTCGTGTCAATCTCTGTAGTGTTTTATTTTTTCAGATCACACTGTTGATCCTAATTTCCTAGAAGGATGTGTTGCCGTTCCTGGTACTTATTTGTACCATGGCTTCATTTACATGTAATTTTTCATATGAAATCAAGTGTCGATTAGCATATAACAATGACTAGGAAGAGATGCTCCACTAAAGGGAGAGGTGCCTGGGAGACAGAAAAGAAGTGCTCAAATTCTGTAGGGCAAAACTGTGCTGCAATTAACAAAAAACTGCCCAACACTCACTAATGCATTTGTTTCTAACTGGAAAAATAAAGAAAACATCACATTTTAAACCTTTTTAAAGTTCCACAAGTGAGAGAGAGAGAGAGAGCCATCTAAGAGCATGACTTGTCTTGGCAGCTGCTAGAACCATCTCTTTGACTGTTAAATTTAAGCAATTTTTTTCTTGGGAGAGATGCAGTGGAGATTACAGTAATACTCTATTTTTATATAAATAGATTTTTCATAGTATGCTATGCATTCTTCTAAAATTGTTTTCAACTTTAAGAATGATGCTGGACCTGATTCATACCTGTAAGAGACTAACGTGCCTGTGCTGCACTTCTGCACTGATCGCTTGTTTGTGACTACTTGACATATGCTAAAAGGGTTAGCAGACCCCTCTCCTGCATTTGCAAATCTCTTTGAGTCTTGGCATGGGAAAGAATGGGGTTGCCATGCAAATTCTCTAAGCATGGTGATCCTTTTTCTTATGGTCACAATGTTAGCAATACCATCTTCCTGTATATCTATGACAGGCAGGCAGGCAGTGGGTGTGTTATTAAAGTGTGATCAAGAAATTTGGAGTTGGAGTGGGACTGAGCTTGGAGAGAGAGAGAGAGACCAAAGCAATAAATACAGTCCTTGGGGAAGAGATCTAGGGAGGGAGGTTCTACTGATTGCCAAAGGTAATATTTTGTCCTGGGTTTGGAGGAGGATGCTGGGCCACTAGAAGGGCCAGGAGAGATCTGTGATGAAAGGGTACACTGTGGCACAGAAGTGGGCTAAAATGTATGGTTTGGGTGGGGGTGACTAAGACAATAGCACCTATGCCTGGAGCCTCTGTCCATAGTACAGTGCTATGCAAATGGTGCTGTGCCATGCCCAGTAGTCCAGGGATACCAAACTTCAGGTGTTTGCATGCACAAATCCTGTTTGTGAAGACTAGCATCTGGTTGCCCTCATTTGAATTATCCTGATTACCATGGAAACTTCTTCCATGGCAACTGAGACAGACTTCAGTGCATAGTTGCAAAATGTGTTCCCAATGGAGAGGCTGTCTGCTCCCTGTTTTGTGCCCCCACACTTTACATCTGAGAATCTGTAACACTGTAGTCATCACTGCCAAATTATTGCTTTGTGAAATGCACTAATTTTAATAACTTACCAAAGTGTTCTGTATCATATGCTAACATGGGAAAGATTGTATTCAAACATAAATATATGGTAATTATTAATGATGCTTGTTATTGAGTTTGTGTACATTTTTTCACGCTCCTCTCTGATAATATTTATTTATTTAGTTTTTTTTGACCTGGTAAGGTGCACTAGGCAGACATATATTTTAATAATATAATTAGACTAAGATTTTCATAATACAGATTAATAAATGTGGTTATCAGTAAGCTTTAAACATTTTTACTTTTATTGAATTTGGCATATTGTGAATGATGATGGCTTCAGAAGACACTAATGGTTTTCAAGTAAAGGAAATTCACACCCTTCTTGTAGCTATATGGTTTAAATTATTGTGTTGATTACTTTCTACCTAGTATGCTTTCCCCATGACAGCTGTGGAAAAAAAGCTTTTGTTAACTCTGTATTCCTTTCTGGATAGAGCTTAATAAATAATCCAGAAAGGGCTCTATGCACTGTTTGGCCCAGCACATGCTGGCAGGGCATGACCAACAGTTGGTGTGATGTGCAGCTTTATAGATACATGCAATGAGTTGTGCCAGCTTGGATATGGATGTGGGCCAGAATTGGAGCTTGTAGTTGGAAGCCCCAACCACCACCTGAGTGTATCCCCTGCTCTGCAATGGCAGAGGATCATGTGACATGACAGCCTGCATAAGGACTGCCATGTCACCTATGGACAGCCAGTTACGTACTGATTTTCTGCAATTAGCACCTTGCTGCCAACAGTCCTCCCCCCAACCTTCTATGGCATGGAGAGGGCCAAAGTCCAGGAGTGGGGGGGAGGTACTGTACAGCAGTGGGAGTTCAGGACAGGGGGCGCACACCTGTAACTGCAATCATCAGGCTGGCATAATGGAAAGCTCCCAACACAGGTCTAGTGGAGCATAATGTGTATGGTGCATGCCACATTCTTTCAGCCTGCATGGGCATAACCACTACCACCCCCACCCTAGCCAGTTGCGTTGTTGTGCAAAATCTGATGTGGATGTCCCTTGGCAGGGGTACTCTGTGGAAGCACACCCTTTTCATGCATTCACGGGTGTCCATTGGACAGCCAGTATGCACATATCCTGGACTTGCACACTGCATATCTTGGTGTTTGGAGCCGTCGTTCCATTTGTTCATAGAGTCCACAAGAAAGAAAGAAAGAAAGAAAGAAAGATGAGAGGGAGGGAGGGAGAGAGGGAAGGAAGGAAGGAAGGAAGGAAGGAAGGAAGGAAGGAAGGAAGGAAGGAAGGAAGGAAGGAAGGAAGGAAGAAATGCCTTCTAGTACTCACAATAAAAGGTAAATAGTTTATATTTTTGTGTTAGTCTAATTAGTGTCCCAAATAACTCATATGTTTATACAATCTTTCTTTGCTTGTTTAGTGTGTCTTACCCACATTTAGTTTTCTGTAACATTATCATTTATCCCTTTGGAGTGGAGAGTTGGAGTGGGGAGAAACAATGATAATGTTTTTCCAGCAGTGTCTACACATAATATGCGTCTTCAAATCCTAAATTCCTACAGCAGAAGCAACCCACAAGTGATAAAGTAACATGAGATAACCTACAATAAGCCAATTTTGATGGTCTGGAGCATCGGTGTGTAACTCATAATGTCACCATGGAACCAGGCTAATGCAGCCCAGTGTCATTACTCTGAGTTTAACAAATCCCGGACTAAGTTGACACATAGATGCCTGATTTAACAAATCCATTACTGTGCAGCAAATGCTCTACCCTATCTGTTTGGACCATTACAGTAACATGGGTTTGCCTTACTTGTAACAATCATCAGATAAATTATTCATATTTGTTTGAGTATTCTGTACAGTGGTGACAGCTTGGATGTAACACAGTGTGTAGGTTATTGCATGACAAAAGGAATCAACTGAAATTGAAACTACCTTGTTTACTGCCTTGTATACAGTAATTCTGCTGCAGAAGGCTTCAGTAGTTACATCCTGGCAGACTCCACTGTATATATAAAAACTGAGAGGTACTGCTTTTACATTTTTATATATATTTTACAAAACCAGTGCTGATAAAAAATGTGAAAATAAAGTGCATTTCTTTGTTGATGAGATACACAACCTCTCAGGTTCCATGTATAATAAACAGATGTTATTGTCCCAGTTATTTAGCAGCTGTAGGTCGTTGTGTTCATTGTATGTTAAGTAGAATATTAGGTAGTGGACTGTATGTTACACGGCTATAGTATCATCGAGAAGTTCTGGGGACATAAACCTAGGGACCAAAGCTCAAGAGGTTCCAACATGTCCCCAGAACCTCAGGATGGTATTGTCCCAGATTCCCCACTTTTCCCTCACAAAAAGACAAAGACCATTGTTAGTTGTTGTGTTCAGACTGGCAATTCATTTACTTATATATCATAATTTCATGTTCCATTTTATCATTTTTTATTATTACATCTACCACAATTTCATTTATTTCCATCCATATATCAATCTCTGCTCATTATTCTTTATTCCCCTTTTGCTCCCCCCAGGTGAAAACCTGGGTGACTTCTTCTTCTTCTCCTTTTCTGTTAGGTAACGGTGAAAATCGAGACCACTTTTCTCCTTTAGCTTCTTCCTCTTTTCATCTTATTTCTTTCCCCCCCCTCCTTTCCCCCTTTTTTCCCCACTAGCCGGTCTCCAGCTTGCATTGGATGACTGGATTTCCCCTCACTTAAGGTATTGTTCCCCCCCATATATCAGGGAAAATCACTTTCCAATCCATCTCTTCTCCCCTTTTTTTTATCTGTTTTTTGCATGCCTCCTCCATGCTTCTATAAAACCCATCATCTCTGTATTAAACATATCTATGGCTAGATCTGACAGGTGCACACCATCAGACCTGTGGAAGTCTTCTACCCACTCTTCCACACCCTGCAGAATTACTTGTCCTCCTATTCGCCTTACCAGTGTCCCTACCCTTCTGTTCATCTTTCTCCTGGCCCTATCCACAGCTTTATGGCTGTGCTTATGTCTCCAAACCCTTCTTGGTATCATATCCAACCAGGCAAGGAATACCCTAGGCCACCACTGCTGCATTGTCTCTAGGTCCCTTTTTATCTGTATGTATGTGTCCACCCATGGCCTGCCCCCAAGGTTATCACCCCCTAAATGTATAATAAATAAGTCTGGAATGGGTCACCGTTCCTTCAGCTCTTTCAAGGTGGGGAGCAGTTTTGCCCATCTTTTCCCTTGGATGCCACACCATACCAATTTACATTGTTTCACATCCTGGTAAAGTTGTTTTTCCCCCAGCCTTTTTCTCAGCTCCCCTTTCTGCCCAATATACATAAGAGTGGCCAAAGATCCAGACTTCCGTGTTCCTCCCTCTTCCTATAGGGTTTAAACAAAATAAATATCTTTACATTTGGTCTTAGTTTCTTACCATAATATCACCTTTCCCTGCCCCCCCATGTGGCTCATACCTGTAACAAAACATAGGTGATACGTTAGTCTCCAAACTGCAGTGTTCAAATGTATCTCTTATAACTGGCAGACCACCAGTGCACCTTTTCCAAAATATTATTCACCGTCTCACCTGCCACTGCCCACTGTGAGGCAGCCCCTATCCGTAAGGAGTGGAAAGAATAACTGATTGGATCCTCCCCCAGGAATTGTATGCCTTTCTTGAGCAATGCTGTGACTTGATAGCTTGTGACTCTATTCCCATCACCATGCAGAAATAATCTCCCTGTCCTATTCCCACGCTCTGCAGCGAAAGCCCACAAAGCCTGCACTGGGTATACTGCTCCCTCTGTATGTTTCTTTAGTGTTACCATGCAACCCTGTCCCCTTTGATCTGTCTTTGATCTCTTAATCCTGATCTGTATCTCCTTCATCCTCCAATTTATATCTTCCCATCCTAATCCCCCTTCCTTGTCTTGCCTGCCGTGGCCTACCACTTCACTCACTCTCATGGCCCCTGCAAACATTACCAAATAAATTGAGTGAAATAACTGGGCCTCGGCCTTTGATATGCAAATTGCCGGTAACACATCCTTCAGTTTCACCAGGCACTGTTCCTCTATTGGTCTTCTATTATCCACCGTCCCTTGTTTTAACCTACCCCATTCTTGCATCATTCTTCTAATGAGTATTGATTTTGTTGGGTCCTTCCATCCTTTTAGATTGCAGATAACACTAATCCCTGCCAAGTAGACCCACATTGTGGTGTGGGCTGTTCCTTTTTACCATTGCTCTATGGTGAAATTCACCAATTGTTCTTCTGTGGGTGGCCTACTTACCTCCATGTGGAGCGTAGAAAGATAAAGGGAGGGATAGTGAGGCTGAATAGAATGAATGGTGGGTGGGCAGAGGGGGACAGTGAAAAAGCAGGAATACTGAACGAATATTTCTGCTCAGTATTCACAAAAGAGGAGGGGGAAGTGCCTAATCCAATTAACAGAAGCACTCTTGATAGGGGGTCGATCCCAGTCCTTTCACAGAAGAAAGGGTTCTGCAAGAACTCCTAAAACTGAAGGTGGACAAAGCAATGGGTCCTGATGGAATTCACCCCAGAATTCTAAAAGAATTAAGGAAGGAACTAGTGAAACCACTGGCTACTCTTTTTAATAAATCATGGGAGGATGGTGTGGTACCAGAGGACTGGAGGAAGGTGGATGTGATTCCCCTTCACAAAAGTGGGACCAAGACAGAGGCAGGAAACTACAGACCTGTCAGTCTGACCTCTGTGGTAGGGAAAGTGATGGAGTCACTTCTGAAGGAAAGAATAGTTGAGTATCTAGAGGTCAGTGGAGCACAGGATCCAAGGCAGCATGGGTTCACAGCGGGAAGGTCATGTCAGACGAATCTAATAGATTTCTTTGACTGGGTGACCAAAGTAGTAGACCAGGGAGGGGCTGTGGACATGGCCTACCTAGACTTTAGCAAGGCATTTGACACAGTCCCACACAAAAGATTGATAGTCAAATTAACCAGCCTGGGAGTGGGTCCCAGGTGGTAGCCTAGGTAAAACATTGGCTGGACAACAGGACACAGAAGGTAATTGTAAATGGAGTCCACTCTGAAGAAAGGGCAGTTACTAGTGGGGTACAGTAGAGGTTCAGTATTGGGTCCAGTCCTTTTTAATGTCTTCATCAGTGACATTGCAGAGGGACTGGAAGGAAAAGTATGCCTTTTGCAGATGACAAAAGATCTGCACAGGGTTGATACACAGGAGGTGTGGAAAGGATGAAAAGGGACTTGGCAAGGTTGGAGGAATGGTCAGACGTATGGCAGCTAGGATTCAATGCAAAAAAGTGCAAAATAATGCACCTGGGAAACAAGAACCCAGGGGAAGAATACACAATGGGTGGGGAGGTAGTAACAATAACAAAACAGGAAAGAGACCTGGGGGTAATCATATCAGATGACCTTAAGGTTAGCAAGCAATGTGAGAAGGCAGTAGGAGGGCGGGGGTATACTGGGATGTATAGGGAGAGGCATCAGCAGCAGAAAACAGGAAGTTGTTATCCCTCTGTACAGACAGTTGGTGAGACCCCATCTGGAATACTGTGTCCAGTTCTGGAGACCCCATCTCCGCAAGGACATAGACAGGATAGAGGCAGTCCAGAGGAGGGCAACTAAAATGGTGCAGGGTCTGCAAGAGAAGCCGTATGAGGAGAGACTAAAGGAGCTTAATATGTATACCCTTGAGGAAAGAAGGAGGGGACATGATAGAAACTTTCAAGTACCTCAAGGAATCAACAAAGTCCAAGAGGGTAGCATCTTTCAGAAAAAGACTTGCAAGAACAAGGGGACACAATTTAAAAGATAGAAGGAGGCGGTTCAGGGTCAATGTGAGGAAGTATTATTTCACAGAGAGGGTAGTGGATGCATGGAACAGCCTTCCTGAGGAAGTTGTGGGGTCTAAAACTGTGGGAGAATTCCAGAATTCATGGGACAGACATAAGGCAATTCTTGTGGGGAGCAGGAAGATAAAGGCTGTTGGTTAACTAGGATCTGCGGCCTATCCTGTAGGTAGGGAAATGGGCAGACTAGATGGGCCTAGCAGTCCTTATCTGCTGTCAAAGTTTATGTTATGTCTATGTTGCCCTGAATGTTTGAAACACTCACCAGGCCCCATCATAGGCCCTCAGAGTCTGAGGTACCCATGAACTGCGGAACAACATTTCTGCTCCTTCTTGACAATGTCCCATATGTTCATTGGTATGGGTATTTTTTGCTCCTCTGCTGTTGGTGCCAGTTTCTGGAAACGATCCAGATGCAGACAGGAAAGGCTGTCAGCCAGGGTATTGTGTACTCCTTCTATGTGTTTCGCTCTGAATGACATGTTCAACTGCAATGCTCTTAGAAACATAGAAACATAGAATTTGACGGCAAATAAGGACCGCTTGGCCCAACTAGTCTGCCCATTTTCCTACCTAACAGATAAGCTGCAGATCCTAGTTAACCAACAGCTTACTTCCTCCTACCCCTCACTAGGACTGCCTTATGTTTGCCCCATGCATTCTTGAATTCCCTCACTGTTCTTGACTCCATGACCTCCTCAGGGAGGCTGTTCCATGCATCCACAACCCTCTCTGTGAAAAATACTTCCTCACATTACTTCTGAGCCAGTCCCCTCTATCTTCAAATTGTGCCCCTTTTTCTTGCACATCTCTTTTTCTGAAAGATGCCACCCTCTTGGACTTTGTTGATTCCCTTGAGGTACTTAAAAGTTTCTATCATGTCCCCTCTCCCCCTCCTTTGCTCAAGGGCATACATATTAAGCTCCTTTAGTCTTTCTTCGTATGTCTTCCAGTGCAGACCCTGCACCATTTTGGTTACCCTCCTCTGGACAGCCTCCACTCTGTCTATGTCTTTGTGGAGATGGGGTCTCCAGAACTGCACACAGTACTCCTGATGGGGTCTCACCAACTGTCTGTACAGAGGGATAACAACTTCCTGTTTTCTACTATTGATGCCTCTCCCTATGCATCCCAATATCCCCCCAGCCTTCCTTACTACCTTCTCACATTGCTTACCACCTTAAGGTCATCAGATATAATTACCCCCAGGTCCCTTTCCATTTTTACTGTTGTCATTATCTCACCCCCCATTGTGTACTCTTCCCCTTGGTTTTTGTTTCCCAGGTGCATTACCTTGCACTTCTTTCATTGAATCTGAGCTGCCATACATTTGACCATTCCTCCAACCTTGCCAAGTCCCTTCTCATCCTTTCCACTCCATCTTGTGCATCAACCCTGTTGCAGATCTTTGTGTTGTCTGCAAAGATACATACTTTTCCTTCCAGTTCCTCTTCAATGTCACTTATAAAGGCATTAAAAAGGACTGGTCCCAGTAATGAACTCTGCAGTACCCCACTAGCAACCCTCTTTTCTTCACTGTGGACTCCATTTACTACTACCCTTTGTATCCTGTTGTCTAGTCAATTTTTTATCCGGGCTACCACCTTGGGACCCACTCCAAAGCTGGCTAACTTGTGTATTAATCTTTTGTGTGGGACTGTATAAAAAGGCTTGCTAAAATCTAGGTAGACCATGTCCACAGCCCCTTCCTGGTCTACTACTTTGGTCACCCAGTCAAAGAAATCTATTAGATTCGTCTGACACAGCCTTCCCATGGTGAATCCAGGATGCCTTGGGTCCTGTGCTCCACTGGCCTCTAGGTCCTCAACAATTCTTTCCTTCAGAAGTGATTCCATCATTTTCCCTACCACTTAGGTCAAACTAACTAGTCTGTAGTTTCCTGCCTCTGTCCTGCTCCCACTTTTGTGAAGAGGAATCACATCCACTCTCCTCTAGTCCTCAGGTACCACCCCATCCTCCCATGATTTGTTAAAGAGAGTAGTCAGCAGTGTCACTAGTTCTACCCTTAGTTCCTTTAGAATTCTTGGGTGAATCCCATCAGGCCCCATTGCTTTGTCCACCTTCAATTTTATTAGTTCTTTCAGAACCCTTTCTTCTGTAAATGGACTGGTATCAACCCCCATCTTCAGAGTGTTTCTCTTGTTTGGTTTAGGTACCTCTCCCTCCTCTTCCTTTGTGAATACTGAGCATAAATATTCATTCAGCATCCCTGCTTTTTCACTGTCACAGTCTACCCACATTCCCTCCCCTTTATTAAGCCTCAGAATCCCTCATTTGGTCTTTCTTCACTCCCTAATGTACCTATAAAAGGTCTTACCCAACTTCTTAACAGAGTTGGTTATTCTTTCCTTGGTTTGAGCCTTTGCTATTCTGACTGCCTTCCCAGCCTCTTTCTGCTTTAACTGATAAAGTTCTCTGTCCTGCTCCTTCTGTGTTTCCTTATATTTCCTGAATGTTATCCTTTTCTCCTTAACTTTCCCTGCCACGTCTTTTGAGAAAAATAGCTTTTTTTTTCCTTCATTGTGTTTTGTTGATTTGCTTTACACAAAAGCTTGTTGCCTCTGTGATGGCTGTTGTGATTATTCCCCATTGTTCCTCCACCCCTCCTTCTTGCCTGTTTGCTAGTGCTTTTCTGAGGCACGCTCTCATTTTCCCAAAGTCAGCCCTCTTAAAGTCCAATACTCTTGCTTTTGTATGGCTTGATTGTATGGCTGTGTTTATCTTGAACATCACTGTTTGGTGGTCGCTTGTTCCCAAATGGCTACCCACTTCTAAATCTGAGATTCTTTCTCCGTCCCCATTTGAGAGTACCAGATCTAAGATTGCTCCCTCCTGAGTGGGTTCCAATACTAGCTGTCTTAGGCATGCCCCCTGTAGGGCATCAAGAATGACCCTGCTCCTGGATGTGCCTGCAGCAAAGGTGCTCCAGTTAACATCTGGCATATTCAGGTCCCCCATCAGCAATATCTCCCATTTTTCTGCCATTCTAAGGAAGCCGTCTATCATTTCCTTGCCCAGTCCCTCCTCCTGAGATGGGGATCTGTATACAACCCCTTTGCGGATTGTGGTGCCATTTTCTGTTTCCATGGTGACCCAGAGTGTCTCATCTGCTCCCTGTTTACACTTTAGTTCTGTTGCTTTGATCCCTTCTGTTACATAGAGAGCTAGTCCTACTCCTCTTTTACCCTCCGTGTCCACCCTATAGATTGTGTATCCTGGTATGTTGACATCCCAGTCATGGTTCTCTGTGTACCATGCTTCTGTGACTGCCACAATATCCAGGCAACCCTCTTCCATCAAGGCCACTAGTTCAGCAGAACTTAGCACCAGAAGTAGCAAAACTTGCATGACCATTTCTGACCAGCATCTCCTGTTGTTTAGGACCTCTACCACTGCTGTACTGTCACACCAAAATGTCACCTTTTGATCCTGTTATTCTTCCCCCCAAACCAGGGTGCATGTCCAGATGGGCATGGTCTCTAACAATGTTATATCTTTTACCTTACCATCCTTCACCCAGTCTGATGGCCACAGTTCTGCAAACCATCTGCCCCTCAGAAAGCCCCCCATGCCTAGGCCCCCGGCTGCATCTGTGTAAAGATTGAGGTCTGTGTGTTATACACCCATTCCTCCTGCCAGAAAGAGCAGCCATTATATTCCCTAAGGAATTCCTCCCATACTTTTAAATCCTCCTTGACTCCTTTTGTCATGTCTACCCAATGGTGTGGTTTGGTCACTCTGGCTGTAACCCTTGCTAACCTTTTGGTGAAAGCCCTCCCTGGCCCAATAGCCCTGCACGCAAAGTTCAGATGCCCCAACACTTGTTATTCCTGTTTTAGTTGTACTCTTCTTCTACTGGTACGTATCTGAATCAGTTCCTTCAATTTTTCCACTTTTTTGTCCGGCAAATGAAATATTTCCCCTGGGGCATCTATCTCAATACCCAGAAACTCTAACACCTTACTGGGCCCTTCTGTTTTTTCAGGTGCCAATGGGACCCCCAG
Organism: Neoceratodus forsteri; assembly: GCA_016271365.2. Taxonomy (NCBI): domain Eukaryota; kingdom Metazoa; phylum Chordata; order Ceratodontiformes; family Ceratodontidae; genus Neoceratodus; species Neoceratodus forsteri. The sequence continues at coordinate 1,017,795,100 of CM028129.1, read as the reverse complement.
TTCTCTGCACAGCTCTTGGAAGATGGCTAACATTTTTTCTGTCTTCCTTCTCTCATTGCCTATAAAAAGGAAATCATCCAAATAGTGAATCACTGCTTTATAACCAGTTCTTTCTTGAAATATCCACTGCAAACATGTGCTGAATGATTCGAATGTCATACATGCTATAGATCAACCCATGGGCATGGGTTTATCAAAATAGTACTGTCCCCCAATTTTAACCCCCAACAGGTCCCAATCCTCTTTTCTAACTGGAAGCAATCTGAAAGCAGACTCTATGTCTATCTTTGCCAGCCATGCATCCTCAGTTGCCCAGATGATCTGGACTGCATCTTCCAGAGTGGAATATGCTACTTTACTGTATTTCTCACTGATAAAATCATTCACTGAATCACCTTCTGGAAAGGATAGGTGATGAATCACACTGTATTCCCCTTCCTGTTGTTTGGGGACCAAACCCAAAGGAGAAATCTACATATTCTTCAATGGGGGGTATCATATGGTCCCTCTGTTCTCCCTGCTGTCTTTTCCTTCTCTATTTTTTTGTCTTAACATTTCTTCCTCTTCTTCACTGAACCCAGATTGTTTGCCTCCCTGGCATGCCTTGGGCCCTCGCACTGCAACGAAAAACCTGTGCAAAAACCTTTTTTAATCATTTCTGCCGTTCTCCTATCTGGGTATCTGTCTAACCATTCTCTCCATGCCTCTATCCTTATGGGGGTTCTAGCTAATTTAAATTGCTCCCTTGTCTTTATTTCTCTATCTCTGCCAAGGTCTACCCCTCTGCTTGATATCCGGCCTTGCTGGTCAGTGGTTCTGACTCCCTCTATTTGACTGTCCCCTACCCCTCCCCCCTTTATTCCATGTCTGCCCTTTATATCCCTGCCCTTCATGAAAAAACTGTTGCCCTGACCCTTGCCCACCTGATCCCTGGGCTCCCTGGACCCATGTCATCCCACATCTGCCCACTGGATGTGATCCCTCACATTTCAAACAGGCATGCCAGAAACGGCATTGTGACCAGGAGCAAAAGGCCCTATTGTAGATCTAGCAACATCTCTGTGGCATGGCGCCTTTCTTCCCAAACTCCCCCTCTGGTGTGGACTGATTGGTTTCGTAGTCTGTCCAGAAGTCTAGTTGTTTCATGTCCCATCTTACATCCCCTTATGTCGCCATTCTCTGCAGAAAGAATTCATCATAGTATATCCACCCCACCCTCCCTTTTGCTTTTGCTCTCTTTATTATCAAGGAGTATGTGATAAGTGGAATGCCCACCTCAGGCCTCTTCTCCAACACTATGGCTGAGAATGTGACGAAACCTACAAACCACCCTTCCCAGGTCTTCTCTTTAGTGAATTTGTCCTCCTCCTTTTTTCCTAACAAAACTACCACTGCTGCCCTCTCCCTCTTCCCTATATTTTCTGTCTCCTCATATTTTGCTGCCACGTCATGGCTTACCAAGGTGAAGATATCCACATACTCTCCTTTCCATATTTTCTCTTTCATGGCCAACGGTACGTGTTCACCTACCCTCATCCTAGGAGCCCCTATATCTCTCATCCCTTTTCCTTCTTTCTCTACCCCTTCCTCTTTTTCTTTTGGTGCTTCCTTTACTGACCTAATCTCTGCTAGTGCTGATTCCATCTGCCCCAGACTCCCTGTCCCTAGTGCTGAAACAATTTGGTTTATATACTCTTTGATGCTGTCCCCCATGGAGCAGGGTGTGTTACCTGTGGCCTTGTCTGCTCTGGGTTGCCTGCCGTCATCCTGGTGCCCAAGTATGGTGCTTTGTGGTTGAAAGGGTGGTTGCTCTACTAGTGGCTGTGGAGGAACCACTGTGAGCTGGGGATCTGGTCTGAGTTCCCCTTGGGGAACACCAGACTGGTCCTGGGGAGGTACTGGTGGCACCGGATTAACAGGGTGCAGGAGTGCTGGACTAGCCACCTTGTTGGGTCCTTCTATTGGTGGCTGTGTCCTGGCAAGGCTGCTTGGCCCCTCAACTGGTCGCTTCCCTCTGCCCCCTTTTCCCTTCTTCGCTTTCCTTTTCTCCCCAAGTCTCCCCAGTTCCTCCCCTTTGACCAGTTCCCACATTCTATAGGCCTTCTCTGCCAGTTCCACTATAGCCCTGTAGGCATCCTCCTTTGAAGACCTGTTCTTCTTTGGAGCCATATTCCTTGCTGTCCACAAACTGTGGAAAGAACTGCAGAAAAAAAAGAGAATTTCATTAAACAACTTCACCCATAATATTCCCCTTATGATCTGGCCCCTATTCCCCAATAGAAACAGTTGATCCATGGTGATTTTTTTTTGCCTCTCTTGTCTTCCATCCACCTCTCTTTTTCATTCCCCCCAGGCCTCAAAAACACTTTGAAAGCTTCCCCCAGTAGCTATCCAGACCTAACCCTATTCTCTTTGCATGCCTTCGCATTGTTATGGCTGCCATGCCCTTCCCAGGCCTCTCCGTTCCTCTTCCCCTTCTTCCTGTTTCTTTTTTTTTTTTTTAAGTGCGCCAAGTGGCTTTTTTTTTAAAAAGAAACCACCATCTCCCTTTTCCTTGAGAGCCCCCATTCCTTGTCCCTACTCTCCCCTCTGGCCTCCTTCATCATGTTCCTGGCCTGCTGGGATGGTGTCCCCACTGCCTCCATTGTTCCCTTGCTTGTGGCCTCAGTTTGGCCTACACAGCTCCCTTTTTCGTGTCCTCACATCCTCGGGCCCATATCCCCTTCTTTCCATTGCCCCCCCATTTGATTGGGTTGTTTATTCTCCCCCTTGCACCCTATGCCCAGTATTTACTCATCCCTAGGCATTTCCTAGCTCGCTAGGCCATCCTTTTGTTTCCACCGAGTGGTTCCCCTGGTGTGTGACGTCACGCCAGCATCTTTCTTTGGCACTATCCTGTGCCCATGCTTCTATTGTCTGCCTCCGCGTGGTTGCCCCAGCATGTTACATCACACCATGTGCCTTATTCCGGTGCTATCTTGGCTCCAGGCCTCCAACATCCCTCTCTGTCACCCGCGCCATCGCTCCCCTTGCTCAGTCGTCAGGCTTCCCCCCCCAGCCATCCACCTGTCTCTACTGCCCACACTCTTTTTCCTTCATGCGCCATCCTCCTCACATCCTTTGTCAGATACCTTCCCCCACCCTTAGTTTATTTCCAGCTCCCCGTTTTGTTTTTGGCCCCTCAGGCCACCACCAAACAATGCTTGCTGACCTTGCTCCTTTTTGGCCAGCCCCGCTTCCAGGCCCCTTTTGAAATTGTCCTTATCTTACTCTGCAGTGATATTCCCCATTTCCTGAAGAGCTGAAAGCCTCTGATATCCCTAAACCTCGAGCGAACTCTGATCTTTTCTTCTCTGCCCTAGTGGTGTTCCCCCATATCAGCATTAGTCCGTAGTGGTGTTCGTGCCCCACACTCTTGCTTGAAAAGGCTTCCAATTAACTCCTGCAATATCAAATCTGCTCCTGGGAAGAAAAAAAAAAACTTGCAGACTAAGGCCTTTCCTGTTCCTTCCTTTCCAACGGTTCCTGCGCGCCTTTAAAACCAGCCAAAGACCCTTTACCAAAAAACTGCAACACAAGGCCCTTACTCGTACCATTACAATAATAGCATTCCACTACTCTTGCAGTGGCGTGTGTTTGGCTCATCTTGCTTATTTGGTGATGCCCTTAAACAAAACATACAACTGCAAGCTTTCCTGCTCGTAAACCCCTCTCTATCCAGGATGTATTTGCAGATACAGAACTTCAGAGTTAAAGAACTCTGGCGCTTGAATGCCCAAGAGCTATACCTTACAAATTTCTCCACCAGAACAGGAATTAAGCACAAACTGATGCACACAACAAGGTTCACCGTCAAGGCCTCTTAAGCAATTCCCATGCAAATCGCCTTCCATGCTTCTTTCTTATCAAGTAATGCACCCTGTCATTAGATCTCATTATTAATTTACTGTATCTCTATTTATTACTATATTACTTTATATATATATATATATATATATATATATATATATATACACATATTCTTTTTTATAAAACTTTGTTCATTGTGAGCTATCTTACCTGTTATATCCCAATGCACAAACCTATCCTGATATTCAACCAATCTGACATGCTGCAGTTTCCAGTTAGATTAAAACTCCAGCAAAAAGTGGCTGAACCACTCTTGTGTTGCCCATTATGCACCTCCACTTGTCCCTCCCCTTTCTGTTGCATGGCCATTGTACTATCCCCTGGCCCTTCCCTTCCTTCCCCCTCCCCTTCTGAGCACACCATCTTGATGAAAAGGGAAGGGATGCACCAGGACAACCTGGTCTGCCCCTTAAAGGGCAAACTCCATTATAGCCAATTAATCAGATTGCCCTATCTGTTATTTTTTTGAAATATATGGATCCAGGAAGGATTCAGAGTGAAGAGGCTTATAGGGAGCAGGAAGTAAGCAATAATATAAAGCTCTCAGTCAGGAGTAGTGGTGTGCAAAGCTGGAAAACTTCACTCTGCAGATTAATTTGTGAAGTCGCCTCATTTCATAAAGTTAATACACTGTGTGAAGTCCACAGAAAACTGATAACTCCGCGAAATATGAAACTGCAACTTTACCAGCAGAGTTTGTCACAGAGGTGAAAGAACATGAAGTTCTGACTTCGCTGGTGAAGTTTGGTACTGAGGCGAAGTTTGCAGTGTACTATGGGATTGGCAGTCACATGTTGCTGAAGTAGTCTATATGTCATGCAGAGGCTGTCTTCAGTGCAGTGTTCTGAAGGCAGAGTAGGAGAGGTCTGTGGGTGCTTGCCTGAAGAACAAAAACACGTTTAAAATACATGTCAAAACTGAGCTTTTGGAATCCAAATTGCTCACAAATTGTTCTAAACAGCCTTGTGCTGCCAGCTTTTTGTTTTTTTGTGTATTTTTTTATGATTATTTACTTCAAAATAGTGGTTTCTGTTTTGTCAGTCTGTGAAGCAGTGGTGTAGAGGAGGGTAGGTGTATTGTCTAAAGCAAGTTAGCAAGGCAACCCAGAAATATCTGAAGTTTTTTCTCTAAGCAGGAAATTTGTGCTATATTTTGATTTTCCACTCTTTCTTGTTCATCATTAGTGCTGCAGTGAAAGGAGCCCTGCAGACCTCTTGCTTTCAAAAAAGGACTCCGCACTTCTTGCATTCTTTGTGACTAAATGATATGTTGGAGTTGCACAATAATCACCCCCAAGTCCATAGAGAATGCTGCTTGCACTACACTTTTACTAAAAAAACATTGGCAGCATCCTGATCATGACACTGGAGAACTGGGCACCCCCAGTGTCATTGTTATGTTGTGTGGGGCATGATGTGGTGGGTGCTGAGAGGGGAGGTTGGGTGGGGTGGATATCTATAATTTAAAAGATAAAAACAATTGGTGGTCACAGCACACTCCACTGTCTCCAAGATTGCCACCGCAATCTATAGTGCATGCGCAACCACTAGCGCACGAGCAGTGGACTGCAGTAGCCATCTTAGTCATGGGGTAGTGTCCCATGACCACAACTCTGTTTTGTCTACTAAGTTATAGATATCCCTCACCTGACCCTCCCTCTCAGCACCCACCACCCCACCCTGGCAACATAACAGTGACATTGGGGTGCCCAATCAACTAGTGTCATGATCATGTTCCATGCCGCCTTTTTTTCATATCCCCCAAAACATTAGAGTAACACTGAAGGTACCCAAACCCCCAGTGTCACAATCAGTACTCCTCTGTGTTTTTCCTTTTTAATATTCCCTCAACCAAGCCTCCCTCTTAGAGCCGACCACACCCTCACCTCCAGAAACATAAGACTGACACTGGGGGTTGCCTAATCCCCTAGTGTCAGAATCCGGAGCCTTGCTTTTTTTTTAAATCCTGTAAAAAGAAAACCATCCATCAATAAATTTTGCAGATGATTTTGTCTCCCACCCAACCCTCCCCTCAGCACCCACCTCACACCCCCCCAAGCCCTTACTTACCTATTGTGGGTCCAATGCTGTAATCCTCTCTGGACCACAGATACGTCTTCACTCTTCACTGCTGGACCACAAACTGAGGAAATCAGGTATGCGGTTCAATGTATTTCAATTTGGTTTTGAACTTAGTAGCATAACATGGCCATTTTTCAATATTTTTGCCCCATATTTTCAACATACCTTTTTTGGGACACCCCCTCATGAATAATATGACTGACATTAGGTAAATTTGTCCTGAAAGGTGATTTTGTGGTCACTGCGCAAAATCCACCATTATTCATGAGGTGGTGTCATAAGATGGCTATGCTGAAAATTTGGTACAAATATATCAAACAAATAGTTATGAGCCTATATTGAATTTTGCAAATGTAGGCTCATAACTTTGGTAATTGTCAATATGTTTACCTGAAATTTACAATATCAACATATCTTTATAACACCTCATGAATGTGACAGCTGTCATTTTTCAAATCCAGTCCAAAATGCTTATTTTGTTTGTTTGTTTTTTTCATCCCGAAAGATGATTTCAAGGTGCCTGCACAAAATCACCTTTCAGGCAGAAGTTGAAAATTGTCTATGTCATTGTTCATGGGGTGGGTCATAAGAAGGATATGATGTAAATTTGGTGTAACAATATTTAAAAACAAAGTTATGAGCCTATGTTGAATTTTGCAAATGCATAGAAACATAGAAACATAGAAACATAGACTTTGACGGCAGATAAGGACCGCTAGGCCCATCTAGTCTGCCCATTTCCCTACCTACAGGATAGGCCACAGATCCTAGTTAACCAACAGCCTATATCTTCCTGCCCCCCACAAGAATTGCCTTATGTCTGTCCCATGCATTCTTGAATTCTCCCACAGTTTTAGACCCCACAACTTCCTCAGGAAGGCTGTTCCATGCATCCACTACCTTCTCTGTGAAATAATACTTCCTCACATTGACCCTGAACCGCCTACCTTCTATCTTTAAATTGTGTCCTCTTGTTCTTGCAAGTCTCTTTTTCTGAAAGATGCTACCCTCTTGGACTTTGTTGATTCCCTTGAGGTACTTGAAAGTTTCTATCATGTCCCCCCTCTCCCTTCTTTCCTCAAGGGTATACATATTAAGCTCCTTTAGTCTCTCCTCATACGGCTTCTCTTGCAGACCCTGCACCATTTTAGTTGCCCTCCTCTGGACTGCCCTCTATCCTGTCTATGTCCTTGAGAGATGGGGGTCTCCAGAACTGGACACAGTATTCCAGATGGGGTCTCACCAACTGTCTGTACAGAGGGATAACAACTTCCTGTTTTGCTGCTGATGCCTCTCCTATACATCCCAGTATACCCCGGCCCTCCTACTGCCTTCTCACATTGCTTGCTAACCTTAAGGTCATCTGATATGATTACCCCAGGTCCTTTCCTGTTTTGTTGCTGTTACTACCTCCCCACCCATTGTGTATTCTTCCCCTGGGTTCTTGTTTCCCAGGTGCATTATTTTCTTTTTGCATTGAATCCTAGCTGCCATCGTCTGACCATTCCTCCAACCTTGCCAAGTCCCTTTCATCCTTTCCACGCCTCCTTGTGTATCAACCCTGTTGCAGATCTTTGTGTCATCTGCAAAAGGCATACTTTTCCTTCCAGTCCCTCTGCAATGTCACTGATGAAGACATTAAAAGGACTGGACCAATACTGAACCCCACGGTACCCCACTAGTAACCGCCCTTTCTTCAGAGTGGACTCCATTTACAATTACCTTCTGTGTCCTGTTGTCCAGCCAATGTTTTACCCAGGCTACCACCCTGGGACCCACTCCCAGGCTGGTTAATTTGACTATCAATCTTTGTGTGAGACTGTGTCAAATGCCTTGCTAAAGTCTAGGTAGGCCATGTCCACAGCCCCTCCCTGGTCTACTACTTTGGTCACCCAGTCAAAGAAATCTATTAGATTCGTCTGACATGACCTTCCCGCTGTGAACCCATGCTGCCTTGGATCCTGTGCTCCACTGACCTCTAGGTACTCAACTATTCTTTCCTTCAGAAGTGACTCCATCACTTTCCCTACCACAGAGGTCAGACTGACAGGTCTGTAGTTTCCTGCCTCTGTCTTGGTCCCACTTTTGTGAAGGGGAATCACATCCACCTTCCTCCAGTCCTCTGGTACCACACCATCCTCCCATGATTTATTAGAAAGAGTAGCCAGTGGTTTCACTAGTTCTTTCCTTAATTCTTTTAGAAATCTGGGGTGAATTCCATCAGGACCCATTGCTTTTTCACCTTCAGTTTTAGGAGTTCTTGCAGAAACCTTTCTTCTGTGAAAGGACTGGATCGACCCCCTATCAAAGGTGCTTCTGTTAATTGGATTAGGCACTTCCCCTCCTCTTTTGTGAATACTGAGCAGAAATATTCATTCAGTATTCCTGCTTTCTCTGTCCCCTGCCCACCACGTTCATTCTATTCCAGCCTATCCCTCCTTGCATCTTTCTCATTCATGATGTACCTATAAAAGGTTTTATCCCTTCTTAACTGAGTTGGCTATCTTTTCCTCAGTTTGGGCCTTTGCTATTCTGACTTCCCTCCTGCTTCTTTCTGCCTTAACTGGTACAGCTCTCTGTCCTGCTCCTTCTGTGTTTCCTTATACTCCGAATGCTATCTTTTCTTCCTGACTTCACAGCCACCTCTCTTAAGAACCATAGTGGCTTTTTCTTTCATTTTGATTTGTTTATTTGCTTCACACAAGGCTTGTTGCCTCTGTGATGGCAGTTTGATAATTCCCATTGTTGCTCCACACCTCCTTCTAGCCTGTTTGCTAGTGCTTTTCTGAGGCACTTTCCCATCTTTGCAAAGTCAACCCTCCAAAGTCCAGTACCCACTTTTGTATGGCTTGACTCTGCGGCTGAGTTTAACGTGAACCACACTGTTTGATGGTCACTTGTCCCCAGATGGCAACCCACTTCTAGATCTGAGATCCTCTCACTGCCCCGCTTTGAGAGTATGAGGTCTAAGATTGTTCCCTCACGAGTGGGTTCCGAAACTAGCTGTCTAATGCTCACACCTGTAGGGCATCAAGAATGGCCCTGCTCTTGGATGTGGCTGCAGCAAATGTGCTCAGTTAACATCTGGCATATTCAGGTCTCCCATCAACAGTATCTCCTTTCTCTGCCATTCTAAGAACACCTTCTATCATATCCTTGTCCATTCCCTTCCCCTGACATGGGGGTCTGTACACAACCCCTGTGCGGATTGTGGTGCCCTTTCCAGTCTCCAAGGTGACCCATAGTGCCTCCTCTCCTCCCTGTTTACTCTTTTGTTCAGTTGCTTTTATCCCTTCCTTTACATAGAGAGCTACTCCTCCCCCTTCCCCTCTTCTCCCCTGCCTGTCTCTCCTGTAGGTTATGTACCCTAGTATGTTAACATCCCAGTCATGATCAATTATTTGCTCTAGTTTAGCATCCAAGAGTCTTGCAATTCTCTCTTCTGTACCTGCTTTTGCCCTCCTAATCTTCTGTCCTGCTATTTCCAGTATCTCTCTGTAAGTCTCACTGTCCTTCTTCCCCTGGGTCTTTCTATGTGTTCTGAATGCCCTTTTTCTTTCCCTAATTGCCACTGTCAACTCCCTAGTAAATCTGAGTGGCCCTCTTCTTTTTTTGTTCTTTCTTACCTTCTTGATGCAGAGGTCAGTGGCTTGCAATAACCCCCTTAATAGATTTCCATAATTCCTCCATGTCCCTATTTTCTCCGTCCCCCCCATTTCTTCCCTGAATATCTCCCATATTCTGTCAAAGTCTATCTGCCTGAAATCCGGAACCTTTGTACTGGTCTGACTTGTTTCCTTACCCATCCTTAACCTAAAACTTACTGTATTATGGTCACATGTACTGAGGCTGTCGACCACAACAACTTCTTCCACACTTACCCCATTGGTTAGGACACACATCCAGTATGTTATTCCACCAGAGGGGTTCCTAACCAGCTATTGCAGGAAGCACCTTGGAGTGAATCAAAGATTTTTCTGCTCCTGGCTGATGCTGCTGATGGGATTTTCCAGTTCACATCAGGGAGATTTGGGTCCACCACTAGTAGGAGCTGCCCTTTATGAGCCCTCCATTGAGCCACCTGCACACACTGCCTATCCCATTCCTCCCCATTCGTAGGAGGTCAGTAAATCTTACCCAATCTTAATGATGCATCAGACTATTTTTCCAGTGTGACCCACAGAACCTCCATCTCCCCTTGCTCCTCCTGCCCTTTTGCTGCCCTAATGTCGTCCTTGATATTCAGTGTTACCCCCCCAGTCCTGTCCTTCCTAAAATGTCTATACCCTGGGATAACTACCTCCCAAGTTTGATGATCTGATCACCAGGTCTCAGTTATAGCCACAATGTCCAAGCCCTCATCCACCATTATAGCCTTCGAGTCCACCATTTTGTTCCCCCAAACTCCCCTCATTTGCACACAATCCTTTGCACCATATACCCCCTTCCCCTTGCCATTCCTTGCCACCTAAAAATGTTTTAGGACTTAACAATTTTGCTTTTGTATGTGTAACACCAGGCCACTTTTTAAACTAGCTTGCACACCCCCATTAAAATCTGTACACTGGTACCCACATACTGGCATACCATTTACTTTAAAAAAGGTTGGTACCACCCTTGGTGTTAGGATGTATACCTGGCTCATTTTCTAGAGGAAGAGAGGGGTGGGGTACAAGAACAAAACAACATGAACCTTGTATAAAAATGGCAACCCAGGTCAAGGGTGGAGGTTGCTAAGCATATGCTAGATCTAACCTGCTGAGGGGGCCCCAGTAAATCCAGCAACCAGAAGCAATAATTGGAATGTCTGGAACAGTAACTGGGATTGTGCAGTATAGCTTCATTCAATAGATGGAAATCTAAAGCAGAAGTGGGCCCCCATGGGTCAGTCAAGGCAGGACAGGTATATTTCACGAACTTTCCTTGCATGCAGTACAGTTCATAAATACACAAAAGAACATCTTCTTCACATTTCCCAATGGTGCATCTAGTGGACACCTGACCACACACTTAAAAATTTTCCTCCTATGAGTGCACGTATTTTGAAACTAAGCCACACACTCAGAACTCTTCTTCGAACATAGGTGCAATTATGTAAAACTCAGCCACATATCTTAACCTGCAGCACTGACACTTGCTCAGGTAAAACTGGTGCCCTTTATGAACCAGGAAGCACTGCCTTGTAAGCACTTATATGGCTTTCCACCCACTGTTTGCCCCAACCAACAGTCTGTGCCATTCTTCAGGGTTACACCATTGAAACCCCCATTTCCAACAGAAATGCTAGAGGTTCCACACTTTCCATATCCATCACTCACTGGGGTGACCGAAAAATAAACTGCCCTCTCCTGGGTAAACAGTTTAACAGAAAATTCACTCTTCTGGGTGAACTAGGGGCACTGACAGATGCAATCCAGTCATATCTATGGGCACACACACCCCAGACTATGTTTCCCCTACATATGAGGAGGTCATATCTCCTAGAATATTACTCACAAACTGGTTGTCACTTCCACTGGGCATTGCAACAATGAAAAGGCATTCTCCTGGGTTGCAGATCAAACAGTCTCTCAAAGTTCCTTTCCAAGGCAGCTGAAATACACATAGAACCTTCAGAGGATTGCTCAAGTCCACTGAGAACAAGAAGTTCCTTCCACTTCACTGGGAGTAGAAATCAGGAAATCCTGCTGTAGAACTGGTCTCCATCACTTCACTAGAAGCAGGGAATGACACTCCACTAGGCTGAGAAATGCTGGGTCCTCCACTCAGAGCCCAGCTGGCAGTTATTCTGCCACTCTCACTTCCACATTGAAGCTCTGACTACAACAAACTGACACCAACCAAACATTCTAAGCTCCCCAGAGCAGCTGTCCACACAGTATGACTTATGATGCTGTGAGAATTCCGAATTACCCAATCATTCTTCCCTCAGGCTAGCTGAGTAAATAATGATGACATTATGTAAGGAGCCAATAATGAGCTCCCTACCAACTGTCTGCTACCTTCCTAATACTAATACTGACAGGATTCTACTAACCCCAGGGGACTGGGTAGTTACAATCACCTCAACCATACTACTGGCTGTCCAGAGCCAGTACATGGCCCAGTACCAAACCATCATGCTTCTGATGCTCCCAATGGGGAGGGTTGATCAAGTCCTCCCCTACCATGTGCCAAGCACAGGCAGGTAACACCAAAGGATAGAGGCCCACTGAAGAAACTTCAGTTCCTATCCTACTACTGTACTATCTATGGATTCTCAGTGGCTCCAAGAATCTGCCTGAAGCATGTCCTAACAGACAGTATTTGTGACCCTTATCTAGAATTAGGACCACCAACCTACCTTCCCCCCTAAGCCTCTAGGTGAAATCTATCTGACTTATGCTACCTACCAGGTGCAGAAACCCAAAACACATTTTACACTAACACACCTGTAAAACGAAACAAGATTAGACATTGTAATTTACAGTTACACAAGCCTAACAATTCTACATAAAGGAGAACTCCAATGAGACCCCCCAAAGAAAAAAAAATCCTCTTCAGGTCTTCTTGTCTTCTTCCATGAACACCTGCAAAAGAAAACATTGCAAAACACATTTCTGCACACAGCAGCAACCCGTAAAGTCAAAGACAGTGACCAAAACTCTCCCACTGGATACTGCACAAGCCCAAAGCCCAAAAAGCATTTTTTAAAAGGCTTTTCTACAAAAGTACAAAAATAAAAAACCAAAAACCATTTGGTGGTAGAATGGTCCCTGCAAAGTCTGAAACTAGGGAAGAGTCCAGAGTTCCGAGGCACTATGGATAGTCTCTCCTAGGTTGGAGCCTGCTGGAGCACAGTTCTGGAACAGGCACAAGGCCTGCTAGCATTGCAGTCTAGATGGATAATCAGTTGGTAATTACAGATCCATGGATATCTTCAATTGCAGGAAAACAGTCAAATTAAAAATGAAAAGAGTTTCTTACCAATTCTAGGTAACAAAAGGATGTCAACATCACCTCTCTGGACCTGCAGCCTGATGATCTTCGGCTGCTAGGTAGACAAAATCTTCAGATCAGATGCTTCCACAAGCTCCTACTGAACCCAGACTGGAAATCTTCTCTGACTGCTGGGCTTATGAACCTGGATGTTACCACAGATGAACCTGGATTCTGCTGGAGTTGAACCTGGAAGCTGCTGCAGATGAACCTGGATCACCAGAAGAAAGGCACCTCCATCCTGGGTTACTGCCTCTTCAGTGGCAGATGGCTGAGCTGGTGTGGCTGCATTCACTTTTGGCAAGAGGGCACAATTTCACAGGAATGGCACCAATTTCAATGGTAGTACCACTCAGGATGTGGGGCATAAACTGTCACCCTAGCTGGACTCACCACAGTAACTTTGTAGAACGTCTCTTGCCCACCTTTGTCCACTACTCTCACAGAGCTAATTAACCAGGTACTGCCACCCTTCCAGAATTGCAGTATCTCATTACACACTTTAATTCAGGCCCACTTGTTTACTCTAGGGTGCAGGTTGGTATAAGCTTCTTCCCACAACCAGGTATGCCTGTCTTTCTCAATTTCTTTCCAGGTTTGGCGAGAGTAGAAAAGGTATGAAGGTCCATACTTGGCCATAGCTCATCTATGAACAATTCTCTCTTATTTGCTGCTTTTAACCAACTCCAAACCAGAAGTGCAGCTTGGGGGTGGTCAGTCCTGATTGAGCTAGTTACAAACACATAGTGCAGAGCAAAATCTGTCCACCTCTGCACTCAGGAGCACATCACTAGAGCCTTCCTCCACACAGACATCGGGAGGTGCCATGGAAGCCAAGGCAGATGGCAACTCTCTGGGTCCCACTGCAGCCATTGCAGCTTCTTCCTCTTCCACACATTCTGCCCAGGAGCTGGTGATTGCACCAAACCCCAAAACTGTTGGCTCGCCACTGTCCTCGGAGGTACTGGCTTCCCAACAACATGCATCTCCCACCTTTGACTGTCCCACGAGGCTTGGACTTGAGCCTTCCACTCACAGATCTGCAGAACCTGCAGTTGCAGCATCCCACTCCACCCTCTTTGCGGTGTGGAACACTTCACTTCCTCTGGGCCTTGCAACGCATCGACACAGACTATGTCCAAGAACTCCTTTACAAACTCTATGGGGTTTTTCTCACTGCACCCAGCCTATTGCTGTTGTTCTGCTTCTATAGAGTCCTCTGCCTGTGTCCAAGTTGGAGCTAACTGGACGTGTTTTGTTTTAGCTACCATTGTACCACCTGATGTGCTCATCCCAAATCTCATTCTACAGTCTGTGCAATGTGGAAATTGCAAAACATCTCTTCCTTGCTTTAGGTATACTACACACACGTTAACCAGATAGTTCGGCAAAGCCACCTCAGTGGTTGCTGATGAGCAGTCATACAATTTCTCGGAATTAGCTAGTTCTTGTTCTTGTAGAACTACCTATGCCCTGGCATGGAAAAGGTAGTGAGGGAGTTGCTGCACCATGTTAGGCAGTAGTTGGTTTTCACTGTTGATGTAATACAGCCTGCTGCCAACTCAAGGAAGGCCTCTGGAGTGAAATGGGCTGGCGGTCCCACCGATCATAGCTACAATTGCCTCAATCACTCTAAAGTCAGTCAGAATATGGGTTTAGCCTGGCTTAACTGTGAAAAAGTGAGAAAAACTGCTGGTACAGAAACGCTTCTACTGTAAGTGATTCCTCCTGCCAGCTGAACAAACTATATGCTGCTCGTACACTGCTGGCTGCTCCTTCACAAATGTTCCACAACTTTGAGACTCAGGCAAGGGTGGGGCTTAGGTGCACTGGGACCAATCACACAATGCCATGCATTTAATATCTCTCTCTCTCAGTTGCACTCCTGCTCGACGGTCATTGAGAAGGAAAAATTTAAAATGCAAACTGTCACTTTTTTCCTCGGCTTGACGTTCCAGTGGGGCAAGCATTTTAAGGCATTTTCACTCAGTACTTGATACACTTTACTTAGTGACTCCCCCAAGTTTCACTGTACACACCTGACACTTTATGAGCACTTAGAAAGCAATGTCCTTTAAGTCCACAAATACTTTTTTCTGGAAATTTCTAACTTTTAAACAGTTTTTCAAGCTCTTTCACTACAAGGTAAGGGCAATCATTTCTCAGTCCACATTTTCATGGTAAACACACAAGTAGCACATTTTTACACTTTCTTTTCCACAGAAACTCAGGCAGCAGCAAAAGACTTTCAGGTGGCATTTTCCTTGGCACAACCTTATTTTCTGGTAAATGAACTTCTGTTTGAGTGGATCACCACCAGACAGGAAGATCCTAGATATGCCCTTAGCATGCCTCTCAGCCCAAAACATATCTCTTTTGGACAAGCCACGTAATTTCTGTAACTCTTGCCAAAATTAAATATCACCAGATGAGCCCCTAATTTTAGTAACCCCAGGCCACTTTTTAAACTAGCTAGCACCCCCCATTAAAATCCTCAACACCGGTACCCACATACTGGCATACCAGTTACTATACAAATGAGTAGTACCACCCATGGCATTAGGATGTATTCCTGGCTCATTTTCTAGAGAAAGAGAATGGTGGGGATACAAGAACAAAACAACATGAAACTTGCATAAAAATTACAACCCCGTTTCTGGGTGGAGGCTGCTAGGCATATGCTAGATCTAGCCTGCTGAAGGGGCCCCAGTAAATCGAACAACCAGAAGCAATAATCAGAATGTCTGGAACAGTAACTGGGATTGTGCAGTATGGCGTTATTCAACAGATGGAAATCTAAAGCAGAAGTTGACCCCCATGGGTCAGTCAAGGCAGGACACATACATTTCATGAGATCTCCTTGCATGCAGTGTAGTTCATGAACACACAAAAGAACACCTTCTTCACATTTCCCATTGGTGCATCTAGTGGACACTTGGCCACGCATCCAAACATTTTCCTCCCATGAGTGCACATATTGTGAAACTAAGCCACACACTCAGAACTCTTCTTTGAACATAGGTGCAATTATGTGAAACTCAGCTACACACCTTAACCTGCAGCACAGACATCTTCTCAGGTAAAACTGGTGCCCTTTAGAAACCAGAAAGCCCTGCCTTGCAAGCACTTAGATAGTGTTCCTCCCACCCTTTGACCTAACCTACAGTCTCTACCATTCTTCAGGGTTACACCACTGAAACCTCCATTTCCCACTGAAATGCTAGAGGTCCCACACTTTCCATATCCATTACTCACTGGGGTGACCAAAGAATAAACTGCACTCTCCTGGGTAAACAGTTCAACAGAAAATTTGCTCTCCTGGGTGAAATAAAGGCACTGACAGGTGTGATCCAGCGTTATATACTAGCACACACACCCAAGACTATGATTCCCCTACATATGTGGAGATCTTGTCTCCTAGAACAGTATTCACAAACTGGTTGTCCCATCTACTGGGCATTGGAACAATGAAAAGGCATTCTCCTGGGTAGCCGATCAAACAGTCTCTCAAAGTTCCTTTCCAAGGCAGTTGAAACACAAACCGAACCTTCAGGGGATTGCTCCTTGAGTCCACTAAGAACAAGCAGTCCCTTCTACTTCACTGGGAGTAGAAATCAGGAAATCCTGCTGTAGAACTGGTCTCCACCATTTCACAGGAAGCTGGCAATGACACTCCACTAGGCTGAGAAATGCAGGGTTCTCCACTCAGAACCCAACTGGTAGTCATTCTGCCACTCTCACCTCCACACTGAAGCTCTGAATACAACACACTGACACCAACTGAACATTCTAAGCTCCCCAGAGCAGCTGTCCACACAGTATGGCTTATGATGTTGCAAGAGTTCTGAATGACCTAATCATTCTTTCCTCAGGCTAGCTGAGTAAACAATGATGACATTATGTAAGAAGCCCCAAATGAGCTCCCTACCAGCTGCCTGCTACCTTTCTAACACTAATACTGATAGGATTATATTAACCCCAGGGGACAGGGTGGTTATATATGACTTTAATAGTAGTAAAAAATGCTGGACTGTTTTTTTGTGTTTTGAGACTATAAACATTTTCTTCTTGTAGGACATAATACATTTTTCACAACATTTTTTACATTTTTACAAGTTAAAACTGAACTCCCAGAAATGTATGTGTTTTTTCTATTTTTCTGTCTTCTGCTGAACTGTTCTTTTTTTTCTGTGTTTTTATTTTTTATGGGTGGTGTTACCAAGTACATGCACTATGTCTTATGCACGCATCAAGTTTGTTAATTTTTGTCTCATTAAAGTCAGTTGTTTTTGAGAACATTATGAATGTTTTTGTTATAATTAAAATTCTAACTGTGATTAATATTTTAGAGAGAAGCCAGCACAGCCATCCTGTCAAACTGTCTTATATTTCTTAAATGTTCAACTTTTATAGTTTTTGTTTGTGCTGACATTCTCAAAAAAAAACTATGTTTTTTAAGCTCTTGTTTCAACTGGTCTGTTCATGAGCAACTTTTAAATCTTATAATGTAAAAACAAAATAATATTTTGTTTCAAACCCTCAAAGGCACTACTTTAGAATAAACTCTAAACAAACCTGAAAGTTTCATAATTTAACTGTGTCTACAGTAGTTATTTTGCTATCGAAGTGCCAAAAAGCAACACATTGGGATTTTTATGTAATTCAGAAATTTGAGTATTAATTTTGAAACTACCAAAACACTAGCATCTAGGACTGAGACTGGGATATCTAATTTTAATGTCCCAGCATCCATAAGGGCTGAGATATAAGCTGTCAAAATTCCATTTTTTACACAAATACTAACTCAGCCCTAACATACAGGTCATAGATATATAACATGTCTAGGAATTTTTCCTATAGAAAAACACAAGTTATTTCCCTGCATCACACACCTCTGAACTGACTTGCATACAAGTAAAAAACGTTTTAAAATCAAACCTTTTTTGACTAGCTTAATGTGTTATAGAAAGCAAACAATAGGAAACATATGATAGATAGATAGATAGATAGATAGATAGATAGATAGATAGATAGATAGATAGAGTAGATTAAAAGGATATACAATGAGCTGACTCAAAATATGTAATTTATACTCAAGTGTGAGGGACAGAACATCATAATTTATGAGTGTTGGACCATGGGTGAGTTATAAAAGACATGCCCACTCAGTAGTTATGATAAACTGTATATTTTGAGTCAGACAACTTGCATATTTAATGTAGATATGCATTTACCAGTTTAACTTTTAACTGAAGCCTCACAGTAGCTGCATCAACCAAGAGCAGGTTTATCCTGGGCTCCCTACAGGGAGACTTCCTTAAACAACTGGTCATGGAACCCAATTGGCAGACAGCAATACTGGACCTGGTGCTTACAAATGGGGCAGTGGGACAGGGATCACAGTAGTGGATCACCTTGGGAACAGTGACCACCAGGCAGTGTGGTCTAACATAACTGATGGCACAAAACCCAGCCACACAAAAACATAAATCCTTGACTGTAGGTGGCTGATTTTGGAAAAATTGGGGAAATGCTTGGAAGAGGCACTAGGAGGAATATGGAAGAATGTAGGGGTGGAGGAATAGTGGTCAGTAATCAAAGCAGGGATAATAAGGACAATGTAATTACTGTATGTGTAAACCAGGTCAGCAAGGGGAAAATGAAAAGGAGACCATTACGATATTCAAAAGAGGTAGGGGAAAAACTGAAAGCCAAAAAAATCTAATTCATACATTACAAAAAGACATAGTCAGAGGGAGACAGGGAGAGGTACCAGGAGAAACAAAGGGAGGCAGTAAGGGAAGCCAAAGCACAAACAGAGAACACATTGCAAAATGTGTGGTTGGGGGACAAAACCTTTTACAGCTACTGTACATCAGTGATAAAAGGAAGGCAAAGGGAGGGATAGTGAGTTTGAAAGGGAAGGACAGAAGTAGAGCAGAGGAGGACAACAGCAAAGCAGACATACTGAGCAGATACTTCTGCTCAGTCTTTACAGATGTGGGGGACGGTAACAGGCCAGAAGGGAGTAGAAATGGCAGACAGGGCAGGGACAGGGTCCTAAAGGAACTGGAAGGAGTTACAGTTGATAAGGCTATGGGGTCAGATGGGGTACAACCCAGGGAGCCGAGAGAGCTAAGGAACGTGTTGACTGAACCCTTCACAACCCTGTTTAGCTGGTCATTGGATACAGGGAAGGTACACAAAGACTGGAAGACAGCTGATGTAGTCCCCCTTTACAAAAGTGGGGACAGGTAGGAGGTGGGAAATTACAGACCAGTCAGCTTGGCCTCAGAAGTGGGAAAGATCATGGAATCGCTACTGAAGAAAAGAATAGTGGAACACCTGGTTGCCAACAGTCTTCAGGACCCAAACCAACATGGGTTTACTATGGGGAGGTTGTGACAGACTAATCTCATTGAGTTCTTTGACTGGGTGACAAAGGATGTGGATGGAGGGGTGCAGCGGACCTGGACTTCAACAAAGCCTTTGACACTGTGCCACATAGAAAGTTGTTTAACAAGCTGAAGAGCATGGGAGTGGTCAGGACAGTGGTGCAGTTGGTGGGGACCTGGCTGGAGAGCAGGATGCATTGGGTGGTGGCAAATGGCTGTCATTCCACAGAGGGAAAGATGACCAGTGGGGTACCAGAGGGATCAGTGCTGGGTCCAGTCCTCTTCAAAATTGTTATCAGAGACATTACAGAAGACCTAGAAGGGAGAATATGCCTCTTCACTAATGACATAAAACTTTGCAATAGGGTGGATATGCAAGAGGGTGAGGAGAGAATGAGGAGAGATCTGCAGAATCTTGAGGACTGGTCAATTGAGTGGCAGTTGAGATTTAATGCAAATAAATGCATAATAATGCACATGGGACACAAAAACTCAGGAATAGCATATCAACTTGGGGAGGGAGGATAGTGAATGCTCCAAGCAGGAAAAGGGACCTAGGGGTTATCATCTTTGATGATCTCAAGGCAGGGAGCCAGTGCAACAAGGCAGCAGGAAAAGCAAACAGGATGCTGAGTTGCATTGTCAGAGGTATCACCAGCAGGAAAAGGGAGGTCATAATTCTACTATACAAGACATTAGTGAGGCCACACCTCGAGTACAGTGTCCAGTTCTGGAGATCTTAACTTCATAAGAACATGGAAAGGGTGGAGGCAGTTCAGAGGAGAGCAATCAAGAATTTTTTTTTTAACTTCAGATTTTATTGAATATCCATTGTATCACTTTATACAGAGAGCAACCAAGATGGTGCAAGGATTACATGATAAAACCTACAAGGGTAGACTGCAAAACTTAAATATGTACTCCCTGGAAGAGAGGAGGGGGGATATGATTGAGACATATAAATACCTCACAGGGAAGAACAAGGTGTAGGAAAACACAATTTTTCACAGAAAATGATGCTCTAGGAGTAGGGGACATGGGATAAACTGGAAGGAGGGAGGTTCACGGGGAACATGAGGAAGTACTTCTTCACGGATAGGGTGGTGGACAAATGGAACACTCTACCAGAAGAGGCAATGGGGGCAGAAATGATTACAGAATTTAAGAATGCATAGGATAAGCATCAGGGAATCCTAGTAGTCAGGGGAAATGGGACAACCTAGTCCTGGGGAAGCTTGAAGAAGCACAAGTTAAGTGCACAAATGGGCAGACTGGGTGGGCATAGGCCCTGCCCTTATCTGCATCAACATCTATGTATCTATGTATCTATATAACTTTTTAAAGCTGTCATTTGTTTGATGATTTGTGTAACTGTTTCTCTTTGATTTCTACAGCTGGATTCAGTGCTGCACTAGGCATTGTGATTCCATTAGCTGACTGATTCAGTATTCCATTAGATTTATTTATTTTATTTATTTAGTTTTTGTTTACCGGGTAAGTACACTAGACAAGTTTTATGCCTATTTTCAGGAATGACCCAGGAGAGTACAAAAGGGTACAACAGGTACATTGATACAGTAATTGGTTCAGACGAATACATTCAGGTACAAAAACAGGAGAAAAGACAATTTTTACAGTTTTTACATTTACATGGAAGGTACACCCAGATACAGTGCTGGGGCAAGGTATAAGTTAGAGATAAATTCAATGACCAACAGGGCTGGTGAGGATTATGAGCATAGTAACATCATAGCGTCGGTCAAGCAAGGGAGGGGGGATTTGGATGAGGACATAGCGCAAGAGTGGTGACGCCAGAGCAGGAGAGAAGAAGCTGGCACCAGTGGACACTGGGAGGCTAAGGAGGCTTAGGACATTCACAGTGAGAAGTCACCTTAAGATGATCCCACAGGGAGGTCCGGAAACTCTTGTGAGAGGAGGCAGTATGGACTCTTTCAGGAAAGGAGTTCCAGAGCTTGAGGCCATGGACAGCAAAACTCCGTCCCCATGTTGGTCTTGGAAGTAGGTACACTTAGTAGGCTGGGGCCTTGGGATCTAAGCAGGTAGGGGAGAGGTCAGCAGGAGCAAGAAACTGGGCCAGTTCCGGAGGGGTGCGGAGCTAAGTACTTTACTCACGAGGCACCCAGTGCTAAAGTTAAGGTGATTGGAGGGATAGCCAGCCAAGCTTTTCAAGAGAGCCTGCAGTGATGGGTGAGGCAGGGGGGCCAGGCAAAACGACAGATGTTGTTGAATGCTGTGCTCCACTTGCTTAGGAGGGTCTTAGAAGTATGAGCAAATATGAGGGAGTCAGAGCTGAGGGAGGGAAGTAGTACTCCCCTGGCAAGAGCTACAAGCCGCTGGAGTGAGTTGTACAGGAGCCCTGTAGGCCATCCCCAGTTTGCAGTTTACCCCACTGCAGGCATTATGGATATGACTACCAAGGTCCAATTGGAGATCAAGCGTCACTCCAAGATATTTGAGGGAGGTCACGGTAGGGAGAGGGGAGCCATCTTCGTAGTTGATATGTAGGGGAGTTGAAGAGGCTCGTATTTTGGCAGAGGAACCAAAGAGCATTTTTGATTTAGGACCAATTTATGGTTGGAGAGCAATGCCTGGATGTTCCAGAGGTCTTCAGATAAGTGACGGTTTAGTGTGGATGTATCACAGGAGTGGGCCAGGAGAACCAGGTCATCCGCATACATGATGACACGGCAGCTGGAGACCACATCAGGGAGATTGTTGATGAACAGGGAAAAGACTAGGAGACCCAGCACGGAGTCCTGAGGGACACCAGAGGTGACAGGCCGGGGGGCAGAGAGGACTTTATTGAATTTAGTTAGTTGTTTTCTGCCATATAGGTAGTCAGAGACCCAGTTTAGGGCGGTGGGGGACAAACCAAGGGACCTCATCTGCAGGGCAAGCAGGTCGTGGTCAACGAGGTCGAACGCCTTGGATAAGTCAATAGATACCACACCTGAGAGTTTTCCCTGATCCATAGCAGCTCTGATGCTGGAAGAGACTGAGATGAGAGCCGTGGAAGTGCTGTGCCCTTTACGAAAGCCGTGTTGGGCCGGGGTCAGCAGACCATGAGAGTGGATATACTCCGAGATTTGTTCGACCACCTTTTCCAGGAGCTTGCTGACAGCAGAGAGGATAGCTATGGGACGGTAGTTGTCCAGGATTTGGGGTCGCCTGCTTAGGGACAGGGATGACCTTGGCAACCTTCCAGATATCCGGGATCAGTCCCTGAAGGGATAGGTTGAAAATGTGGGCCACTGGGGAGGCTATAAGGGAGCACCTAGTTTGAGAAGCTTTGGCTCCAGATCATCAGGACCAGGCTAGCATTCTGGGAGAGATCAAGAAGGAGAGACCGCACTCGCTTGCGATACTGCCTTAGGTAAAATGGAGGGGGTCAGACCAGACTCCCATTGGGACGGGAAGCAGGGCAGTTTGAGTTTTGGGCTGAGGACCCTAGCAGGAGAGCAGAAGGAGGTCTGTGAAATGAGAGTTTAGAGCATTAGCAATCACATGAGGATTGTTGCAGGAGACTCCTTCGATGAGCATGTCAGTGACCCCGGAGTAGGAGCAACCGCCAACCAGTGATTGGATGGTTCTCCAGAACCGTCTGGGGTCTTTAGCAGAGCTGAGAAGGGCAGCCTTGCAGAAGTCGCTTTTTGCGCCCCTGATCATTTTCTTGCATTCATTTCTGAGTTTTCTGTATTGCTGCAACAGGGCAGTGTCGTGTGAGCGTTTTACCTAATGCCAGCATTTGTCTCTCTGTCGCATGTGGGAGAGGAGACTCTTTCAGCCACTGGGTGGCTGTCCCACTGACCCTACGCCAGTGATAGGGCATGCCTATCTTGTAGATCCACAAAGATGTTGTGGAATGCGGCGATGGTCGCATGAGGGATCCAAGCTCTGTAGACTGTTGACCAGTCCGAAGCCTGAGTTCCTCCAAGAATAAAGTCAGGGGTTTAATCTGGCAAAAGTTCAACCTGGATGATTTTGTGGGGAACCTTAGAGAGGATATTCCATATTCACAGAACCGAGAGTGGTCCGACATGGCGCCGGTAGGGCCCCTACTGAGGAGATCCTCTCGGACGGTTTGACATAATCCAGTCCAAGAGGGAGCAGGAAGTGCCGTTTGCCTTTTGACGGGTGGGCTCCCTTACCAGTTGTGTTAGGGATTTGGTGGCAAGCAGGGCCTCAAACTGCTTGATGTTTTCCCCATCCCAGTTTAGGTTAATGTCCCCCAAGATAAGGAGTTCATTTACCCCGGTACTGGGACAGACAGTATCCAGGAGATGGGAGAGGCTCTGCAGCCCACCCTTAGGTGGGTTGTAGAGCATACCATGTGCAGTTTCTTGGTGTTCCAAGCAGCAGCAGGGGTGGAGGAGCTCACAGGTTGACGGCAGCACGGAGGTGTGGCTTTATAAGGGATATGTTGAGGTGGGCCCTGTAGTAAATCAGATACCTCCTCCCCTTTGTGCCCTATTTGCTTTAGCTCATAGCCAGGGAGCCTGCAGACCGAGTCAGGAATCTGGGGTTTAAGCCAGGTCCCAGTTATCCCCAGGATGTCAGGCTTGTAGAGAGTGACCCATGCAGTGAGCTCATCAAGGTTGGAAGAAGACTCGCAATGATGATGTGAGCAACTTTCAGGCCCTTTTCCTCCACCATTTCTGAGGAGAGTCAAGGGTGGTGGGCCAGGATTGACTTCAATGTCACCAGATAGGCAGCAATGGACAGTAAGATTAGCCACAGAAGGGGTCCTCTCAGTGGGACCTTTTGATTTCTGGCCTCCAGACACTACGTCGCTTAATGTTGATTTGGGGCAGGATGAGTCTAGACAGCAGTCCGCTAGGAGGATAGCGGGGACCAACGGCATTGGCCATAAGGTTTGAGAATGTAAAATCGGTCGCAGAGCAGTGGTGGATGGACCTTCCACTGCCACTGTCCTGTACAGGGTCAGTGTCCAAGAGGAGGGGGATGAGTCCCAGGATAAGGGTAGCCAGGAGAACGAAGTGATGGGGGGGAAATGGAATTCTTTAACAGAGATCATGCCGAGAGGCCAATCTTGGATAGAACAGGGGGTATACTGTAGGGGACCTGGGTGATAATGATACTAACATTCAACATATCCATTATGACAAAAGTAACAGAAACATATTTTTGAGATTTGTCATTGGGTGAGCAATATGGCTTGGTATCTGCACACACAGAAGACAAATGAGTTTGTTTGGTGTATGCAGCTACTGAGCCATATGGCTTACCCTCTGACTAATTTTTTTATCCCAGTAACTACACCAGAGGGATCAAACACTCAAGTGCATCTAAGAACTAGTAACTTTATTTTGTGTTATAGATATAGTGCTGTGTCAGCTCCTATTCAATGTCTTTATAAGTAGTATCGCAGAGGAGCTGGAAGGAAGGTCTACCTCTTTGCAGATGACACCAAAATCTGGAATAAGGTGGACACTCTGGGGGAGGGAAGGATGACCAGAGACCTGAGAAAACTAGAGGAGTGGTCTAGGGTATGGCATCTAAGTTTCAATGTGAAAAAGTGCAAAATAATTAACTTAGAGCACAGAAACCCAGGGGCAGAGTACAAAATGGGTGAAGTGGTATTGATGACTACCAAGCAGGACAGGGACATGTGGGTAATTATATCTAATTACCTAAAGGTGCCATGCAGTGCAACAGGGCAGTAGGGAAGGCTAGTCAGATGCTGGGGTGCATAGAGAGGGGTATCACCAGCAGAAAGAAGGAAGTGGCGTTGCCTCCATATAGATTAATGGTAAGACCCCACCTAGAGTATTGTGTCCAGTTCCGGAGACTGAGGGCTCAATTTTCAAAGCACAAAATGTGGTACAAGGTGTGGGGAGCACCTATGTCGAGCGTCTCGCAGATGTCATTTGAGATCACCAGGTGGATGCAACTCTAAGCTGAATCTTGTCAGATGGACCAGAGCAGGAGCTGTGAGTGGACAGAAAGAATAAGATGCAAAGAAATGCTCCTAAAGAATTTTCACTTATCTGCTTTGTTTCTCCACCAGAAGTATGAACAGGCCTGGTAATAAAGCTACTGTACAATAATGTAAAGGGGAAATAGACAGCTTCAAAAAAAGAATGTTTTTTGTAAGAAGTTCTGATAGTGTAAATAACAGAGGGAGAGGGGAGTAAGCAGTAGACAATATCTGCCACTAGAGAAAGAAGTTTGCATACCGAAGTAATGCTGCACTGGGTGAAGCTCTTCTACTTTTGCCTTTTAATCTCCTAATTCTCTTTATACCTCTCTTTTCCTTATGGAACATTTGTGCAAGCTGGTGAAGTGAATTGGTATATCGAAAAGAGTATGCAGAACCCGTGAGCTCTCAAATTATATGAGTGAGAAAAGAACTCCCAAGTCTAAGAGACAGCTATCTAAGAATCTACAAATGTTGGGAGCCGTGGCCTGTGCTGAGGAAAAGTCATTTCAAAATGAAGCATATGCAGCTTTTCAAGAGCCTATGATTTCCATGCTCTCTGAAACGCCAACCAGTAAGGTAAAAAGTAAGCTTTCAGTTACTGGTAAGATTTTACCATTTTTGGAACAACGTACTGTGTCAGAACAGCAGGAAAATTTAGTAGAAATGATGGAAAAGCAAGGGGTCCATACACAGAATACAGGAGGGGCTTCAATGCAATACAATGATAATGGGGAGGGGTGTTTGAGAAATAAGGCCCTTAACGTTCAATTTTCAGATAAAGAGAAATTGACTGGTGCAAGAAACAATTTAGCAATAGCCATTCTGTAAAAATGCTAACAGATGGTACAGATGGTACAGCAAAAGGCTCAGTTATGGAAATAAAAAATGAGATACTAAGAGCCATGTCACTTTTTAAAATGGAGGTGCTGGGTTCACTTACAGAAATTAAAACATCATTAACTTCGGTGGCTACTTCTGTAACAGATTTGAGTGCTAAACTGGAAATGCTAACTATACACATGGACTCTGTAGAAAAACAGGTTTCTTAGATAGAGGACTGTATGAATGCATGGACACAAAAAAATAAGAACTACTTGAAACAATTACAGCTTCTCTAAGAACGAGTAGCAGAGCAAGAAGACAGAGCTCGTCGGGGAAATTTGAGATTGTTAAAAATATTGGAAGGTGTAGAAGACACTGGGGACCCTTTACCCTTTTTTGAAAAAAATGTTAACATTGGCTATGGAGCGTACATATCCAGAGGAAAATATTCAGTTAGATTGTGCACATAGAGTTGGCAGTCTTGGGCGGAACAATAATGCTTTCCCAAGAACAGCATTTGTTAAACCCCATAGATTTTTGGATAAGGAAGCAATTCTAGCTAAAGCTTGCAAAGAGAAGGGGTTAACATATGGAATAACTAAAGTTAATGATTTTCCCGATATGTCTCCTGAGACAATTGCAAAATGAAAATTGTTTAACCTGGTAAAGGAAAAGCTGTTCCATAAAGGCCTTATGTTTTCAATGAACTATATGGTCAAGCTACATTTTGTGATTAGGGGAAAACTACACACGTTTCATGATCCAGATGAGGCAATGGCAGCATTTAATGACATTTATGGCTGAGAAGCAATACATATGAAGGGAAGGAGGAAACCAGAGGGATAAGAATTAAAGTGTGCTGAAATGTGCTGAAGAAGGGAGGAAGGAGAAAGAGGGGACAGAGAAAGCAGAAGGGACAATAATTATGGATTTTGGGATAAGAATCAAACTCTTATATTTTTTGTATAGCAGAAATAACATAATAATAGGTGTTCTTTGTTTTTTGTTGTTGTTTTTTTTTTTCCTTTTCAATATTATGGGCACTTTTCTTCTTATAACTATGAAATGAAGCTATACAAGATTGTATAAACTATCCTAGCTCTGGTCTGTCTCAATTTGTATGCTCAGAGCTCAATGATGCCCAACCTTGATCATCATGTTTTTTTTGGGGGGGGAGCTGGAAACTTTGGTTTCAGTATTGAGGGTGTTTAGGAGGAGGGTGGGGATTAGCAAATGGAGTGTTAATATGAAGGCAGTAAAAGAGCCACATTTCTTAAAGATTTATATTATCTGCATAAAGGTAAAAGAAAAAAATAAGAAAATGAGGAAAATGAGACAAAAAGAAAAAATATAGTAAAAAAATTCTGGGTAGGTTATTTGGTACAATTGGCGAGAGTGATGGGGGTGGGGGGAGAACACCCTGTTAATAAAAGAAAAACATGAGTAATTCTCTCCAGATGTTGTCCTGGAATGTAAAAGGTCTAAAGAATAAAATGAAGATAATACGCATAATAAAGTTTATGCAAAAACAAAAGATAGATATAGTGGTGCTACAAGAGACTCACTTATGTGGCAAAAAATCTACATGGTTTATGAATAGATGGGGGAATGGTATAGTATCTAACTACACTAATAATTCTAGGGGTGTAGCTATACTGTTTAATAAAGTAAATCCATATCCAAAGATCGTTAAATTGGATATTAACACACAAAGAAGGTGGGTTATAGTAGAACTAAAAATTCCCAATTTCAAAATAGCAATGGCAACAATCTATGAACCAAATGAGAACAGTCCCAACATTTAAACACAGTTCTTTTTGACACTATCTACATTTTCATCCCCATATATAATAGCAGGAGACTTTAATCTAGTATAATATGCACAGGATAAAACATCTAAACTAGATAAAGTGCATAGACAAACACATATGATTATTAAAAAAATATATGAAGGAGGTGGGATTGGTGGACCCATGGAATAGTAAATACCCAGAGGAAAAAAAACATTTTCTTATTATTCAGCTGCACACCAGTCATACTCTAAAATTGATTTTTATCTTATATCTGAAACTATTCTTTTTTCGGTTATCAAAATAAAATATACAGGTATCTTGATTTTGGCTCACTCAGCTTGTTTATTAAATATTAAAAACAATAAAACACAGACTAGGTTTTGGCATTGGAAAATAAATTGTCCACTTATACGTATACCGACCATGACTCAGAAATTAGGAGGGGAAATTCAGGAATTTTTTAAGAATAATTTTCATCTCAATCTTCAATTAATATAATAAGGGATACATTTAAGGTATGGTTAAGAGGTCAGATAATTGATTTAGAACATATCAAGAAAAAGAAAGAAGAACTAATAGTTAACAGGTTATTAAAAGAAACAAAATCCCTTCAGGTTCTAGACATCCAAACTTTGAATGATAGAGTACTGAATAAAATAAATCAAAAGAAAGATCAGTTGAACAATATTCAATTAAATCAAATTAGTCAACAAATAATGCGAACAAAATCAAATTATTTGTATTAATCAGATAAGCCCCAGAAGTTATTGCTGTGGCAAACGAGAAGAGACCAACAACAAAAATTATATATTGGCAATAAAAGATCAATTGGGTAGGCTAATTGAAGATCCAGATAAGACCAATGGCTGCTTTCTAGACTATTATCAAGACTTATATAAGTCGGAATGTACCAATCATACAACAGATCAAATTAATCATTATTTACAGGAATTGCCTCCATCGTCTATACCTACTAGATTTCAAAATCAATTAATGTCAGATATTACACATGAAGAAATTGAAGCAGCCATTGACCAAATCCCACCTAACAAGTCTCCAGGCCCTGATGGGCTAGTAATTGAACTGTTCAGACAGTATAAGGATTTATTGATTCCGGTGCTGGTTACTTTATTTAATTCACTCAATCAATCTAAAGTAATACCTGATTCTTTTTGTGAAGCAATTATACATGTTTTCTTAAAGAAAGATAAGGACCTGCTGATCTTCTCCTCATACCGTTCCATGTCCCTATTGAATGTAATTTATAAAATCTTTTCAAAAATTATAGTGAAAAGATTAGAAATTATCTTATCAATGATTATAAACACCAATCAAAATGGATTTATAAAGGGTAGAACAATTAGAGAAAACATAAGGCAAACTATTAATATACTGTCTCTAGTTAAGGATGAAGAAGCAATCTTATTAGCAAAAGTATTTGATCCAGTGGAATGGAGCTATCTGTTAAAGGTGATAGAGGAGATGGGGTGGGGAAGCAGATCAGCGGGTGGCTTCAATTAATATATAAAAACCCAATGGCTGTAGTTAAAACTAATTATAATTATTCAAAACAGTTTAAGCTTTTTAAGGGTACAAGACAAGGATACTATTTATAATGGTAATTGAAACATTAGCAGATAGAATAAGAGCAAATTCAGGTATTCAAGGAATTAAGATAAACAATAACGAGTATAAATTAAGTATGTATGCGGATGACATACTACTTTATATATCTTTGCCGGAAACATCTATTCCAGAAATTATTGAAATCTCTAAAAACTTTGGCTTATTATCAGGCTATAAAATTAACTGGGAAAAACAGTAATGATGCCACTGACCCCAAATAATGAAATAACATCCGGAAATTCATCCAATAAAAAGAGACAGAGTAATGAAATATCTGGGAATTAAAATCACGAACAATTCTAAACAAACAATAGCACTTAATTATGTGCCCTTAATACTACAAATATCAGAAGAATTAAATCATTGGAAACACCCGTCTTTAACACTGATTGGTCAGATAAATATAATTAAAATGAAGATTTTGCCTAAGTACATTTTTCTTTTTCAGTCTTTACCATTAATGCCATCACAAATATATTTTCAGCAATTGAAGAAAGTAATAAAATTTATTTGGAATAATAAACCATCAAGGATAGCTAATTCCCATTTAATACAAGATAGGGATAATGGTGGGTTAGCCTTACCAGACATGATTTTTTGGCACCACAAATTGTTCCGATATGGGAATGGATACATAAGAGAAAAATGTTATCTAAATCAGCAGCATTTGAGTGCTGTACACATTTATATATGGATATGATGCAACTATTATACTCAGATTATAATAGAAAAAAGAAAAATAGTGGTTTGAGTCAAGCTACTGCAACTGCAATAGCTGCATGGAATAAAGCACATAGCCTAATTAAAGTGAAGGGCATAATTTCCCCATATTCACCTACTATGTTACATTTAAAATTTGAACCTTCAGTAACTGACACTACTTTTCAAAGCTGGTATAGGAGAGGAATTAAACAAATTAAACAGGTTATAGATAAACAACAGATTAAGACATATCTAACTCTTAAACAAGAATTTAATCTACCAAATACACATCATTTTCAATATTTGCAATTACGAAATTTTATACAGACATCCTTTAAAAAACAGAATAAGAAATGGCTATCTTCTTTGCTTAAAGTTTGGTAGACAGAAAAAAAAGTAAATTAATATAAATCATATATAAAGCATTAGCAGGAAATTTTTAGAAAGAACAACACAAAATAATTAAAAAATGGGAAAGGGAATTTGGTATACATGTAACAGGTTTCATATGGCAGAATGCAATAAAATCATATACATATTATGTAAAAGCTAGTAAGCTTCAACAAATTCAAATAAACACGTTCTTTAGAACTTACTATACCCCATCTAGATTAAACCATATCAATGCTAATATTATGGAAAAATGCCCCAGATGTGCTATAACTACTGAAACATTGATCCATATGCTGTATGCATGTCCATGTGTTTCAAATGTTTGGCATGATGTTATGGAGAATATACAAAGGATATTAAATAAAGAAATAGTCAATACAGTACAATTGGCACTGCTAATTATACCATCTATTCCACTGGAAGAAGAAGAGAAAATCTTTATCTCAGTATCAACAATAATTGCAAAGAAATGTATATTGCTTAAATGGAAAGATGGAAATCTTCCAAAAATTCAGACCTGGCTAGATTCCATGATGGAAATTATGAATTTGGAAAAAAAATATTATATTAAAGGTCGACAGGAACACAAAAACAATAAAATTTGGACCTCTTTCAGGGACAACATGGGACTGAACAAAAATAACTAGCAAGAACTCATAATAAAAACCTTTGTGGTTCGGGCCTCCTTCCTCCGTGTTTTTTCCCTCCGTCACTCTTACTTTTTCCCTCAATTATGATGATCAAAGATGCCCTGTGTACAACAACCATCATGATGGGTAAGATGGGCTCAAGATCTGAACTGTAGAGAAAAAAAAAATTTGTGCAAGGTGCCTCCACCAAACGATTTGATGCAAGTGGCACCTTGTGCCAAACATTGCAGTACTCCCAATTTTCGAATGCAGGCCATGTCAAAATTGAGATGTTGCACACAAAAGCCACCCTGCACCACCCTTGCAGCAGAAGTGCCCTTGGCCAGGTCAAAAGGGGATTTTCATCATCCCCTTTTTTTAATTTTAGAAGCCCTTCTGTGGTTGCACCAGAGGGCTGAGTTTAGATCAGCCTGGAACAGACCAAAGGGCTCTGCACCACTGCTGGGCAGGGAGGTGACTGGGAAGATCCTGGATGGTCAGGACTGGGGCAGAGGGAGCAGTGGGGGTGCCACAGAGGTGATGGGGGGCATGGCAGCATTGTCAGCTTGCTGAGCTGGTGCTGGGCAGGGGTACCATGTCCAGTGAAACAGAGCCAATCTAGCTGGGTAGAGGTAGTTGGCATGGATGGAGACCCAGACCCCAGGTGTCAACAGCCCTGGCACCTGCCCCAGAGGTGGTACAGCCCCTGACAGGGTAGGTGGGCATCAGACTGCCTCCACTCGGGAGGGGGCTGAGTATCAGGGGACTGTCCTACTGCCCAGGAAACATTCCCTTCCACTGACTGCATCCTGTTAACTGTAGCCTTTACCACCTGCTTCACATAGTTGACTGTGGCATCTCTGGGGCAAGTGTCACAGCTGTTGCCACCTGGAGTCTGGGTCTCAGTCCATCCATGCCAACCCCCTCCACCCAGGCCAATCGACACTATAGCACTGCATGCGGCACCCCCACCAGGTGCCAGCACAGCACCTTCACTCTGCTGCCATGCCACTGTCACCAGCTATAGCACCCACACTGGTCCGTCTGTTCCTGAGGTCCTCCTTGTAACCATAATCACTCCCCCACCTTTGTGGCTTCTCAAGGGTTGCACCTAGTGGGAGGAACTTGATGGGACCCTCCGTCAAACTCCTCAGGTGTGCCAAATGTTTGGCACAACCCTGTGACTGTAGAAACTCTCAGGACTTTGGTGCACCTTGAGCTGATCTAAGGGCTGAATGAAAATTGAGCCCCACATCTACAGAAAGACATAAATAGAGTGGAGGTGGTCCAGAGGGGGGCAAATAGAATCAGAAGCTTTATGAACAGAGACTAAAGGACCTCAATACGTACACCCTAGAAGAGAGGAGGGCAAGGGAAGATATTATAGAAACATTTAAATACCTCATGGGGGTAAATAAGATATAGGAGAGAAGTATTTTTCAGAAATTAAAAGGTACTGAAGAACAAAAGGACATCACGCTATGAAGCTGGGGGAGGTAGATTCAGGAGAGGTGTGAAGAACTACTTATTCACAGAAACAGTCTTGCATTCCTAGAACAGCCTTTCATTGGAAGTGGTGGGGTTGAAAATTGTGGTGAAATTAAAGAATGAATGGGATAGGAACAAGGTAAAAGTAGTACAAAGGATGGGGGCAGTAGAATAAGTGAGTTTTGCTGTGATAATGTAGGCAGAAAAAAATAGGTAGACTGGGTGGGCTAGGTGGTCCTTATCTTCTGTCAAATTATGTGTTTCTACGTTTCTAGTTTTGAGATCCTTCTATTCCTGTTGTCATCAGCCAGTTTTCCCCCACTCCTGTTGAAGTAGGAAAGAAAGAAAGAAAGAAAGAAAGAAAGAAAGAAAGAAAGAAAGAAAGAAAGAAAGAAAGAAAGAAAGAAATACCAGTTTTAGAAAGAAGAGGATTTATATACCAGCCATAGGAAGAAGTTTATTTTGCTTCTTTATCACTTTATAAATCACGGATGAGGCCTCACCTTGAGTGCTCTCCTTGAGTACAGCTTCTGTATGAGTACTGTATCTGTTCTGGAGATTGCACTTAAAAAAGACAGAGGCAGACTGGAGGGTGTCACCAGAGGGCCACTAAAATGATCCAGGGACTACAAGGAAAATCATATGAGGAAAGATTAAAGAGCCTTAATATGTACTCTCTGGAGGAAAGAGGAGAAAAAGGGGACACGTTGGTGACCTTTATGTTTATGCAAGGCTGTAATAGGTGTGGCCACTTGAAACTTTTCCAGATGAATAAGAATTCAACCACAGGAGGGCATAACCTTAAAATGGGGGATAGTGGGACTAATTCAAAAAGGAAAAAGGAAGTGATGAAGTTCTCTTTCATGGCAAGAGTAGTGGATCAGGTGAATAGCTTGCCAAGTACTGCAGTCAGTGTGAGCACCATCGCTGTGTTCAAAGCTGACTGGAATTGTTTCAAAAGGCTTATTAAAGGAAGAAATAGAGGGGTAGAATGGTAATAGTTTAAATATAGGGTTCTAGAGCAAACCAGCTGGGCTTCATGAAGTGGATTTTCAAAGCTTATTTCTATATACAATTTTCCACCATACAACTTTGGGCATAAGCCATGTTGCCCCTATGGCCAATTCACAATGCTGAGACATAGCTAAGTCCATTTCTCAAAATTCTGACTTAGTTATGTTCAATTTGCAAAGTATAAATTTGCTTAAGTTTAATGTCACCTATTATTTGCAGTACATGATCTAGACATACCAAGGGAGTTTCTGACATTAATGTAACTAGGAGCTGTGTCCATTTTATTAACTTTAAAATTCTCACCCAGTATAACTAGGAGGTTTCCCATTTTATGATGGCTCTGACCAGAGTTTGTTTAACATTCTGCAAATACTATGCAAAGTGTATTGAATGGACTTTGCCCTTTCTCTGATATCATGCCTTCAGATTGTAATGCTTGGGCATCTCACACAAAACACATTTTTGAAAACAGTTGTGCAGTGCATGCCCAGATTGTGAATTTGACAGTTTTATAACCTCAATATTTTTATTTAAATGTTATAATACAAAACACCACCTTTGGCTGGGGGTCTTTTTTACCATATAGTTTTATCCTCCTTACTTTTACTTTCTACCCCATCCAGATCACTCCCCCATCCCCATCACTCAGCTTCTCTGGGACTTTACTTCCCTCCATCGTCCTCTGTCATAGGTGTAGGGTGGTGCCTGGTAGCTGGTGTAGGATTTGTGAGGGGCCGGCCATCATCCTGTGGTCCTGGGTAGCTTTTCCACTGATATTTGCCCTGGGCCCACCTCATATGGAATGAGACACCTGCAGTACCCAGTGCATGAGGCTACTCCCCTTCTTGTGTGGTCTCACTTGCAATGCTGCCAGGATACCTCCAGGTGACAGACAAGTAGCAAGACATATTGGTCCCCATTTCTGAGGGGGGGAGAGCAGTCATATGGATGCTCAGTCCACTCTCCTCAGCTGGCCCCAAAGTGACCCACATCTCTTCTCAATCTGGAGTTGCCAGCATGGCAGGAGGTGAGGTGATCAGTGCCTCAACCCTCCACACCATTGAGCCAGGAGGGCTGAGGATCTTTTGAACTTCATGTTTTAGGTTTAAATTAATTACCATTTGTGAAAAATCCTGTTAAAACAAAATGCATTAAAAGGAGCTGGATTTTCAAAAGTGGAAGAACTGCACACTTGTGATAAAAGAATTGTGTTAGGGACAATGCACTTGGCAAGTTCAGTTTTTGCAGCATGCACATAATTTTCAGAAAGGTAACCTTTTTTAACTATTTTCATGTTGTATGGCAGCTTACACAAATTTTGATTTTATTTCCTGTTCAAAAAACAATTATCATATTTTTAATATATTAAAAAATAGTTACCTTTTAATACCAGGGATAGCATCTGCACAAAAAGCAAATCATATCACC
This sequence comes from Neoceratodus forsteri, assembly GCA_016271365.2. Taxonomy (NCBI): domain Eukaryota; kingdom Metazoa; phylum Chordata; order Ceratodontiformes; family Ceratodontidae; genus Neoceratodus; species Neoceratodus forsteri. The sequence goes on along the minus strand of CM028129.1, from coordinate 1,017,759,880 downwards.
TGTGTGTAAAAATGCTGAAAATAGCATTTTGCTAGTATGTGTGTGAGGACGTTTCTCAGCACTAACAAGTAGTGCACAATGACAGTCCCTAGGCCATGACAGGCCTTTTAAAAACCTGGCTCCAGAACTTAAATTTGTCCTCTAACTTTGAAATAAGTATGGCTGACCCGGTGGCACTGAGGGTTGAGGCACTGGATGCCACACCTCGCACCATGCTGGCGACCCGTGTTCGGGAATGAGCCCGGGCTGTCTGGGGTCGGCAAGGGAGGGAGAGGATCGAGCATCAGGAGGACAGCTCTTCTCTCCCTGGGGTGGGTTCTGGGGCTCCATGGTGCAGTAGAGACCCCCGGTGGAAACTGGAGGTACTACCTTTGCCTTGTATGTGAGGGGAAGAGCTCAGCGGATGCCTATGGCTTCTCCGTGCAGGCATCATGGCACATCCACACTCCTAGGGGGCAACCTGGTTAAACAACTGGAAAAAACCTAAGAAGAAGTCCCCAGGCCCGGGGATAGGCGAAGGCATCTCCAGTTTCAGCCACACTCCTGACGTCAGGCTCGCTCTCCAGGTGTGTCTCCCAACTCCAGTATGGCACATTAGATTAGAGAAAGAGCACCAGGGTGAAAGTGCTCCCACCTTGGGGGCTCAGAGCAGGGGGATCTGCTGGGCTGGCTCAGCCTGGATCAGCGAGCTTCAGACAGGGAAGTAGAGCCTGGCTGAGAGGTCACTGGAGAGAGTTCCTCAGGGACCTGGTTAGAAATAGAGTCTACAAAAAAAAAAAGTTAAAATAAGTAATCAAAATCTTATCAAATTTGCTGAGTTTCCAGGTAATTACCCAGATGGGGCATGACAAATTCCTAGCTTTCAAGACAGATGAATTACAGTATAAGCTATGTACAATCATGATTTTTAGAACTACAGTACCTACTTATATTGCAATTCACATTAGTGGCTAGGATATGCTCAAATTAAGCATATATTGGCTGCAGCTCTCTGCAACGCCATGCCTATCTGCAACAGATGACTCCCACAATCCCCAGTCACACTTTGCATGTGTCAAGCTGCACATTCAGATAGAGGTAGACAGGAGTGGACAGTATTTTCCTGAACTACTGGCATCCAATTGGATGTATGTGTTGGCTTTTAATGGCTTCCTGCATTCTCTTGGTGTAGGGGATTATGGGATATGTCTTTCCTCTATTGGCTACTATATACCTGTCAGGGAACAATAAAAATGTCTGATTTTTTGAACCAGTGCTGGCACTGCCCCAACCAACCACGGAGGCTCCGAGATGTGGGAACTGGTAGAGTGGGGCTGACTATGTCCAGAATAAACTGTTGTGGCTGGGAAGAAGGGGACACATAACTGCTATAGTGTCTGCCCTCTCCAATGGTCTTCTGCACTATGAAGACTAATTTTGGGATGCAGAACATGTCCACACCTACCAGCTGGCCTTCCTCATCCTGATTATCCGCATAGTTTCTCACACACACACACACACACACACACACAAACAGAGACGCAGACAAAAACTGATATGGAGTGTGCACACATACTGTTTGGTGGATGTTACAGAGAATGCTGCCAGTGCACATTAGGTACCTGTACATAAGAGGTACTCCACAGCTTTGTCCAGTCTTCTGCAGCAAATGCAGAAGGGTGGGGCGCCAGTTGTGCATTGGACTCTTAGCCCTGACTATTGTGTAGTGGTGAGCTGAGACTGAAGTGGACTTCAGTGGATGGGCTGAAAACAGCAAATCCATAATAGGGATTTTAAAGTTTCATTGCACTTTGGCCATTCAGCCAGTTAACAGTTAAAAAAAAACACTAGCTTTTCCTAGGTGCACAGAGCAACAACCTCTCCAGCACAGTAATTTCCTGCAGTCAACTCCCTTCCCCCTTTTACCTGATCTGTTTATTTTAAATGTTTCCTTCTGGCACTGTGTCAGGAACAGACTATGACTTTTTACATTCCTCAACATACATGCAGTATATAGCATAAACTGTCTCCATTACTGTAGTTACATCAGTCATCTAACTGACTCAAGCTGGAAACATGACCAGGAGGGGAGGTCAGAGTGGCCTAAAGTACTGATGATGCTAGATTAGGCAGACTAACCTATTAGTCAGGTCAGACCAATCAGTTGTGCTACTTCTTGTCATGAACCCAACTTGAGTCAGTTAGATGACTGATGAAACAATTGGAGATAATGTGCTTCTGGAGGAAGAACAACTGAAATAACCTTGAGTTGTTACCCCCCCCCCAATAAAAAAGTTCATGGTTGGGGATCAGGAGTGAATGAATCTATGTGATACATGTATTCTGTGGACAATGGGTCAAGCTAGGGAAGGAATATTGTTCACTCCTTTTACAGAGTCAGGAACCTACATTTGAAAAAGGGGCAGGGAAAAAGAGGGAAGGGTAGAGGGATGGACACTACAGATGTTGGAAACGATACCATTTACCCATTTTTTTTAATTCAATAAGCTTTATTTAACTTTTCTTTTCTTTTTTTTTTTTGACTTAGTCCTTAAAACATGTGGGTAACAACTGGGCAACCTAGAGGATCACCCTATAATACAGTATGTACAGTCTCATAGACATTGTAAACTCCAGGTATTACAAAGATGGAATAAAACGCATGTTGGAGGTGAAACCCCAAACCCCCCATCCCCACCCCTCTTCCCATTTCCACCCTAATAAACCTTCCCTAGTCCACCCTTTACCAACTGTGACCATGTTAAATCAAACTGGAATAGTTACGAAGAATAATTTTCTATTTAATCAACTGGGGTTTCCATACAGAAAGCAAAACATCTGGTGGTCCTCATTTAGATTGATTGGTGTTTAAATATTACCCATGTATGAAAAATGCTTCTCCAGTTGGAGAGAAAGTAATATTTCTTTATGCCATTTCAAAACAGAGAGGGGTGTGCTATCTGTCCAGTGTCTCATGATAATTAACTTGGTAATGGTGGAAATCATTGCCAGGTGCACTTTTTCTAATTCTAGGGGTGCTTTGTGGAAAGTCATATAGTAAGCAAGCTTCTGGAGTAAATAGGGGCTCAAGACCTAAAAGTGGATCTAGAGCTTGTCAAATGGTCTGCCAGAAAATCTGAACTTTTGGACAGGTCCACAACATGTGGTATGAAGTTCCAGGGAGGTTGCCACAGTGTGAGCAGTCAAGAGAGGGTATACAACCCAATTTATAAAGTTTAACTGAGGTGAAGTATAGATTGTGCATGATATTAAATTGAATTAAGTGCAATCTATCTTGCTTAATAAATTGATATATATATATTTTGCCATAGTTTCCTCCAGAAGCTTACTTCACTACCAATGGATAATACCTGAGACCAATAATAACATACCCCTTGAGGCAAGTTGAGATCAAGCAATTGCACTACTTTATAAACTTTAGAAACCCCATGGGGTTCCCTAGCCAACAGTAGGATCATGGATAGGCTATCCATGGGCGATGGCTGCATCAAACCACATCCCAGATGAGTTGTAATGGCTTCCTTGAGTTGCTTGTGTTTGAAAAAGGATTCAGCAGGCATGTTAAACTGGAGTTGGAATATGGAGAAGGAAACCATTATATCATTGGCAAATAGGTCTGAAACTTTCTTATTAAGAGGGGCCAGAAAGAGGTAAAAATGGACTTATGGCCAACTTTAAAATGAGGATTGCCCAGGATTGGTTGATCCAATGAGGAGTGCCAGTTGTGGGAGATGTGCTTTTGTAGCTGGTGTAGAGCTTTGACAGACCATCCTATCGGGGTATTCCACAGCGGTTTGGGAAGCACACTGGGAGTAGTGTATACCAAGGCAGGGAGGGTACAATGGTATTGAGTGACTAAGAACCTCTCAGTGTCTAACCATAGGGGAATGTAGGACTACAGCCCTTCAGCATGTGCCTCTTTTGCCCAGTATGCCAGCCACGTGAGATGTTGAGCACAGTAATATGTGAAAAAGGAGGGAACTGAAAGACTACCCTGCAGTTTTGGCACTGTGAGCTTGGAATAGGACCACCTGACTCCCTTACCTTTCCACATGAATGCAGTGAGCATGTTTTGAAGTTTAGAGAACCACTTTTTAGGGAGAAAAAAACAAGCATTCCCAGTGGATACAGCAAACTAGGTAAGACATTCATTTTGACAGTTTTTATTCTCCCCCACAGTGAGAGGGGAAGACCACTCCATCTGTTAAAGTCAGTTTTAAAAGTGCTCAAAAGGTCTCAAAGATTAGCTTCAAGCATAGTGGGTATGTCTCTGGTGATTTTGATTCCAAGGTAGGTAGGAGAGTTGGGTTCCCACAAGAGGGCAGAGTGGGCAATCACTGTCTGGGGAGTTCTGCTATTTAAAGAGAAGACTTTAGTTTTAGAGAGGTTGTGTTTATAATGGGATACCACAGAGAAGTTGTTGACTTCATTCAGGAGGGAAGGTATACCCTTCTGGGGTTCCTCAAGGTATAAGAGGAGATCATCTGCACATGCATAGATGGTATAATGTAGGTCTCCCGTTTTAATCCTCTGGAGCTGCAGAAAAGTTACTAGTTTCCTAATCAGACACTCCAGGTAGATGTTGAACAGGAGGGGGATAAGGAGCATCCTTGTCTGGTTCCCTGTTGGAGCGGAAAGGGATCTCAGAATATTCCATTACACCAAATTTGGGCAGAAGGGGAAGAATACAGCAGTTTCACCCAGTTAAGAAATCTGGAAGGGAGACCAAAATGGGCCATAGTAGCAAAAAGAAAGTCCCAGGAGACCCTGTCAAATTCTTTCTCAGCGTACAGGGGCACAAGAACTGCGGGCCTAGATGGCGATAGCAAGTGCAGTAATTTATGCATATGGTCCATTCATGATCTGCCAACAATGAAACCAATTTGCTCTCTGCTGATGAGGGTAGTCAGGAGAGGTCCTAGCCTATTGGCCAGTATTTTGGCAAAAATTTTTATATCAGTGTTAATCAATGATATAGGCCAGTAGCTTTCAGGGTACAAGGGGTCTTTACTCTGCTTAGGGATAACAGTGATTAGGGCATTAAGGAAGCTTGATTCTGAAAGTCCCTTGGTGTACCAGAAGTTGTAAAACTCAGTTAAAAGAGGGCCAAGTTCTCAGAGGCATGCCTTGTATAAGTTGTTAGATAGGCCATCAAGTCTGGGGGATTTATCCAGTGGGAGCTGCTCCACTGTGTTCTTTACTTCCTGAATACTGATAGGATTGCCAAGCGGCCCAGCCAGAAGGGGGTGAGTTTGGGAAGATCAACTGAGTTGAGATATTGAGTGATTTCAGTGTCAGTGGGTTGTTCAGATTTGACTTCAGAACAGAGTTCCTTATAGTAGGATTTTAAGACAGCTGCAATATCTCTGGGGGAAGTGACTACTGGACTGTCTTTGTCAGGCCTAATACTTGAAAATTTACCCCATTTTTAGCCTTTTGCAGTACCTGTATGTTTATTAATACATTGTAAACTGAAATTTTTCAACAAAATAGCAAACCAAACTAGATTAAAGGGTTCCATACCGAAGCAAAATTAAATTTTTTACTGGTCATCTCCTCCCTTCCCCACTATAGTAACATAAATGCTTAAATTGCAACTTGTACTGATCCTCATATCTCATTTAATAAACACATTTGTAAAAGGGTTAAAAAAATCATGAGTTTCATCTGGTGGATTCTGGTCTATGACCATTGTTTATCTTCTGATATATATACATGGTTCAGAAATCATTTAAGTTTTCTTGCCTATTTTCACTTTATTGCAAGTGATGTAGTCTAATAACCTCCCTATATAAGTTTTGCCCAGTATCCCCTTCTCCGTGACCATAATCATGCTGCACGACAATACTCATACTATTAATTTGTTGTAACCCACTTTGTTAGCTTGCTGTGATTACTGTTTTCATGTACTTATTGTTACAGTTTGTATTTTACCTTAGTATATTTTAGCTTGTATGTAACTATTTCTGCTGGGTTATATTAACCTGCTGACTGCTGCTGTTCTCCCTGGACCCCTGTGAAAACAAGATGCTGCATCTCATGGGGTATCCCAGTTGATGTAATTTCAAATAAATAAAAAGATAACCAAATTGCTTAACAGTGATAATGCATGCCAAATATTTTTGTATATATTTCATAATTGCAGCCATAGATACATACAAATACTTCCAGATATTGTTAAAGCTTGCACTGTCTGTAAAGTATATTCCTTGTACCCTCCCGGATTGTACCTGAAAATCAGTATATACTTGTCTAGTATGGTTACCTGGCCAACAAAAGCTAAATAAATCAAATAATTTTTGGAATATTTCTAAAGAGATTCTGTCTGACAGTACACAGGAGTACTGCAGGCAGGCATGCAATTTCTCCAGAGAGTGCATGAACCTTAGTGTGTTCTTAAGGATCTCAGATTCTCTGCATACCAAATAACAACCCTTAGTGTGTGCATATCAGAGTACAAGAAGAAATTTATTTGGTGAGATGAATCGTGTTAATTGTGTTTATAACTGAGCATCTGAGGTAATAATATATTCAGGCACTGTTAGTGTATCAGCAGTGTTCAACAAGCATGGAGATTTATTGCAGAGAAGTTCTTCTGCAAACATTCTTTTTGATAGCGTTGTCACATTCCTTTACAGTGAAAGTAAAACTTTTCTATTTCTATTTTTACTCTTACCTAAAATTAACTGTTGGTATTTTATAGTATGCATTATTGTGTTTTGTAAAGAATTAACTATTTCAAGTTAACACAATTTCCTGATTTATTATTGGTTTTAGCAAACATTTCTTTTCTTGTGTAAACTAATTTTGTTAATTGAAAATAACTTGAAGAAATAACGGTAGTTTCAATCACAATATCATTAGAAATGGGAAAGTATATGTGTGCTATACAAGCACACAGATTAGATAACAAATGAAGGCCATCAAAGCATATCAATGATTATGCAAGCAATAATACCCAACAGGGTGGGTGGTACTGGGCAATTCTGGACTGCCCAGGGGTGTAATGAGTCCTGATGCCACAGGCAGAGGGCCTTATGGCCCCTGGAAGGTCCGGTATTGCCCATACTGCCCACCCTAGAGGGTATTATTTCACTTAGAAAATGGGCCAGTGTATTATATATGACTGAAATCAACTAAATTTTATGATTAAATGTTAAAACTCTTAGCTGTTTGATTCATTTTGTGATAAAATAGTTCCTCCACCTGCATTAAAACACTGTGTTTTTTTTTTTTGACATTGGGGTGTCTGTCATACTGGGGCCTCTGTAGAAGTTAGTTTGCAGATGGTTGTTAAAGTTACACCCCCACCACAAACACACACACACTATCCAATTTCTCTCTCTCTCTCTCTCTCTCTCTGTTAATTTATTTATTTTTATGTTAAGAGGGACTGGTGGGGCAATAAGAGAGCGATGGTGACTTTCGGATTGATATTTCTGACTCTAGGATTGACACTCCTTTATCTGGACCAGGCAGGTGGTTTTTAACACTTGTGCCACTTTTTTTTCTCCGAAGTTGTTCCCTGTTCCCCTGTACTGCCATCCAATCCCAGTGGACAAGGATGAATGTGACCAGAGCAGTTACCGGGTGTTCTCTGTGATTGAGCTGGCAAGTAAGATCACCATGTAAGTACCACTTGGCTGTCTACAGGGCTTGCCAGTGATTTTGATGTTATAGGAGAGCAGCCATGGCAGGCAGTGTGGGCAAGCACAGCACTTGTGTATTATGCTGCTGTGGAGAGGCTCATGCTGCCCTTTTGAAAGCTGCAGTGACCTGAAGCCGATGGGATTTATGGTTTCCTTTTCTTTCATTGATTCTTTTTTTTTCAAATGTGTGGCCACTTTTTACATTCATTCAAATTAAAGAAAGACAGTTGGGGAGGGGGGCTTGGTCAGCCGCTAACTCACTAAGCAACTCTTTCACTAAGCGAGAGAAAAAAAATGTTGGCTAGCCAGTTTGAACATTCAGGGTGGCCCAAGGATGGCCTAAGTAATTGGGCACCCCAAATTGGCACTTCTTTTATACTTAGCATCTATTGAAACTTAATCTACCCCTTCCTATGGCTCTCAGCCAATGAGAGCGCTCCTAGTGTCTAGCCCATTTTCTAACAACCACCGGCATCATAAACGTAGTTTAGCTGAAGGATTGAAATATGCTAAAGAGACATGCAAAATACATTTTAATGTATAGTAATTTCATGAGCAGTTATTTGCAGCAAAAAGGAAGTATGATACAGTTGCAGCAAAAAGGAAGTATGATACAGTTAATGACAATTTATCTATAGTTCCCAAAACCCATTCAATTTATGCACTAAACTCTACTCGGATTCAGATTCAGAATTTTGATGGGTGTTCAAGAAAATAATTACCATAATTCAGAAAGTCATGAACTCTGCCTTATCAGGAATAAGCAGAGAAATGCTACGGTATCAAAAATCAAAATGCATATGAGTTTTCAATTTCTGTTACTCATGCTGAAAAGAGTACTGCTATGCAAATCACCATTCTCACATACACAAAAAAATTATATGTCTAAAGGTTTCTTTTTTAAGGACTGAATTAGAAATAACATTCCCCACTGCTGAAGCTATGATTGTCTGTAGTCATGAACAGGAGCTAAAAGGATAATGATATTGATTGGTGTTTTTTTTTTCAAAGCAAGATAGCCATGTTGTGCCATACATTTAATAAGCTAAGCATTTTGCAATTACTTATATTCAACAACTGAGCCCAAAAATCCCTATAATGCGCCTCACAGAGAAAATTGAGTGTTACAAATGAAAATATTTATTTAGAAAAATTTTCTGTGGTCATACAACTGTAAATAATTGCTGTAAAAAGCCAGCAATTTGCTCTACACTCCATACTGCAACCAGAAAAAGGCACACAGCTGCTGTTTGTTTCGTGGTGGTATTCAAATAGGGGGAAGGGTACATGAGGGGAAAGAACAACACAAAATGCAAACAGTATCAAAATGGAAAAGAATTATAGATAAGCCACTGTACGCTGATGCAATAGGAACTCATGTAATACTGTAATATTAATAAAAAGCCTATTCGTTGGAGAAAATCAGGTAAGTTATAGGAGAGTAGTACAATATAACAGTGAGTTATGAACTGTACAAAATAAGTGAACCCAAGAGAAACTCAGTACAACCAAGAGAGGTCTTAAAAAGGCAAGGGAGAAGAGGATGTTCACCTAGGGGAAATACAGGAGATACAAGCTATCTTTAGGCATGACAGCAAGAAGCAGAAGGCAACAGAGGAAAACAGAGAGGGTAGGTGGTAGGAGATAGAAGGGAGATGGAGGGGGGGGGCTTACCAGTAGGAACAGATGTGCAAGCATGGGCCACAAAGGATAAATTTAAAAGACAGAGAGTGAGAAGGATCAAAGAATCAGATGGATGATTTCCTGAGAAGCAGGAGAGGTGGGAGGTGGGTGCTGAAGACAGACTGCCCAGCAGAGGGTTCAAAGTACTGTAGGGGGCAGCAAAGACATGAGAATTAAGGGAATGGAAAAAGTGAAAGGAGGGAAGGGAAGGGCAGAAGAGTGAGGAGAGGTAGTATGGAAGGAAGATGAACCAGAATCTGGATAGGGTGAAGATGTAGTTACATAGGCACCTGGAAATCAACAAACAGAAGGAGAGATTTGAGTAGAGGGAATGCTTTTTTTTCAGGGAGGACAGTTGATGGTAATATTGCAGAAAGAGATGAAGAGGATATCCATCCAGACCGGGGTACATTTTGGGGAAGCACCTACTTGCAAGTATAGTCAGCCACTGGGTGAATAACCTTGAGCAAAGCAAAGAGCTGTGTAGCTCTCTCATACTCAAACCAATAAATCTGAACATTGGGAGGTATCTGCTCGACAACCTCAAGTGAAATCATGTCATGCAGGTGAAAAATGAACCCTCTCGCTATTGAGAATTTTAAGAATTGTTATTTACACACTCTGTACACACAAGAAGATAAGCATCACACACTGAGGGTGTGTAAAGAAATGAGTTACCATACTCAACAAGTTTCAATGTTTGTAATTGTTGGTCTTGAAAGTATACAAACTTTAGATTGAACAGTCATGCTCTTCTGCCCAGTCAGTGTAAAAACAAAAATGCTTTTCTCTGATAATCTGGAGCTGTTTGTGCTTCATAATCATAAGTGAGACATCACACTTATGTTTAACTGAGAATTATGACAGTTCTTATTTTGTAAAAACACATGCCAGTTGTTATACTAATAATTATAAAATGTATTTTAACATGTTTTCCATATCGTACAAGCTTATTTCTGAGAACAAACTCCCCTACCTCACCAGGTTCATTAAGTCTCTTGTTAATGCTCTTTCTATATACGTGCTTACTCAAGCTCTTTCATACTGTATGTCTATAAATGTTATCTGCATACAAAGGTATTTCCTCAATGAACAAAATTAATTATCGTTGGAAACAAATACCAACAGTAGCATTGATAAGTGCATGGTAAAAGTGGTTTCTACTAGCAGAATTGTGTGTCATTGCACTTTCTGAGTTGTAAAATTGTTTTTCTTACTAACTCCATCTTCTGCCTTGACAATGCTAGCAGCCTCACATGGATGGAATTTAGGGTGCTGGCTCTTAAACTGGCTGTTAGATCAGCTCAAGCTGCACCAAACAATAGCTTTCACCAATGGCCAGTGTGCCAGGGACCCTGCACCCGATTCCCATTTAGGAGGGGTCCTGGTGCCAAACACCCACAAGATGTGGCCACCATTCCCATGTACCACACATTCAGCACATGGCAGGAGTTTGGCAGAGGGTGCGGCATGCAGGCATCGACTGCTGATCCCACTGCCCAGCACAGGGACAGTCAGGATTCCTAGGGAACCAATGCAGGCTGCATTGCTGGAGGGAGACAGGTGGTAGATGGGAGGGGTACAGTGCCATGCCCAAGACACCTGCAGTGCTGCCAGTAGGTGTGCCTGCTGCACGTACAGTAGGGAGGTGGTACCATGTTAATACCTTGCATGAAATAGAGTGTGGCATTAAACACGCTTGAAATTACAGCAACATGGGTATAACAGTGGTGGGAATTACTCATGTCTCTGCATGCTGTAACTGTGTAGGGATCATGTTGCCATGTGCTCGGTGCCTGGTTGAGTCACTTCCATGATGGAATGGCTAAGGCACAAGCACATGACAGGATCAGGAGATCTGGGACAGTGGTTCAGTTCCCCACCAGGTCTTCCATTGTTACTACTTTGCAGTTTTTTTTTTTAAACAAAGTTCCTCCCTCCCAAGTTTCTCCCCATCCCCTTAGTCCACCCCCCCTGGAGTTTGTTAAACAAATTCTGGGGGGTGTGGCAGGCAAAGCCCCCCACTTGTGGGGAGTGGGCAATGAAGCCCCCACAAAAAAACAAGTCAGCCCATTGTAGAGAATGACATGCGCTGTTTGTGTAGGTTGGTTTTTTACCTGACCTTATTTCAGCATACACCGTTTTGCCTGCAGAATCTATTTCCACACTGCTTTTGTTTTAGGTGACATGACCCCTTGCCAGAGAGGCAGGACACACATCAGAGGACTGGATGCCAATGTCCCTAGCATGGTCTGCACCAACCACATGTCTGTGGTCCTCTGCTGTTCATGTCTGATGGCTGTTCACTTGTCTGGGCACAAGGACAACCCCTGATCCCAACCAGCATGGTCTACAGAGGTGGTGCATAGGGTGGTCTAAGTCCTGGTAGGTCCAACTGGCTGTTAGAATCCCATTTAAAGGGATTAGGCAGCCTGTGTCTACCACAAGCCCCCACTAGCACCCCGGTGCACCCCTGACCTTGGCACAGACCTTGCACTTGGCCAGTCTGTCATATGGGGTTCCCAGTTTGCTGCAGCTGGCCTTACAGAATAGGAAGTGCCACAATTTTCGACACAAGGTGCCCCTTGCATCAGTTGTGTTTGACACAGGCACCTTGTATCAAATTTAGAGTTTTGAGAATCAGGCCCTAGGATTCCATGTTCAAATTTCCCTGGTAAAATTGGTTGAATTTTTAATTTTACAAAAAACTCTAGATTGCAAGTTGAATGACACTTTTTAGTGGAATTTCTCTTTTGTGGTTTTCTATAGAAAATTTCCACTGTCATGAGGACTATGTGGGACATAATTTGACAGTTTCATCCAGAACTTTGTATATATGGTTATTGGCAAATGAATTCTTTTGACCAACTCACAAAGAGTGCCTGCTTCTTTATATGCTAAATTTCATTCACCTTTCCCAGCAATTCTTTCCTGGTTCCAAGGAAACATTTAAACCACTTTTTGTTGCAATGATCTTCAGTTAGAGGAGAAGGGGGAAGAAGCTTCTAGCTGGAGGCTGTGAGAGTAAGTAGACTTGAAAGATTTTCTAACTGGTATTCTGTGTGTTTGTAATTGTATTTGAGGGCTGGTTTTAACTGCCATTTATTGTGTTTTTACATTTAGTTTGGGCAGCCATTTATTGTGCTTTTACATTTAGTTTAGGCAGGAGGAAGGGATTCTACCAGACAAGTTGATGATTGTGTGAGGTGTCACTGCCAGAGAACTCCTTGGCTGATTGTGTTTTGACATAGCCTGTGGTGTACTCCTGCCCACCCACCTCACACAACCCACCCACCCCAAGGCTTGCCCTACATTTTTGGGTGAGTCCCATAAGGCCTTGCAACATCATAATCCTAGGGTGGTGCTTGGATAGTGCTGTCTACTGCATCTTGGGTACTGTTGTACAGATTGGGCATATGCTGGCTACTGCTGGGAATAGGGTAGATTGAGTGTTTATGGATAGGAGGGTACTTTTATTGCTAAGGGTGGTCCATATTGCCCACACCTAACAGTGAGGATGAGATTGAATGATGCAAGAGCCAGTATCTTTGGGAGGGTGATTGGGTGTACGGGGTGCAGGGTGGCCATAATATTGAATTGGGCATGGAGGTTTTGGAGATGCCCGGTGTGTTACTAGTTGGAAGGCCTCAGGCAGGAGGTTGTGGGGATCAGAAAGCAGTTGGAGACAGGGGGTGGGTTGGAGACAGAAGAGGGCAGGAACCATATGGTGATAGGTGAGGACAAAATGGCATACCCCAGGGTATAGGGGCCGGAGTGAGAGGACTAGAACTACATGGTCGCTCCGGGGGGGGGAGATATGAAAATACCAGTGTACAGTCTTCACTCCGAAAGGAGGGGGCAGCCAATAGAGAGCCAAAGAAGGGGGAAGGGAAGGGGACAGGAGTGGGTGAGCTTGGGGCAGGCATCAGACTTACAAATCGCTTCACCCTGCTGTACCTGGATGATGAGGTGGAAGATGCTGGTGGGCAGAGGGTGCAGGATGATGGGGAGGGATTGGTCAGGTGTCAGAGGGGAGCCTGATCCAAAGGAAGTGAGGGCATGGGGAATGTGAGACCAAGGTAGTAGATGGGTGAGGAGGGGGGCAGGAGCCCAGGTCTGAGGGAGGTAAGGCAGAAAGGGTTGCACAGAACAGAGTCAGGGTGGACAAAGCCAGGACCCAGGACAGGGCAAAATTGAGGAAGGGACAGGCGGACAAGGAGGGGGTGAGGAGGGGAGCACTCTGGGGAGACCAGCTCAGAGACTGAAATTTTCAGAAGATTGGGGTGTAGAGAGCACTAGGGCATGAGAATCTGTTACTGCAGAACCTGAGGGGGGACGGAGGGGAGAAGCAAAGCAGGAAAAGGAGGCCTGGGTGGAGAAGTCAAGGGCAACAGACCAACTGGGGAAGAGTTCAGGGGCGTGACTAGTGATATTCACACTGTGAGGGGCGCGAGGAGCAAGCTGGGAGAGGGAGACAGAAGAGGGAGCCTGGAAAGGCACAATCAAGCTAATGATACCCAGGTTGTGGGAGGGGCAAGGAGCAAGCAGGGGGCCATAGTCAGGAGAAAGAGTCTGGAAAGGCACATACAGACCTGTGACCCACAAGTTGCAGGGGGTGAGAGGAGAAAACTGGGGGACATAGGCAAAAGAGGGAACCTGGAAGGTCATGCACAAAATAGAGACACCCAGGCTGTGGGGGTGCAAGGAGCAAGCCGGGGAATGAAGATAGAAGAAGGAGTATGAAAGGGCACAAATGGGCTAGTAACTTGGGTGGAGAGGTGAATGTGCTCCTGCTGGGTGACTCCATGATTAGAGGTATCCAGTGGGAAGGGGATAGGGAGGGAAAAGACTGCCCAGTCAAGGTTAAATGTACCCCAGGCCTAACCGTACATAAGGCCAAATTCCAGCTATACTCAATGGCAAGGGAATGTGAAGGATCCCCAGACTTTCTAGTTCACCTGGGAACAAACAATTTAGAAGGGAACAGTGAACTGGAGATACAGGCAAGATTCAGGGAATTGGCCACGGTTTGCCCCTCTATAGGATGCTTAATCTCCTTTTCTGAGATACTGCCAGTACCAAGGGCAAGTGGGGAAAATAAGCAAAACTTAGGGGGGTGGACCAGTGGCTCAGGGAGTGGTGCAAGTCAGAAGGGCATGGACTGATGGGAGACTAGGGTGATACATGGGAAGACAAAGGGCTATATGACAGGGATAGGCTGCATCTCAACCTGGAGGGTAGGGAGATCCTTAAACTAAAACATTTTGAATTCATTGGTGATAGGTGGGGTTTAAACTTGTAAAGGGGGGAGGGATAGAAAGACTGAAAGCCTCAGCGGGGAAGCTTGAGGGTTCAGGACTAGATCATGCAAAGCGGGCTATGGGTAGCATCAAAAGACCAGGGGGAACCAAGGGGAGAAGAGAGAGACAGGGGACTGTGCTGGGCTGAGAAGACTGGAGAGGGGGTCGGGTGGAGGACAGTCCTGATCAATGCCAGGAACATGGGAAATAAAATGGCAGATATCCAGGCAATGCTAGTTGGGGGTGCAGCAGACTTGGCAGCAATTACTGAGACATGGGCCACCCAAAGGCATGATTGGGACCTAAATTTAGAGGGATACACAATGTTTAGGAAGGATGGGGGGGTAAGAAGGGGTGTGTGTGGCATTGATAGTCAAAAATGACATAGTAGTTGGTGGAATCGAGGAAGCCAAAGGAGATGTACAGGCATTATGGGTAACCCTGCAAATGAGGGGGGGCAAACAATTAAAAATAGGGGTGGTGTACAGACCCCCTGCAATGGAAGCGGAACTGGGGGATTATCTGGCTGAGAACATCAGGTGTCACTGTGGCCTCGGAAAGGGCAGGATGGTGATCATGGGCGACCTGAACATGCCGGGGGCAGACTGGGGCACTATGACATCCTCAGTGGCCAGGGAGTAGAGGTTGATGGATGTCTTCCAGGATGCCTTCCTAGTCCAGCATGTGGGGGAACCTACTAGGCAGGATCAGATCCTGGACATTGTCTTAGCAAACAGTAACTATATAAGGGGCCTGGAGGTGAGCAACCCATTGGCAGGCAGTGACCATGTCATGGTCTGGTTTCTTATGTTCCTAGGGGTGAGGAAATTTGCATTAACATAGAAGTAATAGATTTCAGGGGGGCAATAGGAAGGATTCTTAAAGGGTGCTTGGATGAGATATGCCGACTTGGATGCTGGTAGCTTGAGGAAGACCATTAAGAAGGGGGTTCAGGAGGCTTTGAAAGCTTGCACAAAGGTAAGGCACAAGCAATGTAAGGCCAGTAAGCCATGCTGGTGGACCCGGGAGGTGCAGGAGGCGGTGAGGGAGAAAAAGGCTGCCTACGCACACTTAAAGCACTCAAGAGGGGCTAGGGAGAGGGGAGAGTATGATTTACTGGCTAAGAGGGTTACCAGGATGGTAAGGGGGGTCAAGGCAAAGAAGGAGCTTAACCTGGCCAGTGATATCCACGGTGGGGAAGGGGTTCTATAGATACATAGGGGAGAAAAGAAAAGTGAGGGCACAGATCAGCAGGATTAGAACTGGGAGGAATGGATGCAGGAAGCTGGGGAACAAGCAGAGGTGCTAAATGAGTACTTTGCCTCTGTCTTTACCGGGAGAGGTGGGGGGGGGGATCTTTCTATCCCGATGGGAGGGTAGAGGAGCCCACTGAACCAGGAGGTCAGTTGGAGACTGAAGGACTGGATGAGACTAGGGCAGGGGATGGGTCGTATCTCAAAGGGGAGGAGAGGATGCATGAGGAGGGGGGAATGGGAGGGTGAAATCACAGCGGATAGGGTGAGAGAGGCCCTCCAGTTGCTAAAGACTGAGAAGGTGCCGGGCCCAGATGGGCTGCATCCAAGGGTGTTGAAGGAACTGGTGGTTGTGCTGGCAGCTCCACTGGCCTTACTCTTCAACATCTCCTTGATGACAGGGTGGGTGCCTTAAGATTGGAAGGTAGCTCATGTGGTGCCTATCCACAAGGGGGGGGGGTCCAGAGAGAAGATGGAGAATTATAGGCCCATTAGCCTAATGTCTGTGGTAGACAAGGTTATGGAGGGCATTATCAAGGAGAGGCTGGGGGGCAGCTGGAAAGGTTGGGGCACCTGGATGACAGACAGTATGGTTTTGTTCTGGGGAGGTCATGCCAGACTAACCTGGTGAAGTTTTATGACTGGATGATGGGTGCCCTGGACCAACATTGGCCGGTGTATGTCCTCTATCTGGAGTTTAGTAAGGTGTTTGATTTGGTACCCCACAATGGCCTACTAACAAAGCCCAAGGGGGGGATGGGGTGGGGGGCAGTTGCTCAGGTGGATGGAAAACTGGCTTACGGGGTGAATACAGTGAGTAGTGGTTGGAGGGATAGTCTCCTCCCCCAGGAGGGTAATCAATGGAGTCCCTCAATGTTCAGTCCTGGGGCCACTCCTGTTCAATTCCTATGTCTCGGACATAGGATGGGGTGTTAGGAGTAGGTTGAGTCTCTTTGTGGATGACTAAAAACTGGGAGCACTGGCTGACTGGCAGGAGGGGAAAGATGCCCTGCAGGGGGATCTGGATACCCTGGGGGGGGGTGAGTTAGGAAGAGGATGTTGAAGTTCAATGCAAGGAAATGTAGGGTGCTGCATCTAGGGGTCAGAAACCCGGGACATGCATACACCCTGGGGGGGACCACACTGCAAGTCACATCGGGTGAGAGGGACTTAGGGATAGTGGTGGACAGCAAAATGAATAACACAGAGAATTGTCAAAGAGCTGCAGCAAAATCGAACAGGATATTGGGCTGCATAACCAGGGGGATTACCTCCAACAGGAGGGAGGTAATCCTCCCTCTGTAAAATGCCCTGGTTAGGCCGCATCTTGAGTACTCTCTGCAGTTCTGGAGACCCCATCTTAAGCGGGACATAGTGTTGCTGGAGAGGGTCCAGACGAGGGTGAACAGGATAATTCAGGGCATGGAGGGTAGGACCTATGAGTAGAGACTGGAAAAACTCAATCTGTATGCATTGGAGGAGAGGAGGGATAGAGGGGACATGATAGAGACTTTCAAGTATGTACAGGGGATAAATAAGGGCGGAGCCAGGGAAGTGTTCAGGCTTAAGAAGGGGGGAATTACCAGGAGACACGAGTGGAAGCTGGAAGGGGGGAAGTACAGGGGGGAGTGTCAGAGACACTTCTTCACAGAGAGGGTGGTGGAACCATGGAACGCACTGCCCAGGAGTCTGGAGGAAGAGACCACAGTGGAAGGATTCAAGAAGGGTTGGGACAGGTACAGGGGGAAACTGAGACCAGGGAGGGTTGCCTCTGTGGTTGGGGGGGCGGAAGAGTGAGCTCCCAGTAAGGGGCTAGCTTCCGAGCAGACACAATTGACCATGGGGCCTATTCTTCTCGCGTTTACTATGATTCTATGATTGTAAGAGAAAAAGGTATTGTATGTCAGTACTTTAGACATTGTAGCTTATCTTGATGAAATGGTACCAGCATAATACTTTCTGTTTGTTTTGTTCAGTTTGCAAAAGCTACCATGTATCCTCCACTTGTACCTCCCAATATATTTTCAGCCTAAAGAGTGTGTGTGTGTGTGTGTCTGTGTCTCTGGCTGTGTGTGTGTGTGTGTGTGTCTGAGTGTGCAGTAAGCTGCATAAACACTTAAATATCTGTAGCTTTTCTCAAAAATATTTTAGCATATTGTACTTTCTGAATATCTAGGGCTCAGGTCACAGTTGTAAATTATGAAAGTAAAAAAAACAGCAGGCAAACAGTTTCCCCATTGCATGTCCACACATTGGGGCCAGACAGAACTAAGCAGCAGTACAAATTTGTGTGCCAGAGATGTTACTGGGCACAAAATTGGTCTGCACCTGCTAACATACTTATGAGTGACACCAAATGGTGAGAGAAGATGGATATTTGAAAATTTGGTTAGGCTTCTGCTCATATCCAGTGCCTTTAGCTCAACTTTTACTTTTCATCAGAAGGCACTCTGGAGTTGTAGCAGGCTACAAAGAGGAGAAGATGACACCCATCAATCTGCACTTGTCCATCCCAGTCAATTCCGTCCTTCTCTTATGACAGCATTCCTCCAATCAGTTTCTTTAAAACTGACTCAGTCGGCACATGGCACACTACCAAGGGTTGGCCTTTTGTTTTTTATAAAAGAAAGTCTGGAGAAACAGAGAGTAAGATAGGGCTGGGTAGGAGGAGGGGTTCCCATGGGACAAGCCCTGGTGACCGAAAATAGGCTAGAGTGCATTTTCTAAAAGAGCAAGTACCATCAAATATTAGCAGACAGAAAAGTGTATTAATTGTTGAAAGTAATCAGGTTTTACCTTTTATTTCTGAAGGTTTTTTGTTTTTGTTTTGCTCATTAAAACATTTTCTATTGTATAGCACTAGGTGTTATAAGAAAACAATGCTTTATACCACATCAGCATTGAGACCTCACTCACTGTGACATCACAAATAAGTGATCTGACAGCAGGTGAGTGGCTCTTCCTGAGCAGTTGTGATATCATGATCAGTAAGGTCACAGTACTGACGAGGTGTGAAGAAGAAACTACTGTAACTAGATGAGTCAGCCTCTAGGCAGAGTGTTGTTTTTCACCTGTATCACTCCTAGTGCTGTCAATTAGAAAACCTTCTAGTAAGCTAGCTACTTTTAAAAGTTAATATTACTAACAGGCAGTACATTAGGTAATAAAATGACTGAAGGTTGAGGTGACCCATAGTGGTCCAAAACGTCAACTGGGCTGAATTTAATGTGAAAGTGCTGAATTTTGACACATTCAGTGAAACAAATTTGGCATTGTCACATCCTTAGTTTCACCCCTAGATGTCTTATCATGGCATTGCATTAGCTGCATGGTGCTACATCATGCCCAGGGACTAGGGCCAGAAGAACTGACACCACAGTTGTCGCCCAGCTTACCTGCCCCACACTTTTTGGCCCCCTTCTGAGGCAGTGTTACTGGGATTGTTTCAAGTCTCCCATGCTTGCCCTGGAGGTCCAGTGACCCCCACTAGTACCTCACTCCCCAAGAAATCCTTCACATTCAGTGGATCCCCCAGGCTATTATTCCCAGCAAGATCCATTTGCATGACTGTGCCCACAATGATCTTAGTTCCTTGTCAGCTCCTCTCAGCCCTGATGATGAGGTGCATCACATTGTGACTGCCTGCCTTTAACAGTCTAACAGGCAAGTAAAGTTGCAAAACACAGTGGCATGCTTTCCAAGGGTCACCATTATGAGTGCATCCCTAAATGCCATTACCATTGCAGTCTCACCCCCTTCTCCATACAATAGCAAGTTTATTAGCCACTATCAAGGGAAGGCTAACAACCCACATTCTGCATAGCACAATGGGGCCACTCAGCTGCGAATGCCCCTAATGACCTCCATAATTTCTCAGAATCTTTTCATTTGATTGACTGCAATAATTTCTCCAACTGTGCTGGCTGGTTTCCTTGTCTTGTCTTCAGGAGGTTATATTTTCTACTCTGTAATAACACCAATAATTTAATATAGTGTGCACTTGCTCTCTACATTTCCTCATGTGACTGCTGATTTTATTGTGTGGTTTCTTGAGATTTCCTCAGTCATGATAACCTTTGAGGTCTTTTTGTCCTGGCAGTGCCTGTACTTAGCAGGTTGTATGAATGCATGAATGAATGTGTTTATTTGATCGGTCATATACCATTACAATATGATAAATAAACAATAACACACATCAATAATTAAAAAATAAATAGTAAATAATGCATTGACATAAACACATATAATTGCAATCTCATCTAAAAAGTCAGGATATTTACATCTGCATGTGAGAACAATATAACACTATAATAAAGCTTCTAAGATCAAATGATAGCCAGTCTTTGCAAGAGTTGATTTCTCCTAAATGGAAGCCCCATGCCTTCTAATAGATAATTTTGAGTAAAGCTAAAACAATTAGTTACTTGTATTTAGCTCTGATTCTTATTACAGCCCCGAGATAGCCTGCCATTTTCTGAATGATATAATCATTTGTAGTGAAGAAGATGTTTAATAGTAAAGCCAGGTCCATTGTTGCAATTTCCTTCCATAAAGTTGTAACCACATTTCTCTAGATGTTTTTGTACCTGGGGCAAATCATAATAACATGAAACAAATCTTCCACACTCTCAATGGTACAAGAACAATAAGTAGAATTAGGTTCCAAATCTTTACTATATTCTTTACTATACCTAGCTGTCAACATGTTGCTAGGGAACATTTCCAATTTAAACTTTGTAAAAAGCTGTCTTTGTTTTAAGTTAGTTAGTACATCTAAATACTCTTAATACAGAAATGAGATATCGTTTAGATGTACCCATGGGGCTATTTTCAACTTTGAAATAGTTACAAAATTAAATTTTTAAATTTGCAATATTTCTTGTAGTATATAATTTATATTAAAGACTAATAGAATTCTTTTTATCCAGATACTCTCAGGAAAATTAGCCATGCTGCTTCCAAAATATCATAAAGCTCAGTCAGCCAGTTAGACTTCATACAACTGATCTCTTCCCAAGAGTATTTTTCTTTTAATGAGAGTACTGGCAGTCTATTGTGGTCTAATCATAACAGCTTCACTCAGTAGTTCACTTTCCTAGCTTGTGTATATGCTAGTGGACTGACTAGGCCTAGCTCAGCCTGCAAACGGGCAGCAGGAGTAGAATTAGTCAAGCCAAGGGAGGATCTCAATAATTTATTAGGTAGAACTTCAACTGCCTGATGATTTTCAAGTACCCAAATTTCAGAGTGATATAAGGCTTGAGCATAATACTTCAACTTAACTGCTATAGTTAATGGTTTAACAGAGTTGTCCCCATATTTATAATTGAAGGATTTTAGGGAATTAGCAAACTGTTTTAGCTTAGGAAGAAGAGAATTAACATATCTGGACCATTTCCCATCATACCTCAGCTCTCTATCTTCCACAGGTAGGACACCTGGATCCTGAGAAGGTCCCGACCCAGGGGTTGCGAGGGCTACCGAACCTGTTCTCCCACACCCCCAGAGCAATGCCATAAGGTAAATTGCCGAATGAGTCTGAGCTCCGTACTGCAAGCCGCATTGTGTACTGCAAGCTGGATTTCAAAAGCAAACACAATTACCTTGCAAAAGCGTAGCTGGAAAGCACCATTCTCAGGAGCCTTGCTAACTGCCACATGGGGTGCTCCGCTGCCTAGGAGCTGCGTGCAGTATTGGCCCCACCAGCTGCCCCACCACCACCCATCATTGTCACCATGTTTTATAGCTAACATCACGTGTTGTGCAAAAACCAATCAGCCCACTTTGCCATTTGCAGGCTATACATATTCACCACTAGAGGCCTCCTCAGTATTAACTGCCTGTAAGCTCAATCATGTCAGCCAAAATCGAATCAATGAGCCTGATTTCTCCTAAGTAACATTGTTTCACATTTTCAAAATCTAGCCCTGTCTCCTGGTCTCTGCTACTCCTGACTACCAAAATCCAGGGTTCTCTCTGGAAGGTCCACCCCGACCTGACACTTAGGGTGGGAGCCCTAATTGCTCCCTAAAGTGAATTTGCCTTGTCCTCCTGCTAGCCTGTGCCTGGCCAAAGATGACCACACTGCACCAAGACCTGCTGACCCTGGCCGTGTTGCCATTTCATTTGGGATCTCACCTCTGCCAGGTACCTCACGAACCCCTGCTGCCCAATACAGCTGGGGCCATGGCTCCACTTGCTCAGGCTGGTAACTTAACCAGCTGTCAAGGTCCTCTGACAAGCCTATACTCCTTCAAGCCTCCCTCAGCCTGGCTATCTGCCAAAGGCCTAAAAGTAGCACACCTCACTATCCGCAACATCCTCCAAAACTTAGCAGAACTAACGGCCTGGGCAGCCTACTACAAGCCGGACATTATGGGCATCACGGAAACCTGGCTGAAGCCTCACATCCCTGACTCTGCGTGTGCCCTCCCG
This sequence comes from Neoceratodus forsteri, assembly GCA_016271365.2. Taxonomy (NCBI): domain Eukaryota; kingdom Metazoa; phylum Chordata; order Ceratodontiformes; family Ceratodontidae; genus Neoceratodus; species Neoceratodus forsteri. The sequence goes on along the minus strand of CM028129.1, from coordinate 1,017,737,560 downwards.
GGCTACAGCCTCATCCAGCGGGACAGGGCAGTCAGTAAGCATGGGGGAGGTGTGCTCCTATACTTTAGGGTGCACCTTAACGTGTCTACAGTGTCTCATTCACCTCCTGAACCCCCAGCCTGTGAGTTCCTTCATTCCCTCCTCCTACTTGGGAACACTAAAAAGGTGCATCTTTTCTGTGCCTACAACCCTCCGAAAGGTGGTGTTCAAGGACTCTCATCACTACTTGACCACCTTAAAGAAAAGGTTGGCTCAAATGAGCTACTAATCTTGGGGGGCCTCAATCTCAATTGGCTGGGGCCAAACACCAAGCAATTTGAGCCTCTTCTCTCAGGCCTTGCTCTCAGCCAGATCATCAAGGGACCCACAAGGATCTCCTCTCGGGGGGAGAAAGGGTCACTTATTAACTGGGTACTAAGAAACAGATTGGACAGAATTATCCACTCAGGAACTATCCCAGACGTTATCTCAGATCACTCTCCAACCTACTGCGTATGGGGCACCTCCTCGCCCAAAGTCCCCAGCAGAGTGGTCCAGATGAGTGACTATTCCAAACTCATCCTCAATGACTACCTCGAGAATCTACGATGTATTGACTGGTCTAGGGTCCCTGCTACAAATGACCCTGTTGCAGGCCTTGCTCATTTCCTTGACATATTTGTCCCCTTGCAAAACAGACATGTACCCCTTACAAAAAGGAGGGTGAGGGGCACGGTCATGAAGTGGCTTCATGGTGGACTATTATCCCTCATGAAGCAGTGAGACAAATGCTGGGTGAAACACAATATTTCCCGGAACAATAACAACCTCCTCGTATACCGGCGGCTCAGAAACTCCTGCAAGAGAGCCATACGCACCGCTAAGAGCGAGTACTGCAAATCTGCCCTGCTTGCCTTGGCCAATAACTCCCGGCGCTTTTGGCAAAATGTCAAAAACCTGTTTGGAGGGTCTGCCAAAGAAACAATCGCAGACTTGAATATTGGAAGGTCCAGATGCAATAACCCCCATACTATTGCCACTACATTTAACTGAATGTTCACTGACCTGCCTGCTCCTCCTTCTTCCCAACTCTATGCCCCATACCGCCAGATGGACACCCCCAACCGCCATTCTACCTCAAATGGATCTCAGTTGGAGAGACTCAGGAACTTATGGCTGGTCTCTCTCTCACCACACGGGGGCAGGTCATGACAGCCTCGAACCAAAGCTGCTGAGCTTGGGGGCTCCTCCCTCGCCCTGCCAGTTGCTCATATATTTAACTCTTCTCTTATCTCAGGGATAATACCTGATGTATAGAAGGTGGCCAAGGTTGTTCCTGTTTACAAACAAGGCGACCCCAAGGATATGAAAAACTATTGCCCCATCACCCATAAGGCAGTTGCCTCTCAACTCTCCCACTACCTTCAGGGTTATGCAGTTCTCTCCCCAGCTCAGCATGGCTTCAGAAAGGGACACAGCACATCAATTGAACTTGCCGCAGTTACCTCTGAGATCAGGTCCGCTACTGACCAAGGCAAACTGACTAGAGCCATCTTCATCGATCTCTCTAAGGCCTTCAATCGGGTTGGCAATTCCCTCCTCTATTCCACTTTTCATTCCCTTGGATTCTCCCACTAAGCCCTTGCCTGGTTTTCCAACTACCTTGAGGGAAGGCAGCAATACACCTGCTTCAACCGCACCCTCTCCACCCTCTCCCCTGTTAACTGTGGGGTCCCCCAGGGATCCATCCTTGGACCCATTCTGTTTTCCCTTTTCATAAAGGAACTGCCCTCTGTTGCTACCTATGGGCACCCAACTCTATACGCGGATGACCTCGTCATACTGTCCAGTTCCCAGGATATTACTAGCATCAACTCCTGACTTAACTCAGACTTCGTTCTTATCCAGAACTGGTTTGAGGGACACAAGCTCACCACCAACCTGGAAAAGACCCAGGCCATGCTCTTTGGTTCTGTGGCCAAAACCACTTCCTGCCCTGCTCCTCTAATGATCTATGGAGCTAATGGCTCCCTCTTGCCGGTCACTGACACTGTCAAGTATCTATGAGTTACCCTTGATCCACAACTGGATCTCACCATGCATCTTCAGAATATCTGTAAAGCCACAAATGGCAAGCTTGGACTTGCCTACAGAGCCAAAGACTGCCTCGCCCCGGCTGCTTGCCTCACCATAGCCAGGGGCATACTCCTTCCCACACTTTGCTATGGGCTCATAGCCTTTGCCCCAGTCCCAAATTCTAGCCTAGCAAAATGAGATACTGCTTATAACAACATATGCCGCTTCGCACTCTCTGCACCTTGCCTTACACGTCACTGTGAGCTCTACTCTCACCTGGAGTGGCTCCCCCCTGAAAAGCACCACGCATTTGTCCTTGGCAACTTCATTGATAACATAGTTAGAATGGCCACGCCTTCTGCACTTGCCCTTCCCCTCAAATATGAAACCCCTGCCTACCACTTAAGATCTAGTGCTGCCCAGGTAGGCCTGGTTCTAATGAACTGCACCCTCACAGGTGACCGAGCCTTCTCCATCTATGCATCTATACTGTGGAACTCCCTCCCTGCCCTTGTTTGTGCCTCTCCCTCCCATCCCTGCTTCAAAACATCCCTCTGGAACTTTCTCAAAACCGCCTCTGCCTGTCTTCATACTATATAGACCCAGAATAGTTTCTCCTCCTCCCTCCCCTCTGATACACTATGGGAGTCTGTGAGGTGATACACCAACTGCTGTTAATCTCTGCTGATGACCAGCAAAGGCACTTTCCACCCTCCTGTTGGTGAGGCACTCTTGTCATATTAGTTCCCACTTCTAGTTGCACTATTTTGAAGCACATTCTCTCTGTTGATAGGTGCTCATGTACTTTCTCGTAATTTTGATGTATTCTCTGTCATAATGTTATCTGTTCTTATTCTACCTCTCAATTGCTGTTTTGTATGTTGTTGACTTACTGCCAACCTTACCATTTAAAGCCAGTTGTACCATTTGCTGTTCCACCCACTTGTTCGTGGGTACATATGTTACCCTGACTCTGTATTGTGTTTCTTATGTACTCTGTAACATCCTGGGTCGCACCTGAAAATAGGCACTTGTTCTCTAGTGTGCTTACCTGGTTAACAAAAGCAAATAAATAAACAAATACATTTGAAAAATGGAGGCCTAGAGAAACATAAGATTTCACAGTACTAAGTCTTTTATCTCCTTGTCTCCAAGTTTTAGTTAGTTTATTTGAACCCATGACCATAATTTGGCTTTTATTCTCATTAATGGTCAGTTTGTGTTTAACACCATATTCTTTCAAGAAATCAAGTTTCCCCTGTAATTCCCCCTGTTATAATGATATTAAGACAAGATCATCGGCATATGCCAACACAGGACAAAATGTATTTGTTATTCTGGGTGAGTCAGTTGAAGAATTTTACAAAGAAATTAGTAAATTATTAATGTAAATGCAACACAAAGTAAGGGACAAAACACAGACCTGCCTGACCCCACAATTCATTTCAAAGGTAGTTGAAAATTGACCAGTTGTCCCTAATTCAACCTGGGCACAAGTATTATAATACCATTCTCTTATAATAGCAATAAGTTCAACAGCTATGCCAAGTCCTTCATTATTGTCCATAAAGTATAATGTGAAATGGAGTCAAAAATGGAACTAAAATCTATGAATACCAGATATAACTTCTGTTTACGTAATTTGACAAATTTTTCAAAAAGGTGAGATAAAATAAAGCAATTATCTGCAGTGCTTTTTTTTAAGTAACTCTTTATAAGATGCTTTGGCTTGGTTTAATGATTTAAATTCACCTTTATGATTACTGACTCTGACTTCCTAATTAGCTGATTTAACTGCTTCTTGTCCAATCAGCACTCTTTATCATACAAATTATGCATCAGAGACCTAGAACTGCTTGTAGTTACCACGAGTAATTCCCTTATGACTTCAAAGCAGAACTACAGTTGCTTAACCAGACTAGAACCATTCCATGAAATACAGTCTCATTTGGGGAAATACCTGCATATAAGGGATCCAATCTCACTGCTGCAAGTATAATTCCATTTAACTCTAACATTGTTCCTTATTTGTAGATTATCATAACATGTGACTGAAAGTTTCTTAACTGGAAGTTCAAATAGCAACATCAAAGGAAAATTATCACTGTCAGCTCTGGGGAAAATCACACATGAATCCCAGATATCCATACAATCATTCCAAAATACATAATCAATAATTGAAGGTCCAAGCTTATTATAACACGTAAAATTGCCCATGGTATCACCTTCAAGTCTTCCATTGAGTGGTACTAGATTGTAGGATGTTAAGATATCTATACGCTTGAGGCCACTATTGTTAGTCTTTAGATCTAAAGAGGATGTGGGAAACTTAAAAACATTTCCAAAATGCCGGTTTTGTACTGAACTATCAGAAAATTCATCATAGCTGCCCACTCTAGTGTTAAAGTCACCACACATTTAAATTTTTCACATGCAGTTGTGGCCCATGACCTATGTGTAAGATCATCTAAATCCTCCAAGATTTTAATATTAAAACATTTTGAATTACAGGGGGATACATAAACATTAATCAGACAAAAGTCAAGTTAGCCCAATTTTACAAGAAAGGACTGAGAAAAGGAATTGGAAAATAATAAATCAACTGATAAATCTTCTGTAACCTTGAACCAAGTGACTGGACTCACAGAAGGTCAACCAAGTCTGGAATGCTTATTGCCCAGAATCTGATAGGTGGAATAACCATTTAGTGTAACATTGTTAGTTGCCAAATGCCTAGTTTCCTGTAAGAAATAATATTAAACTTGATTCAGAAATCCTATGCAATTGTGATCTACAAACTTTGTTAGTAAACCAGCTATATTCCAAGATATAATCAAAAATGTATTTTTTTGTTTCTGAATTAATAGTCCATGTTTTGGGTGGAGGGAGCCCTGTAGTCAATCAATATACTCCTTAAAAGCGGGCCACACCGATTTAAAACTGAAACATTGTATTTCTTTTCTGGTACATCTAGCTCTTAAGTAGATTTGTTCTGCCTATCGGGTGTGAAATATTTAGAATTCTGTTTTGTTGCAGAAAAAAAGTTTCATTACTGCCTGCAACATAGTGAACAGTAATAATATACAGACCCATTGAATCAAGCATAGAGAGATGTTACAAGATTTTACCATACAGGATTGTGTATTTGACCCGAATTAGGATTTGACCAATTTCTGGGTCACTTTGATCAGTAATTGTGATATTAAGAAGTTGTTCAAATAAGTCAGTTACAATTAGTTTGAATTTCTTATCAGTCTCACTTTCTGTATGACATAAGCCATAAGGAAACAACTTTCTGGGGAATAAGGTCTCATTATAGGCCTGCTTGACAGAGTTATTATGCAGACATGTTTGGCTTATCAACAATGTGCACCCCAACTGGGTCCAGTAATGGAGCTTTGTGCAGAATCATATCCACTGCCCCTTTGCCTGACAATATAGCATCAATCTGTTTTACACAGTTCTGTGCCTTATGCCTGTAAATTTTAATTATTTTAATGTCTAAAGCTGAGATTTCCAAAACATGTGTAAACAAGTTAGGGACAACATGTTTCAGTCTACCTAGATTTTCATTTGGAATGGGCTTTAATCCAAAATTGCTGATATTGCCTAGTTCATTCACAGTTTGAGATAATTTCAGTAGTTTCCTATTAATAAAATCCACTGAGAAACTCTGAGACTGCAAATTCGTGTTGTTCAGTCAGATGTGATAAGCAACCCTAGCATTAGAGCAGAATAATGCGCCCCCTTTCCCCCTCCTACAACTGACACAGGGTCCTCCCCGACTCTATGAATCCGCTTCCTACCTATCTCTAACTAATGGAATCCTGACGGCTGCATACCACTGTCTCTGGTAAACTAAGTTAAAGCCTGGACTGCACTGCCAGTACTGTTTATGAATGCTGACTGTTAATTGTATGTTTCTCCCTGACTACTGCTTGAACTATGTATGATTCCTTGTATTTTGTAATCCCTCCACCCTCTGTAACCTCTGTATTTTGTACTCCCTCCACCCTCTGTAACTGACGTGGAGCCTTTGCAAAAGAGTCTATGACTCAAAGGATTGTAATTCCGATCTTATGCAATAAATAAATAAATAATAAAATAAAATAAAATAAAAACACACATCTATGTCCACAATAGTCTTTGTCATCCCATAGTTAGACTATATCATTACCAACAATATCAGAGCCAGTAGCTGCCCTTAAAAGGTGCACAATCTGTTTTTTATTTTACTCTGAAGTAATTGCATTGTTCCAAAGATAGCCATACAGACTCAAGAACACACAATCTAATAAAACTATCAGCTCTTTCTCCACTGGTGAATGTGTATTAGAAGAGTTCATACTAGGCTCTTCTGTTTAGCTGAGCCCTAAGTAATATATTGGGCTTCAGCATTCCAGATTTGCCAATTCTCTCTAAAGTTGTTCAAATTGTCCCTAAATAGATTCATTTGTTGATTAATAGTCTGTATGGAGCACAATATCACCTTACTAGTTGCCCTGTCAGATGGGATGCAGTCTTTGTTAACAGACGATGCATTTATATCAAGATGTTGATTTTCTTGCACTTCTATAAGCCATAAACTGCTATTGTCTGCATTAGCACAGGACAGATTTAAAACATCCTTAGTAGTATTAATAGCATTCGTTTTTATTTTACTACTTTGTAAAACCTTAAATGAACTAGTGTCTAAGGTGGGGAAAAAGTAGCACTTTGCTCTTTTTAGCTTTCTTAGCTTTCTTAACCTGCTTCTCAATTTTCCCCTTTGGTTTTACTGGGGAATCAGGGATACAGATTGTAGAGAAATATGGCCTTACTTGTGAAGTATTGGAAAGCGGGATAGAAGGTGTCCCAACTATAGGGACTAGTTTATCCAATTTATTAAGTAAATCATATAAACTACAGCCATTTATAGCAATGTTGCATTTGAGGGTTTTTAATTCATTACAGACCCACACTAGCTGATCCAAAATCATAAGGAGAACTGCATATGGATCCTTTGTGAATGTTTTGAGTTCATTATCTAAACTAAAATGATAGGAAGCAATGGGGTTCCCATAGAGCTGTGTGGAATACAAAATTCTGCCTCAGAATGACTGTTCTGATTCCATGGAATTCCATGGAAATGTTGTGAAAATTCTGTGGAATGTTGCACAATTTTAAATTTCAGTTATTCACTATAATTTTAATAATATGCATCCCAAACACCACATTTGGAACCAAACTGGAACCCCATATCTTACACAAGTGTATCAAATGTCAGAGCTTTAGATTAAGAAAGGGGACAGAGTTATGTGTGGCCAAACATTTAATCAAAATTAAATTTTTTGTTATTTTGAGATCATTTTAAAATTTCTTATCCAGAGTTCTCCACAATATCAGAATTTAGAGAAGCACCTAGAATGTGTATGTGCACCATGTTTTAAGTCTCAAGCTTCAATGGGAGCTGAGTTATAGGTAGCTAAATATTTTACCAAAAATTGGATTTCTGTAATTTTTTTATAATTTTGGCAGTATTCATTAAAGTGTTACAAAAATTAACAGGTATGCAGGTTATCACTACATTTGTATACGCACACAGTTTCAGATTTCTAGCCTTAAATGGGACTGAGTTATAGCCTGCCAAACATGTTGCCAAAATTTAAATTTCAGTTCCCTCTAATGTTAAAATGACATATCAAAATGTAACCAGAGATGAAACATTTAGACTACTATACCTCACGGTAATTTCAGAAAAAGTTCATATTTTCAGCTTTAAATGGGATTGAATTAAAAGAAGTCAAACTTTCACAACATTTAAAAATTTTATTTTGCAAGAATGCAAACTACAAATGTATAAATCCCTGAATCTTTAAAACTAGCGAATGTAATACCATTAAATCTGGTAGGTTCTTAGACCTAACAGGGATACTGTATGCCAATTTTATTAATTGATTGCTGTGAGAGACTGCAAAATAACATGTGTACTTGAAGTCAAATCCCATGAGTCTTTATGAAAATTGTAGAATTTCATGAAAGATTCCATAAAACTGGAATTTTTTAATTTCACTCAGCCTTATCTGGGGGATTCTAATTAGAGGATGGGGTATAAGAGGCAGGTAGCACAGAGGGTCACCAGGTTCTGGAGTTAGATGCACAGTTTCACCAAGAAATGGACAGCTGAGCTGGGTAGCACAACTGAGGTAGACCCCCAGGTTAGAGCAAGAAAGCACAGAGTGTCAACAATTCCAACTTGGATGCAGGATATTTAAGGATCACATCCAGTAAATGTATGATCTGGGGAGCCTGGTGTACATGCAAGTCTAGGACTTACAGGTACTCAAAAAGATGTTGTGGGGGAAGACAATGTCTTGGGCAGCAGGAAGAAATAATTCTGGCTATTCCAACAGGGTAGGTCAATAGGAAAAGAAATAGGTGACTCACATTTTAAGGGAGTATGCCACTGTAAAGAACAAAGAGGATATCAGTGGTATCAGTAGTTCTACTGAGTGAATCTGGTTATGCAAAAAGAGAAGGGGGGGGTAGTCACCAAAAGAGGAACAGCAGAACTGCAAAAAGCTCAGTGCAGCTTATAAAATGAAGTACTGATACATGCATTGTTAATGCTAAATTCTACACAAAAAATTCTGGATGTTTTATCTACAGTATATGCTATCATAAACATGTGAGAAAATTTTATTGATCATTTGTTTTCTTCTGCAAAATTAAAACTGCTTAACCAATTTATCCAGGTGTGTTAGACACCAGGATACACTGACTATGGATATGCATGTCAAACATTTACTGTATGCATGCAAGAGCAGAGAAGTTACATACAGTAGTAGTCACAGACACTGCCAGCTATTTCCCCAAATTTCTGTGATATTCCAGAAATATCTCTTGCTTTCTTCATTTCCACAGTAGGGGTAGCTGAGAGAGAGGGAGGGAGGCAATATAGCTCAGTGGTTTAAGGCTCTGAACTGCAAATCTGGGGACATCCAACAGACAAGACCTGGGTTTGAATCCCACAGCTTCCACTTGTATACTATGTGACCCTGAGCAAGTCACTTAACTTCCCTATGCTCCCAGGTAGCTCCTTTAAAAAAGCTTTCAGCTTAGTGTGCTACTCCTGGTTAAACAACTAAATAAAAAAAAAACTCTTCAGAAATTTCACAAAATATCTGGAAATAGCTGGCAATGTCTGTGGCTACTACTGTCATCCACATTGTTGATAGTTTACACACAGTTTTGTAAATATTTATATAGTAAAGTTTTGAACCACTGCAACTTAAAAATCTCTTATCTAATTCTTTTCATATTTAGATTATTTGATAAGCATTACACACAGGTTATCAGTACTAATTTACACATGCCTAGCTCTAAAGGTGTCTTAGTTATATGCAGATGTTTTTTTCAGGAAATTTCATGAAAAAAATAAAATGACAGATTTTGAGCATATATATTTTTCAGATGATGCATCATATTGTCATGAAATAGGGTACATTATTAGAACACCTATCATCAAGAAATCATGACAAATTAATGATCCCTGACCCAATAGATGGTTAAGGTATATGCAGATAAAAATGTTCATGAAATTTCGCACAAAAAATTAAATGACAATATTTGAGCACCTCTAATTATGAAACTGTAAATCGCAATGTCATGATATTTGGTGAGTTAATGGCCACTGACTCAAAGTGTGTGTGTATATATATTCCAAATTGCAAAATTCTAGCATGAACAGCAGCAGAGTTATAACCAAATAACTAAATTTTAAACATTCATCAAAATTCTGACAAAATTCACCTAAATTTCACTGACCTTTATGAAATTTCATTGAAATTCTGTGGATTCTAAATTTTCCCATTCCACACAGCTCTAGATCCCCAGCCCCAGAGTTCCCCAAAGTACAGTAATAGTGTGGATTCTGGGATGTTTTATTATTTATTTTAGTATCAACCTTTTTTAACCCAGCTATAGCGTCCTGTATATACACAGTTATGCCCTGCAAATCAGCAGAGCAGTTAGGACAAACCCCAGTTATGCCAGATTCAGGTCCTGGTGAGAATTCCAGAGAATCTGACAGAGAGTAGAGAGGGGTGGTGCCAGAGGACTGGAGGCAAGCAAATGTGGCCCTTCTGCATAAGGGGGGAGGGAGGGAGGAAGTGGGAAGTTACAGGCCCATGAGCTTGACATCAGTGGTAGGCAAGCTCATGGAGAAGCTAGTAAAAGGCAGGATCACCAGCTACCTGGAGACAAATGGCCTGATGAATCCAAGGCAACATGGTTTTACTAGAGGCAGATCCTGTCAAAAAAATCTGATAGAGTTTTTTGATGGGGTCACCAAGGAAATAGATCAAGGTAGAGTGGTAGATGTAGCTTATTTGGATTTCAGGAAGGTGCTTGACTCAGTGCCTCATGGGGGGCTGCTGTGTAAAATGGCAGGACTGGAGATGGGGCAGGGGCAGTCAAATGGGTGGGAAACTGGCTGGGGAAAAGGAGGCAGAGGGTCATAATAAATGGGGTGGCATCCAGGGAAGGCAAGGTTATGAGTGGGGTCCCACAGGGATCAGTGCTGGGGCCCCTACTGTTCAATATATTTGTAGGAGACATCATGGAAGGCCTTGAGGGGGGGTGTGAGTATGTTTGTGGACGATATCAAAATCTACAATAGGGTGGACACGGAGGAAGGGGTGGAACAAATGCAAAGAGATTTGGGGACACTGGAGGCATGGTCAAAAAGGTGGCAGCTAGAATTCAATGCAGAAAAATGTAAAATCATGCATCTGGGCTACAGAAATCAGAAGGCAGGATACCGTATGGGGAGAAGAGAGTTGGAGGAGATGGAGCAAGAAACAGACCAAGGCATCATTATATCCGGGGACCAGAAGGTGGAAGTGCAGTGTGGGAGGACAGTGGCCAGGGAGAGTGGAATGCTGGGATGCATCAGAAGGGGGGTCACCTGTAGGAATAGGGAGGTCATAGTACCCTTGTACACCTATTTGGTTAGACCACACTTGGAGTATGGAGTCCAGTTCTGGAGGCCATACCTCAGGAAGAATGTGGGGAGGATAGAAAGGGTTCAGAGGAGAGTGACAAAAATGGTAAAAGGGTTAAGCCACCTAACCTATGAAAAAAGGTTGAGAGATTTGAACATGTACTCCCTGGAGCAGAGGAGGGAGAGGGGGGACATGATCAAGACCTTCAAGTACCTTAAGGGTATAAACAGGGTGCTGGGGGGAGCATCTTCAAGGTGAAAGGAAGTCAGAGGACGAGGGGGCATGGCCTGCAGGTGGAGGAAGGACAGTTCAGGGGTAACATTAGAAAATACTACTACTCAGAAAGAGTCATAGAAAACTGGAACAGACTCCCAGAAACAGGTGTTGGAGAGGAAACAGTGGAGGGATTTAAAAGAGCATGGGACAACCACATGGGAGTGTTAAAGGGGGGAGGCAGAGGTCCAAGCAGATAGCTGGGCAAATGGGCAGACTTGGTGGGCCTAGTTCAGTCCTTTTCTGCTGTCACACTTCTATGAATCTATAGGCAACAGTAGCATATCTGTCATTAACTACAACATGCCTTGTGACCCTACTTAAAACTACTCCACAGTTTTTGGGAACGTGTAGTGCCAAGAGTCTTCTTCACCAACCAGCTGCCAGTCTGGTATGAAAAGCTGCTTGACTCCAGTAGGTTGCATGCTTACAGTATCTCTGGGGCTGGAAGATCAGACACCAGGAACATAAACTAATATCACATACTTAAACTGTAATGTGGAAAGGGGGGTTGCAGATGCATCACTGAGGTGCCATCCTTTGGAGGAGATATTAAACTAATGTTCCAGTTTCACATCCACTGACACTTACAGTAAGAGTAAAGGATTTTGCTGGCCAGCATTAGCCTTGTCATTAAATCACAGTCACTGTGCAGTGTGCCTTTCCTGGTCAAAAATTAAATACAACATAAACAAAACATAACATAAAAATTCTTAATGAAATATTCCACCAGTTCACTGTACATTTATAGATTCAAAATGTAATATCCATATGAAGCTTTTAATAGAAACATCGACTTTGATGGCAGATAAGGACTGCTTGGCCCACCCAGTCTGCCCATTTTCCTACTTATTGGATAAGCTGCAGATCCTAGGTTTACCAACAGTCTACTTCCACCTACCTCCTACTAGAAGTACCTTATGTCTGTCTCATGCATTCTTAAATTCCCCCACTGTTTTTGATCTCACAACCTCCTCAGAAAGGCCGTTCCATGTGTTCACCACCATCTTCATGAAAAGATACTTCCTCACGTTGCCCCTGAGTCATCGCTATCTATTTCAAGATTGTGCCCTCTTGTTCTTGCACATCTCATTTTCCGGAAGATGCTACCCTCTTGGACTTTGTTGATTCCCTCGAGGTACTTGAACGTTTCTATCATGTCCCCCCTCTCCCTCCTTTCCTTGAGGGTATATATGTTAAGCTCTTTTAGTCTCTCTTCATATGTCTTCTGGTGCAGATCCTGTACCATTTTAGTTACCCTCCTGTGGACTGCCTACATCCTGTCTATGTCCTTGAGGAAATGGGGTTTCCAGAACTGCACGCAGTACTCCAGATGGGGTCTCACAAACCATCTGTAAAGAGGGATAACAACTTCTTGTTTTCTACTGGTGATGCTTCTCCTTATGCATCCCAGTATCCCCCAGCCCTCCTTACTGCCTTCTCACATTGCATTCCTACCTTTAGGTCATCTGACAGGACTACCCCAGGACCCTTTACATTTCTATTGTTGTTACTACCCCCCCACATTGTGTACTCTTCCCCTGGGTTTTTGTTTCCCAGGTGTGTTACTTTGCCCTTCTTTACATTGAATCTAAGCTGCCATACTTTTGGCCCCTCCTCCAACTTTGCCAAGTCCCTTCTCATCCATTCTACCTCCCCTTGTGCATCAACCCAGTTGCAGATCTTTGTGCCGTCTGCAAAAAGGCATATGTTTCCTTCCAGTCCCTCCACAATGTCACCTATAAAGACATTAAAAAGGACCAGTCCCAGTACTGAACCCTGCGATACCCCACTAGTAACCCCCCTTTCTTTGGAGTGGACTCTGTTTACTATTACCCTCTGCATCCTGTTGTCAGGACTAAAAGAATAACTAATAGAATTGTGCCATAATCTTACCCATCGAACACTTCAATAATACCCCTTTTCAACAGAGCATCCCACCACAGATTCATGTTTTTATACTTTCTATTTGTGTCCCTTATTTTCTCCTCACCTGCTACCTAGTCCTCCAATCATGTGCCTAAGCCCTGTTCTGCTGGCAATAGGAGTCCTCAAAGTTTCCAGACCACTACCTTTGCTTGACATCCCTTTTGGACCTTCTGATCATAACCCACAATTTATCCCCCATGGGTAGGATCCCCCAGTTTCCCATACTGGGGATATATACTTCATTTAATTAGCAAAGTTTGAGAAGAGGGCCATTGAATATTGGGATGAGTCAGTAGGGCATTACTGTGACATGCAAAGCAGAACAGCTTCACCTGTAAGAGGCCTCTGTTGTGTTTTTCCCAACAAAGTCATTTCCCTTATCCTGCCCCCTACAGCGTAATCCAAGAGCTATCTTGCCAACACACAGTTGCTGTTTTGGGGGGACATAAACAGGGTGGTAGAATGCAAGTCCCTAAACAAATGGCTGCTAATGTAAGAATCAGCTAAGTTTGTAAAGGGCAAGCATTGCAAGAATAAGATATTGCTATGGGGCTAATAAAAACAAGATGGTGGAAGGCAAGCCAAGGGGAGATGAAGTAGTAGACTGTTCTTTGGGGCAGAACAAGACCAAACAGACCAAGAACAAGTATGTGTATAGGAAGAAGCAAAACAGGTTTACAAACACAGAAACATAGACAATCATAGTAGAAAAAGTACGATGGTTCATCCAGTCTGCCTGTAGTTCCCTATCTATTTCAGTTAAAATTGCAGGGCAGAACAAGAGCATAATATTACCACTATGCCAAAAATGATAGGGTGGGTACAGAGCCAGCTGTATAAAAAGATACGTTCGGAGATATGGGCAGAGTCACTAGGGTCCCACTGTGTCATGTGGGGCAGGCAACATCATCTGTCAGGGGCCTCTGTTGTGCTTTTCCAAACTAAGTTGTTCCCCTTATCCCACCCCCTAGGGTATGACCATGAGGAGCAACCTTGCCAATAGACTGCTACTGTTGGTGGGGGGGACATAAACAGGGTGGTAAAATGCAGGTCCACAAAATTTTACTACTCTTATATGAGCCAGGTACATTTGTAAAGGACTAGAATTGTGGGAATAAGAAGCTGATCTTTTGTGGGAAATAAAAAAAACAAAACAAGTTGTGGAAGGAAAGTCCAGGAAAAGCTGAGGTGGTAGACTATTGACTTAGGGGCAAAAACAGGCCAAGTGGACCAATGACATGCACAGGTGTAGGAAGAAGTAAAACAGGTTGCAATTGCAGTTGCAGAACAAGAGCTAGATGTTGCTGCAATGCAGAAAATTGGGGTGTGTGGCCTGGCCATAAGACAAGATCGAGGGTTATTATGAGAGTTCCGTACCATCCTGTCCAAATCTCAGCAATCATATTAGATGTAACTAACTATTTGTGATCATCTCTCAACAAAATATACACTCCATGATGACAGGTAGAAAATCACTGAAAAAACAGCTGCAGATCTCTCTTTTAGGCAGCCAAATCAGTGACTGAAAAAGATGGGCCTGGGAACATTACATGCTGCACTAACACTCAGGCAGTGGCCACCAAACAACAAATGGCAGAAATGGCCAACTAAGAAAGTGAAGTACCTACTTTAAAAACATCGTCTATTCTTCTGTACACTGTGAAAATAGAAATGCTGGCAGGTTTTGAAAACCTTAATGCTCATTATACTCATTAACAGAAATTGTTTTTTTCTTTTTTTTTTCTTCAATTTTTTTAACCAGGAGTGGCACACTAAGCTGAATGCTTGTTTACAGTTGTGACCTAGAAGCACAGGGAAGTTAAGTGACTTGCTCAGGGTCACACAGTATGTAAGTGGGGGCTGTAGGATTCAGACCCAGGTGTCTCCAGATTTGAAGCTCAGAGCCTTAAACCACTGAGCTATACTGCCTCCAATGGTTAAAGATCTGGGGTCTCTGTCAACTCATATAACAAGTGGCTAGATGAACTTGAAACAAGAGTCGCTGATAGGGATAAGGAAGCAAAAATCCTCTCCCAACATCTTTGTTCTGCAGAAAATCTCACTAAATTACTTGAGAAAATAGCTGACGACCATGAGAACCATGAAGACTGCAACAACGTGTAGCTAGTAGGCCTACTGTAGGGGATTAAGGGAACAGACCCCATAACATGGCTTCCTGAAGTCTTGGGTGCAGAAAACAGAGATCACATGGAGATACAGAGAACACACAAATCTCCGTTGGAAATGACCAAATCTCAGATAACCTCCCTGACATTTTCATATTAAATTTTTGTGATATCCAGATCAGCAATTGGTCTTCGTAGCCATGATGAAAAAGGCCCTAATCAGAACAGACCATGCAGTGGTTAAAATGTTTCCCAACTACTGTACAGCCAGCAGCTGCAATCCAGAAGACAGTTCTTTAATGAAGAAAAGAAGAAGCTCTGCACCAACAGCTGGCAGTTTGCTCATCTCTACCCCTCAAAGCTTATCATCAGATCTCAGAGATGGGCAATATGCACCTTTTCTTCTCTGCAGGCAGACGAAGCATTTCTCAATCAAGAACAAGCCACACAAGAGGGCAGAATAGGGCAGCACAGAATGTGATCATACCAGCAGAACACATTCTATACTGTGAGTACAGGGCTCTGGGGGTGGGGGGATGGGAGGGATGGTTTGCCTCAAGGGGATGGACAGCAAACACAGGCAGCAGTCTTATTAAGTGCCAGTTATCAAATCAGCCAACAATGCACACTGACCCAATTATTGCATTACCAACATTAAGCTCTCATGTTACAAAACAGGCTGTCAGTGTCTTCTCTGTATGCTTTTTGGAGGCCTAGTCTATAGAGGTATGGGAGACGGACTCTCGTGACTTCCCTGCATCTATAGGGCCTTAAAACAGAATGGGCTGCATAATGGCTGTTCCTGTAGGTGGGGGCCAGATGGGGAATTCGAGTGTGTTCCTCTTACAGGCTGACAAATTATAATAAAATGAGACTGCTTCTCCACCATAGAAGTCCTGAGGCAGGCCCCCCCAGACAAGTTTGACCTTTCAATTATCATGGAATGCCATATAAGTTAGCACTCCCTTAAAGCACAAAACATTAAAACATCCAGCTCCATGAAAACTTCCAAACTATTTTTTTGGTTTTTTGTTTGATCCTCTGAGCACTGAGCCATAACAAGTTAACCGGCTCTAGGACTTACACTATGTATTTACAAAAGATGGTTTTAGGCATGCACCTAGCCAGAGGATCTCATTAGTGGGGTAGAGCAGCTGGAAAACTCCCTTCTTTCTGGGGCCTAGCTGGCTTTTGAGACTTCGCAAACCTTCTACATATATGCATGTGTTAAGGAAGCCAGGTTGCAGTTTCACATGACTTACTACAACATTTTCCAAAAGTTAACCAATCAGTTATGTTTCATTCATTCTCTACTGCCCTAAAAACTTTTTCTTTTGAATCTCCATTACTGCTAAAATGTTTTCTGTACTATTAGTCACCATATTCAGACATTGAAACAGGTCATTGTCCTCAGTTAGCTCAACCACGAAAGCGAAAAGGTTGGCAGGGCCAAGAGGGGCCCAAAGCTGCTAAGGGAATTTTGAGCCCATTGCTCACTATCACTGTTTTGTTAAAGCTGGAATAGGGAGTAAGGCAGTGGAGAACACATGTTGGAAGAGTGATTTAGTCTTGGGAATATTGCAGTCATCTCTTTACATAAGGTTGCTTGGTGTTATGAATTTTACAAAAACTTGGTGCACATCTTTATTTTTGGTGCAGTTCCAGGGGATGGGCTTGGGAGGTCTGGGGCTGTAGCCATTAGAGTGGCTTTCTTACTGGGTAAGGGCTGTGGATGAAGTAAAATGTATATTATCTTGGAATGTTGATGGACTGAAAACAGTAGTTTTTGGCTGTGTGTTTGTAGTAGAATTTGAGATATTTTCTTAACTGCAATTTCTGTGTGCTTTTCCATTTAGTTTGGGCAGGATTGAAAGATTCTAGCTGATAAGTTTGTGACTCTGTGTTTGTAATTAGCTGTGTCTGAACTTTAAGTGCAGGCATCGTATTACAGGGATTAGTGTAGTCTGAATGTGAGCTCTTAACTGCCATTTCAGTTTGGTTCTTCATTTAGTTGGGGAAGGACTGAGGGATCCTAGCTGGTGAGTTTGTGACTGTGTGTTTGTAGCTGAATTTGAGATATTTTCTTAACTGAAGTTTCTGTGTGCTTTTCCATTTAGTTTGAGCAGGATTGAGGGATTCTAGCTGATAGGTTTGTGACTCTATGTTTGAAATTAGCTGCATCTGGGCCATGGTGAGTGAAGTGAGAAGCCACTGTCAGAAGACTCATTGGCTGATTGTTTTTGGACACAGACTATGGTGTGGTCCCACCATCTCACTCTGTAACCCACCAACCCCAGCGATCACCCTACATTTATAGGGTGGGTCCCATAGGGCCTTGCAACTTCCTTCATCCATACAGGAAGCAGTGAAGTGAGAAAGCATAACAATTAATAAAAGAAAAAAACAAATATTTGAGAGATAATAAATAGCCATTCTAAGCAAGCAGTTGATTAAGGAGAGAAACAGACATGATGGGAGGGATGCAATGCAGTGGTTGTGGAGCAGCTGTCTTCAGGGAGACATTCTGATGGCTATGATGCTGCCCTATCTGCAGGCACCTCTCTGGGCTGAGGGAGGAGCTTGCCTGACTCTGAGCAGAGAGTTGACCAAGCTGAAGGTGGCATCCACCCCCACCCAGCAACCACCAGGTCCACAACTTGTACCTCAAAGAATGCCAGGCAAGAGAATTGATTGGACTACAGTGGGCTTAGGGAGGGTGAGGGAGGGGTGTCAAAAGCACATCCCCCAACTGGTCCTGCTTAGTAACTCCTAGACTGTTTTGGAGGAATGGGAAAGCCCCACTCAGCAACCTGAGGCTGGGACCAGGGAGGATGGAAGGGTCGTCCAGGATGAAGCCCCAGAGAAGGGAGGCAGGGGACCCCAGAAGAGAGGGAAGCTTATCCTAGTGGAGAAGTCTATTGTTTGGGGAGTGGAGTTAGGGACACCTAGCGGGGGGGGTCCAGTGCCTCCCCAGAAGCACTGCATCGAGGGATGGGAAGTGGATCCACAGGATCGCTATAACAATAACTAGAAGGAAGCAGCTGGATGTCATTGTCTACCTAGGGACCAATGACCTGGCCAGGAGAAGGGTGGATTTAGCCAGAGTACAGGAAGATTTCAGGAAGCTGAGGGAAAACCTGAAATAGATTGCATGCTCCATCTCATTCTCGGAGGTGCTACCTGTCCAGGGCACAGGGGAAGCTAGAACACTCCACATCTGTACCTTCAATCCCTGGTTGAAGGATTGGTGTGGAAGGGAGGGTTTTGGCTTCATAGGGGACTGGGGCCTGATCTAGGAAGATGCAAGCTTATATAAGGAAGACAGCCTGCATCTGTCCCAGAAAGGGACCTTGGTCCTTGGTGAGAAGTTTAAATGCTGCAGCTGTGATCATTTAAGCTGCCCAAGGGGGGAGAACTAGGAGGATCAGGAAGTTTAGGAACACACCCCCCCCAAGGGAACATGCAGGAACATAAGTTGACTACAGGAACAGCTGAAGTAGGATGGGAGGGGCAGGCAGGTGAAGAATGTATAACAAGTGTTATGGGGGAGCAAGAGCAAATAGGAAAGGAGGGGGTAAGATGCTGGAGAGGGAGAACAAGAGCAGAGGGAGGGAAGACTGCAAAACATGGAAGATCATGCTAACAAATGCCTGTAGTGTAGGAAATAAGATTTCAGACCTGGAGGCCTTGTTGGCAGATGCCGACATTAACATAGCAGCAATAACAGAGATGTGGTATTCTGCTAATCATGGCTGGGAAGTCAATGTATCAGGCTATACACTGTTCAGGAGAGACAGGAAGGGTAAAAAGGGTGGGGGAGTGGCCCTGTACATCAGATATGGTATAAAGGCTACAGAAGTTAAGGGAAGATAGGGGGAGGCTGAGGCAATGTGGGTCACCCTGGAGCCAGGGAATGGAACAGCAATATGTACAGGGGTGATCTACAGACCTCCAGCACAGAGGGGGGAAGTAGACAGGGAACTAGTGGAGAACATACATGACATGGCAGCTAAAGGTGAAATCCTGCTACTAGGGAATTTAAATATGCCGGATGTGATTTGGGCCACTCAGGTGGATGCTTCAGTCAGAAACTCAGTCATCCTGGGTCTGCTTGTGTGATCCCATGCAGGCAATGATTATGGAGGCCTTGGGCAAGGGTTCTGTACCTCCCACACAGTAGTTGTTCATAATCACTGTCCTCCCCAAACCAGGGAAGGACCCCACCATGTGTGGGGTCTTTTCACCTGACTTCATTATTAGACTCAGACAACAAAGTGATATCCAAGTTACTGGGAGGAAAATCAGAGCCTGTCCTCTCCCTGCTGATACTTGAGGACCAGGGAGGTTTTGTGAAAGACTAACATGCTATGTACAACATCAGGCACTCTTTAAACCTCATAAAAATATGGTGGGAGGGAAGGGTTGCTTTCTCTGATCTATTGGCTTTTGACCCTGTGACCCTTAAAAAGCTTGGCTTGGGTCCATGCATATGTGCATGGGTAACTACTCTATACAAGGATCCCCCAGGCTCAGGTATTAACCAATAACCAGTTGTTGTCACCTTTCTCCCTGTCTCATGGTAGCAGGCAGGGATATCCCTTGTACCCCCCTCTTTTGTGTTAGTAGTGGAAAGTCTAGCATTTGTCATCAGGGTGGATTCACTAATTGAAGAGCTTAAAGTGAATGGCATCCATTGTGTCATTTCTCTTTTAGCTGATGATGTTTTGCTTTTTCTTTCCAACTTGGAGGTATCCTCAGCCCTTTCAGACCTCCTCATGCTATACAGCCCAAATACCAGGGCATAAAATAAATTGGGGAAAATATGAATGGATGCCACAGGGGAGGACTAGCCTAATTCCTAAAACAGGAGGTGAAACACTCCAGGCTGTAACCAAACTCAAATACGTAGGAGTAATCCTTCCAAAAAAACTTGCAGAAATGTGCTAAATATACTACAATCCCATTTCAGACTCTAAAATCTAACTCTGAAAGATGGAAATCTCTTTCCCTAACATTAATGGGGCACATCAATGCAGTTAAAATGTATATTCTCCCTATGTCTCTATATGTTCCAAGTCTTACCAGTATGGGTTATCCATCATTTTTTCTCATCCACTAAAGGTCATTTGACAGCCTTCTTATGGAAAGGAAAAACAAAGCTAATGTGAGCTACTTTGCACTTCAGAGGCTTCTGAAGACATGAAGCTTTCAGCTTACCTAGCTCTTTATATTACTTTTTAGCAGTCCTACTTTCCTTCCTAGCAGACATGATTAAATGGAAGGATCTTCAACCCAGCTGGGTTTCTTTGGAGACCAGTTGTATGACAAGTCCCTTCCATTCAGATGTCTTGGCCCCGGCCTTTAGTACTGGGGTCTTAAAGCATGTAGTGAATTATTTTAGTAGTTTAGTAGGGCCATAGTAAGTGTCTGGTTAACCTCGCACTTCAGTATAAGTCACGGAAGCAGACTTTCTCCGGGTGCAGACATTCTTCAATGTCTGTGGAAATTGTCCTCCCCCAGGGCAAGTGGTCAGTGCACTACAAATTGGAGGGAGAAGGGACTTACAGTGCTTAAAGACTAATATGATGGGGGAGAACTTCCCAGTTTTCAACAACTAACCTCATCATACAGTCTTAAACCCAAAGATTTTTTTTACATATCTGCAGGTCAGACACAAAGTGTGCCAAGCTCAAGGGCCCTTGGACAGAACCACCATTTTGCCTCCTTTGGAAAAAAATGCTTTCTTATAAAAGACAAGAACCCTAACAGATGAAACAATGTTATACTATTTTAATCAATAGTTTGCCTGATCTCATGTCAAGCCTACAATTAAAATGTGCAGGGGACTTGGGCGACAGACAACTTCCTGAAGAAATGTGGAAAGACACCACGTGGGCTTTGATATACTGTTCTAAAGATAACTGATTAAGGCAAATACAATTTAATATGCACTATAGGATGTACTTCCTTCTGATATTAGTCCACAAAATTGAAAACACACAAAATGACCACTGCCCAAAATGTAAGATAGGGGAAGGTTCTTCTATTTACTTGGCCTGGGGGTGCCCCCTTAGTAACAACCACTAGAGGAAGACAGTCACTGTCTTATCCAATATTTTGAATTACAAGTACCAGCCCTCCTAGGACACAGTGCTAATGGGCTCCACACAAGGGTTGAAACAGCACAGGAACCAATATAGGAATCCCTTATGGCCTTTTGAGCTAGTAATTGGGGAAAAAAGGTTTTCCCTCAAAATTGGCTTAAGGAGTCTCCCCCAAGTATAGCCAAATGCAGCAACGCTCTGCTGGAAATCATACAAACTGATAAAACCCAATATACATAGTTTCAGACCAGCAAACCACATTTAACCAAATATGGGCCCCCTTAGAAAAATCATTAGAAGTGCTGTGGTTCCCTTTGCAACCAAATATTTCTAGAGGAAACTCGAAACACTTCTCTTGATGGAGCATGTGGGCATTGAACTCTGACAACCAACATGAAGTGTTTTAACTTCCTACAGTGAGCATAGTTGTTTATAGTCTGAGAATCAGGCTGTGTAGGTAAGGGATAATATGAACAATGGCCTTATTCACTCTATGTATTGCTAATGCAAAAACATAATGTGGTTGTAAAAAAAATATCGGATTCCCTGCTGTCTGTAATGTCCTAAGGAGGCCTGTGGGCCTACCTCAGAGTCAGCTAACTGAACTATACACTGAGTACATATAGCTTTCTTAGCTGTGAACTGCACCAACCTAAAATTTTAAAATAAAGTTTAAAAATAATATGCAGAAAATTATAGGGTTGGTGCAGAGCCAGATACTTGAGAAAAGTTGTTTGGAGTATTAAGGGGTCTATTGCCCTTCTTCATCACTCTTAAGTGCAAAATGATCTACACTATTTAGAAGTAGTGTGTAGAATTTGAAAATCTGTGAGCAGAATATTGGCAAAATCTTAATTCTGAATTGTATAATTTCCACAAAATCTTCTCTGTGAATTCAATAAATTCCATTATGCAGACTTTCACATATCACCTATGACCTATTGTGGATCACAAATATTTGCCAGCAGATTTCCATTGCATCTTGCATTCAGGAGAATCAGAATTTTCTGCAGAACTCTTTGAACGCAGATTTATTAAATTCTGTCAACCCCTGCTATGCAGCCCAGAGATCAAAGATACAACAGCAGAATTGTCTTACTATTTTTATGTCATAATTTCTCCCTTAGTCCTTACTGAAAATGCAAAGTAAAACACAACATCAATTATTTATGCAGTGCAGGGTTTTCAGTTTAGGTCCCTCCCATCTCCACTAAACTAAATTTAAAAAAAATGTTAAGCATACTTCTGTTCTTGGAGTGTTATATCATTTCATTCCCTTGCCACCAAAATATTCTGATTCTGTAGAGTTACCTGTTTCCCAACTCATACATCCTGATTCATGCAGATATTAAAATATAGTAACTGGAAATAATTAAAAGCAAGTACCTTTCCTACTTCCTTCACTGCGATATTTCTACTGTAGCTCAATTCAAACATTCTAAATAGTTTCATCAAATAGCTAGCCTCCTCTTCATTAATTCACTCCTGATGAAAACCTCTATGTGCCTATATATCAGTTGAATGGCAGACATTATCCTCCTCTCTTCCTTTAGTTAAAATTACTGAAATGATATATTGCATTTAAATGTAAGTGTAATTATGAATTGTAGTAATTTACAGAATGCATTCTATCTACATTTCTAATCCACACATAAACTAGGATTAAGTCTCACCACTTTGTATAACTGAGATAAATTGAATGAGATACCAATGCTTTAAATACTCTTCTAAGCAACATGCACACATACAACACATACTGTACGTATATGCTTGATTGCATGGTGTGCTGCTGTGTCCATTAGTATGCTGAGTTCAAAACCTAATGAGTTAAATAAATGCCCACATTATGCCCACATTATAAAATTGTGCAGAGTGATGTGAATTTGCTGCTTACCTATTTACCTCCAGTTTACAGTATCTGAGAATCAAGTAAAATGGGTGTTTACTCACCTGGTAAAGGTGATTGTGTTGGTTGACATCCATGGCACTCCAGACATTATCTCATGGATTTTAACCCACCTGATAGGCTAGTGATGCACATGACTCTAGGATTAGATTTCTACCATATCCAGGTCCAAGAAGCCTCTGCTCTCCAGTTCGAATCTTCCAAAGCTGAAAGTAAGGTTAGTGAAAGGCAATACAAATAGAAGATAATGACCACCAATACCAGATGAGATGCTAATAGAAAGAAAATGAGTATAGCGAGGTGACTGTGAAACCAGGCCAGGGCCCTTAATTTATTCCCCTGACGATACAATCTAGACTTGACCCCTAATGGTCCGATGATGGACATCCTGGATGTCGAAATGTATGGCAATAAAATAATCAGCTCAATGTAAGGTTGTCTGCTAATACCTGTACGCTCATGACTACTATGTTGGGTGGGTCGTGGAGTGCCATGGATGTCAACCAACACAATCACCTTTACCAGGTGAGTAAACACCCATTGTGATTGGTTGACATCCATGGCACTCCAGACATTACCTCATGGGTAGATAAGAAGCAGTACTGTATCAGTGGGAGGGAGACAGAGTGGTCTAGAGGCGGAAGGAAGCGGTGGTGGAGGTGGCTGCAGAGAGGACCTGTGTTGCAAAGGTAGGTTGCAACTGGTACAGGTGATCTAAATGATAGTGTCTGGCAAAGGTGTGGATTGAGGTCCATGTAGCTACCTTGCAGATATCGTCCGCTGATACATTGGCTCTCTCTCTGCCCAGGAGGTGGCTACCGCATGAGTGGAGTGTGCCTTGATTCCACGAGGAGGTGTCCTTTGTTTTGCCATGTGGGCCTCCTGGATAGTTCTCCACAACCAACCAGCAATGGTGGTCTTGGAGGCTGCTTTCCCCTCTCTCTGGCCCTTCGTGACTATGAACAGTCTCTCTGTCTTTCGAAGAGGTTGTGTCCTGGTTATGTATGTGGATAGGGTGGTGCCTACGTCCAGGCCTTGTGGGATGGTAGTGCCTCCCGAATGGGAGTCTCCCTGGAAAGTGGGTAACTCGATACTCTGTTCCCTGTGGAAGGGGGAGGAGACCTTGTGCTAAAGGCTGGAACAGTGCCTAGGCATACCCCGTGTGGTGTGAACACTGTGTAGGGTTCCCTGCAGGACAGTGCTCCTAACTCCTCGATTCTGCGGGCTGAGCATATCGCCACGAGGAAGCAGGTCTTTAAACCAACCCAGAACAAGTCTACATTTTGGAGGGGTTAAAATGGGGCTGAGTTGAGGGAGTCCAGTACCAGGGGGAAGGTCCCAAGGAGTGACGGTTGGGTGCACTCAAGGCCGTAGCATCTCAGCTGCCTTTAGGAAGCGCAGGGCATTCAGGTGAGCACCAGGGTTGTGGCCATCTATGGACCCCACAGCTGCTCTGATGGCCGACAGCTGTACCCTGAGGGATGAGTGAGCCAGTCCCCCTATCCAGGCTATGCTGGAGAAATAACAGGATAGTGGGCATGTCAGCGAGCTCCGGGTCAGTTGCCCAATCACGGCACCATTTGGTGAACACCGCCCATTGCCTGCTATAGGTGGAAGTGGTTGATGAGCATCTGAACTGCAGCATCATTGCTGTAACTGAGTCATGGTAGCCCGTGTTCCTTAGTCTTCTCCTCTCAGGAGCCAGGCTGTAAGCTTCAGGGTCCTGGGGGTCGGGTGTTGTACTGGGCCCTGGTTCAACATGTCGGGATGGTGGGGCAGTCTGAGGGAAGCCATCGTCATCGAGAGGATTGTGGCAAACCACGTCTTCTGTGGCCAGTAAGGAGCCACCAGTATGATGGTCCGTCTTGAGGGGCGGATCTTGGTGAGCACCTGAGGTAGTAAGGGAATGGGAGGGAAGATGTAGGAGTGGTCCCGGAGCCAAGGTTGTGACAGGGAGTCAGTTCCCCATGACTGACTGTCCCTGTACCTCGAGAAGTAGTCCATGACCTGCGTGTTTTGAGCCGTGGCCATGAGATCCATGGAGATGGGTCCCCAGGTGTCCTGTATAATTTGAAAGAGGCTGGTGTGGAGATGCCACTCTCCTAGGTGGACTTGTTGCCGGCTCAGCCAGTCTGCTCGAATGTTGAGTTTTCCAGTGAGGTGGACCGCGCTGAGGTGGGCGAGGTGGGACTGGGCCCAGTTGAGGACCCTTGCCGCCTTCTTCAGCATCGCTCTGCTTCGGGTGCCTTCTTATTTGGCGATATATGCCATCATTACCCGGTTGTCGGATTGGATCAGCACTGATTGTCCTGAGATAGTGGATTTGAAAGCTGTTAGTACATGGTAGACTGCCCGCATTTCCAGGACGTTGATAGATAGCCTGGATTCTGTGTGGGTCCATTGGCCCTGTGCTGTCCTGTTGGCCAGGTAAGCACCCCATCCCTGAAGACTCGCATCCATCTCGATGGAGACCTGGGAAGGAGCCTCCAGTGGGACACCTCTGGTTAGGTTTGAGCAGACTGTCCACCAGGTTAGAGACTTTCTCACTGAAGGAGGTAACGGGAGGAAGGTCTTTAGATTGTGTTCGTTCGGGGATCCCCATCTAAGGATGTGAGTCTGTAGTGGCCGCATGTGCCATCTGGCCCATGGGACCAGATCAATACATGAAGCCATGCAACCTAGCAGTTGGGCTAGGTTTGCCATGGATGCCAGATGGCTGGTGCGTATCCTGCACACCAGATTGATCAGGTTGAGGACCCTTGCCTCGGACGGTCTTGCCCACCCCTGTGCTGTGTCTAGGCTTGCACCTAGATGCTCTATCTGTTGCTTGGGCGTTAGGTGGCTCTTGTCCCAGTTCACTACCCAGCCATGCTGCTCTAGGGCCCTTATAGCGAGGGTGGTGTGTAGGTGAGAGCTTTCCTTGGATCGTGCCCAGATCAGCCAGTCGTCGAGGTAGGGGATGATGTCGAGACCCTGTTCTCAGAGTCTGGTCACCAGTACCATTGATACTTTGGTAAAGACTCTTGAAGCCGATGAGAGCCCAAATGGTAGAGCCTGGTATTGAAAGTGTTGGGCGAGGATGTGGAACCGGAGGTACTGCCTGTGAGCTGGCCTGATGGGTATGTGGAGGTATGCGTCCTTGAGGTCTATGGACGTCAAGAAGTTGCCCACGTGAATACTGCGTAGTGTTGACCTCAGAGTGTCCATCTTGAACCTCTGAGGCACAACGTGTTGATTTAGGTGTTTGAGGTCCAGGATGGGGCCGAGGTCGCCATTCTTCTTTGGCACAATGAAGAAGATGGAGTAGACTCCTAACCCCTGCTCGTGTGGTGGTATGGGCTGAATCGCCCTGTTGTTGATCAGGTCCCACAGGATCTGTTGCATCTGATGAGCCATGGCCCTCTTTTTTGTGATCGGTGAGGTGATAAACCTGTGCATCAGAGGGGTCTCCGATAACTCTATCGAGTATCCTTGTGACACGACTTCGTGAACCCATCTGTTGGAGGTGGTGTATAACCATTGGTGGCTGAAGAGTGCTAATCTTTGGCCCACAGGGGGACAGCGCCCCTGTTCCAAGGGGGTCCGGCGTAAGCAGTCATTGCGGCTTGCCTCGCTGACCCCTGCCTCTTCCTACGAACCTAGAGCCACGGGATTTGAAGGATGAAGGGTAGTAGGATTGGGTGGTGGGGGTGCGTAGTGAAGTGTAAGAGCCTCTACCTAGAAAGGAAGTGGCCTGGTGTGTGTCTCTGAGGTTTTGATATGACCTCTGTCCCCCCCGAAATCTCTGTCTAGCGGAGGTTAGATAGGAATGCCTACTCTTGTTTCTAAGGAGTTCCTTGCCCTCGTCTTTCTGCTTCAGGAACTGTAAGAGACCCTCCCCAAAAACATGTTTGACCATCAAAGGGAGATTTTGCAGTAAGGTTTTGGACTCATTGTCGGCCTCCCATAACTTAAGCCACAAAGCCCGTCTAGCCCTGTTTGTGATGGCTGTGGCCCTTGCATTAAGTCTGAGGGTGTCAACCACCATATCGGCTAGGTATCTTGCTGCATCGATGGTGCACTCTAATAACTCTGTCTCTCTAGACTTGGGGTTGGCCTGTTCCAGGAGTTCCTCCAGCCAATGTATCTGCACCTGTGCTGTATAGATGGCTGCTATGGACGCTCTTGCTGCCATGCCTTCTGT